>VXBA01005860.1:195947-376094 GCA_013399895.1 Serilophus lunatus | reverse complement strand
ACCCTGGGGGGCCGTATGTGGCCCGTGGGCCGTGGTTTGAAGACCCCTGCTGAAGGCTGTGGTCTGCCCTGGGTGCCAAGGATATGTTCCAGAGCCTGGATGTCCGTGTAACATTGTCTTCTTTTCTCCCAGTCTTTTCAATAAGACATTAAGTAGTGTTTCTCTAAGAGCCACTGAGTCAAAATACCTCTAAGCAAGATTTTCTCAATTCCTTTATTTTCTATAAGAATAAAACCAAACCACAAAATGCGTAAGTTTCTAGATTAATAGTGAAATATGAGATAGGAGTAGACTAAAAAAAATCATACACAGCTGTCTCTGGAAAGTATTTTCCCATTTGAATTGTCATTGGACCAGTAGCCTTTGGCATCAACTGTACAGAATAAAGCCCAGTATCTAGTAAAACCAAAGCTCATCTTAAGGCATTGTATTAGTACAAACCAGCAACTGGTTTGCCTTCTTCAGCACAACATTTTGATACAACTACCATAGCCTTGAAAAGTCCAGGACCCTGAGGTGGAGCAGCTGTGTCCTGCATTGAACTCAGGGCTCCCTCCAACTGTAGGAAAAGCCTTGGGCTTGGGTGAAATACAGCTTGGGAAGGGCCAATGCAAACCCTATAGACCTGCATGGAAATCAAGTGGCATACAGATCCTTCACCAGATGGCTGAATTTATTCCCTCACTAGTTTTGTGGTTCTGGCAAACCAGAACATCGCTATACACATCTGTGGATGTGCATATTGAACCATAAAGCTGCCACTAATTGCCCACCCACAGAAGCCTATTTTCCTGATGTCATTGAGCTGTTTCAGATGCTTGCATCATCTGTAGCTGTACTTTCCTTTTGTGCAAGCTTCTGCACATTTACTTTGCGCTGCTGTGGCCAGGAGGATGAGGGAGATGATTCTGCCTCTCTACTCTGCTCTAGGAGATCACACAGGGAATACAGCATTCAATTCTGAGGCCTGCAGCACAGGAAAGACTGTTGGAGTGGACTCATGTAAGGGCCATAGAGATGGTGAGAAGGCTGGAGCACTTCATGAGTGGAGACAGGCTGAGAGAGTTGGAGTTGTTCAGCTTGGAGAAGAGAAGGCTCTTAGGAGACTTTAATCCGGCTTTTCGGTATATAGAGAGGGCTTGTAAGGAAAACTGAGGGGGACCATTTACCAGAGCTTGTAGTACAGCACAAGGGACAATGGTTTTAAACTGATAATAGGTTTAAATTAGACATAAGGAAGAAATTTTTAACAATGAGGGTGGGGAGACAATGGAATAGGTTGCCCAGAGAAGTTGTGGGTGCCCTCTTTCTGGAAGTGTTCAGAAATAGACTGTGTGGGGCTTTGCATAGTTTCATCTAGTGAGAGTTGTCCCTGCCCATAGCAGGGGGGTTGGGCTAAAGGGTCCCAAACTATTCTTCTATGATTTAATAGCTAATTGCTTGAGGCACATTAAAAGAGTTTTGGTAACTTCCTAAGTATTTTCCTCACATGTGTAGATAAAAAGATGCACTTAGGTGTGCAGCTGAGATGGATGTGCAGTTACCACAGCTCAGCAGGCAGAGGCACACTCACTGACTGTCGTGTAGCTCATCCCAAGGGAAAGTCTTCATTCCTCCCGTTCTCTGCTGACATTTGAAGTGGTATGAACACATCTTTGTGTAAGTGTGCTCAGGGTTGGTTTTCTTCCTTTGTAGAATGGAAAAATTTCATGAGCTTCAAGTAGAAAATATATACAGTATTCTTGTGCACGTGACACACTGCAGCTAATAGTTGTGAAGGCAAAAATGATTCTGAGTGGGAAGCATGGGACTGGAAACAACAAGCTGAACGAAACCATATGAATCAAGAGGCTCAGAGATTGACACAGTAGGAGTTACAGTCTCTGTTGGTAAGTTTTCCTCACAGGTTAAATGGAATAAATTCTTTGATCAGGATTACTCCAAAGGAGTGTTATTTTAACAAGACTTCCAGTCAGAGAAAAACATTGTATCAGAATAAAAATCACCCCAAAATGAGCTGAACTGCCATGCTTTGCACAGCTACTAGCAAGTGGAAAAAGCCTTGGTGCATAACACAAATGGCAGATCTATAAGCATCAAGAATTAAAAGATGAAGAATTTACTATTTTGTGTGAAATTAAGATAATACTTCCCAACAGAATATGTGGAATAAAATCTTTGACTTCCTGAGGATGAAGCACAGTTTCCGAATTTTGGGATATCCATTTTATGCCATCCTTTTGGGACTGCTTCCCTTTTTCCAACATCAACAACAAAAGCTGCTTTTCCCATTTAAGTTAAGCCAATCACCCTTACGTATAAGGATCTTTTCCTCTGAGACAGAGATACTGGGTTTCCAATCCTCCTACTTCTCTGGCATTTTTAGTTCATTAATCATAAGACTTAGCACTCCTGTAGTGCTGTAAATCAAAAAACCTCCCTGCTACCATGAGGGACTTCATTCTGTAAATGAATTTATGTGAGTGGTTCGCTGGGCTTGGCCCTGTGAAAAACAGCAGAATCTCCTGGGAACATGAGTGAGTCTGGGGCCTGAGGTAGGATCCTTCCTGATTACAGTGCTGTCCTCTACACATTTTTCCAGCTGGAAACTCTAAGATGTAGGTGATGGCAAAGAACAGCCAATGTTGTTGTTCCAAATAACAACGTTTGGAGCCTCTGGTTGCTCAAGAGGGGAAAAGGAAGTCTTTACCGGGCATTATAATGTGCTTTACTGTCCTTTAAAACTGGATCTGAGGCTCTTTGTGAGGGTTTTTTAATGACACCATTTACTTAGAGACATGGAACACTTGTGGTACCTTGTTCCCCATGGAAGTTGGCAAGAGATTTCCCCCGATATTATTTTGGCTGCTCTGGAGATAAAGGTTGGGTTTGTTTTTTGGAGAAATTATCCTGGGTGTTTACATTTGTAAGTGGTCAGGAGATGAAGTCTCGCTTTCAGAAGTAGCTTGCAGTCAGCAGTGCCCAACAAACTGAAAACAGAAATTAGGGTCCTAATTAGTTATTAGGAGAAGGCTTTCTAATTGGCTTAATTAGTAGAACATCCAGTGTAAGTCAATTCTGTGCTGGAGTCTTAAGTTTCTTGATAGTGTTTCTTGATGTGGCAAGAACTATCTGAATTTCAAAGTGACTTTCAAGTTACTTTAAACAGAAATTTTTGTGTCTATATGTAAAAAGAATATTATGTTTTAATTTTTTTTTCCACATCTGACAGCTCCTAGGATTTCCAGGTGCCACTGTTTCTGGATTGCACAATTTGGGAGAGGTATTTTTTTGTTTTCTTAAGATGTGGTCAAAAAAAAAAAAAGAGAGATGCAATAAGTTCTATTCACTGAATAGAGATGCTGAAAATATTGAAGAGATTTTCTGAAAGCTGCCTAAGATTAGCTGTATAATGGACTCTTTAGGATGCTTGGGGCCTGTGGAGCAGTCACAATAGGGTGTCCTTGCCACTCCTTCCCAGTCAAGCTCACTTGAGCTTCCAATACAGTCAACTGTTGGGATCCCCTATCACTCCAGAAATGGAAAAAGATTCCACCCCCACATGCCCTGATGGCATCAGACTGCATTGTACAGGAGTTTCTACCAAGGCTTTATACTCTTGTGGTTCTGATGTGTCAGACCATCGGATCCACACAGTCCAATAGAGATGGTTGTCCTGTGCCTCTCCCTGGCTGGAGGCAGGGCCCCTCTGGTGCTGGTTTTGGTAGTCCTGATTTCTTCTCTGTGCATACATCCTGGAGGTCCCTTCCAGAGGACTGGACATGTCATCATCCCTCCTGCTTTGCCTAGGAGCTTGTCCATGGGAGTCTGGAGCTGCATCTATCCTTGATGAATTTCCTCTGGTAGTAGTTCTTTTCTTTATCTCCCATACCCGTGCTGCCACAGCAGAGGTGGGTTTTCCATCCCACCTCCTTATGTCTTCCTCATCTTCATGTAGGAAGAACCATGGGTTTCCTTGTGGGGTGTACCCCCTCTCCCTAGCTGAGGGATGCCTGCTTCTAATAGTATGGACCCTAGTTTGCACTGAAAAGACACGGAAGATGTTCTCTTTAAATTCCTCTCTGAAATTTTTGGGGCCATCTCAAACTTCCTCAGTTTCCAGAGGTCCTCAGCCAGTATTTCTATGGCAATCTCATCATATGTTTAGAGTTTATTCATTATAATGTCCACTGTCTCTTGGTTCTCCTTCCAGTGCATTATTACTAAGAGGCTGGAATATATTGATGGCCCTTGCCATGAGAGTTTCAACCACATCTGTGATGTGCACTTTCCCTGTCTGGGTTGTTACTGGGTTGCCTGTCCCATGCAAAAAGTACCTCTAGCAACACCAGTTCTCTCAGGCATAGGATTCCTTGTTCCATGGTTTTTTAGGGGCTGTGATGCACCTGGAGGTCATCTCTGTAAGCATACTTGTTAGGGGTCAAATCCAAGAGTTGAGAAGTTCTCATTTCCTCATTAATCCCCAATCAATGTCCACATTCTGTGCCAGGGATCCTAAAAACCTTTCTCCAGTACCATCAAGAAGCATATCAGTGTCTGCAAGATCCCAGACTGGGATCAACCCGGTCAGTATGGGCTCACCTGTTTGTTGGGTGATGTCTTTCCACGGGTGGCATAGATTGTCAAACAATAGGGATTCGGTGGTTATTCCTGGCTCTGAGTCCACTGATGGTGAGGGTCCTGCCTCCTCCTCCTCATCCACCAGGCAAACTAATTTGGTTTTGTGCTTCCTGCTTTGGAGAGGGGTGACATCTGCTGGCTTGGGTTGCCCTTCTGGCATAACTACAGCCTGAGTGGCCGTAGTGTCTGGTGTTTTATTGCCTTTCCTTTCCTCCTGAATGGGCAGTACCATACTGAGCAGTGTTCAGTAGGCAGTGGCCAGGGCCCAGCGTGTTGCAGTAAGCTGCCCTCTTTCTGGAGCTGCCACAGCATTTTCCCTTCATAAAATCCTATCACTTTAACAGTCCCAGGCTCTCTGGGCTCTCCCAGCTGCTGCTTTCCTGCTCTGTCAACAGACATTTCTATGCCAGTAGGACTGACAGTGATTGTTTTCTAATGACAGCATTTCCTCTAGTGGCCTGTATATTCTGCCTTGTAAACTTTCTGGAATAAAAAGATAGATTCAGCCCATTTGTGACAAAAGGAAGAATTGCATAGAGGACCTGGAGCAGTGGAGGAAGGAAGCAAGAACCCAAATTTCTGCCTGTTTAGTGGCTGGACAAAAAGCGTACATCATGCAACATTTGTTTTATTCAAGTTTGGCATGGTGATTTTGGTCAGGGAGCTGTTTTGCCACTGTTGTGGTGATACAGTGTCAATCAGTGCTTACTCAGCACTCCAGACTACCTGTATCCATGTGTTGATATACAGCAACCAGCAATCATTGACACAAAACCTTGCCACTTCATGTTATAATTTATCTTATGGTTAAACCTCCCCCCTGTTCCCAAAATGTTATAGCAATTGATTTGAGCATTGTGAATGCTCCTTGATGAGAGTGAACCTGGATGCCTACCAATTACTTAAATGTAACATTGCAGTGCATTTAGCTGCTGATCAGAGGTGTTTGAAAGTGGAGGAAATCTGCAAATTTCCAAAGTGGAATCAATCTGTGCTGAGTGAATTTTCGTTTTGGTGTCAAGAAGCACTGAGAAAACTCAATCACTTCTCTATTCTTTCACATGTGTCTTGGAAAGCCAGAAGAGACCAGCATGGAGACAAATGAAGAAAAGATTACTCCTCTAGGAGAAAAAAAGGGAAAGGAAAGGAAAGGAAAGGAAAGGAAAGGAAAGGAAAGGAAAGGAAAGGAAAGGAAAGGAAAGGAAAGGAAAGGAGAATAGATGCGATATTTTGAGTAATTTCAAAACTGATTTCATTCACAGAGCCCAGGACACCTACCCAGTGTTTCTTTCTCTTCATAAATCTTGCTTTATAAGCTCTATTTCCCCTGTTTTTCATAGCAACTGGCAGTAGGTTATGCTAAAGGCCAGCCTTGTGCAGATGGCAGAAGATAATGTCTTCTGCAAAAGCACCGCCTTTGGAAGTTGAGTTGCACCCAAGGCCTATGCAGTTGCTCTCTCAGACCCGCAGCAACTCCCTGAATTATTTACATGGGAATTGCAAGTGTCTTCATCATTGTAAGATCTCAAATGTTCATTTAGGTGCCACTATGGGCAGAAAGTCTTGCTGTCTTTCCTCTGGTGAAGTCTCATCTACAGCCTAGACGTCACCTTAGGAGACTCCGTGACTGGGGACCAATGGGTCCAAAGAAATACTAAGCTTTAAGCTTAAAACCCACAATTTAGAAAAATGAAATTCTTAGGTGAATAATCATGTGGACAATATTTCACAGTTGCAAGCACAGTTTAACAGGTAAGGCTCGATGGATATTTCTGAGAAAGCGATGTTCTTAAGCAGAAGGTAATAGTGGAGTTCTCACTGCAAGGCTTAATGCTTCAGGACGGGAGGTAAGGCTGACGATGCTGTTGAAAAGCAGGAAAAGCTGAGAGGTAGAAATAATCACCCTGGAATTTAGTCACGTTCAGAAGTATGAGGTTTAAGATTTAAACCGTCAGGATCTTTGTCTTCACTGTTGGCACTGAAGTGACACCCTCCTGTCCTTGTTCCTGACAGGAGCTTGGCAGGGCAGGAACGGGCACTGCTTTGCAGGGCCATCTCCTGATCGGCATCCCAGCTCTCTGTGCCTGGCTCCTGCCACCATGGAATGGGAAGCTTTCCCGTGTCTGGGCAGTGGGGAACCCCCCTTTTTTGGGGAGGGGGGGGAGAATTTCCTCTGTGGATTCGGGATGTTACCCTCCCATTTAGCCTCATCTAACAGCGCTATGTTTCTTAATATGTCATGCTATTGGGAAAATTCTTAGAAAGGCCAGCATCACTCTGAAGTGCTTTAATCCACCATTTACCGAGGTGGACTTGCATCCTTTGACGGCCGGCTGACTGCCAGGAGAACTCAGTAAAAGCTGTGATGCAGGCCAAGGATTTGTTTAATATTTTTCTTTTAGGTGACATTTTAAAGTATTGTTTTAATCAATGTTTAAATTTGGATTGACTTGGGTGAGGCCCCTGGCGAGGTTCCTCCTTCCCTGGAAGGCACCAGGTGGCGCCATGTCGGCGTGAACGGGAACCTCTGCAGAGCCCCGCGGGATCCCGCCGCCGGCATCCCCGGGATAGTGCCGGGATATTCCCGGGATAGTGCCGGGACATGCCCCGGGATACCCCCGGGATACTGCCGGGATAGTGCCGGGACATGCCCCGGGACACCCCCGGGATACTGCTGGGATAGTGCCGGGATAGTGCCGGGACATGTCCCGGGACACCCCCGGGATATCCCCCAGGATACCCCCGGGATACTGCCGGGATATTCCCCGGAACACCCCCGGGATATCCCCCGGGGCACCCCCGGGATACTGTCGCGATATCCCCCGGGACATCCCCCGGGACATTCCCCGGGATACTGCCGGGACATCCTCTGGGATACCCCTGGGATACTGCCTGCACATCCCCCGGGATGTCCCCCGGGACACCCTCTGGACACACCCCAGACAGGGCCGGGGGCTGTGCTGCGGCTCCACAGTGGGGTGCTGGCTCGGAGAAGCTGAAATGTGTTGTTTTGGGGACTAGGCAGGATCTGGAGTGTCGGACACTTGCGAGCGTGGGCAGGTGCTTTTCAGTTCCACACAGGTCTTACATATCCCCCCTTAACATCTCCTCGCCCTCAACACCCTCCTCTGTCCCAGCACGCACTCCCTTCCTCCGTCTGGAGAGCACTGAAAACAGTGGCATTTCCCTCTTAAATTGGGCTGCGTCAGTTCAAAACCAGCGGAGAACCTGTGGGAGAAAATGCACGGTGGGTCTGCTTTAGGAAGAGACACTCTGATGGTATCCGCTTTTGGGAGAGGGGAGAGAAAGGGGAGAACAGATGTTATTATTTTATTTATTATTTTTTTTTGCATTGGAAAGAAAACACCGCCTTGGTTCATGTCCGTGTCTACCCGCAGGCAGCTTTTCCAGCCCCTCTGCTCCTGCTCTCACACTCGGTGGTTGTGGCTGCCATTTCCTGCTGTCTGTTCATCTGTTCAGGCTTTGCTGTTTTCTTACCAATTTTGGTTTAAAGCCTCGCTCCACAGATTTCCTAGGATCAAATTCTGCTTTCCTCACACCTCTCGCCCGCCAGGGTGCAGTTTTCTACCAAGCTGGAGCAGTTGATCAGTCACTACCAAGCTATTAAGGACCTTCCTTGAAGAATGGTGGAGAAGACAAGCCATGAAGGGGTTTGCACAGTTCCTTCACAGCCCACAGCTGCCTTTGTCCGACACTTGTGGAGTGCTGCCACGGGGATGTGAATTGTCCCGCATCAGTCCATTTCACAACAGTTTATCTTGCACTAAAGTCTTCATGTGATGCCATTTCCTCTGCCATACGGAACCTGATGGGTGTTTGCTTGGAACTGGACGTTCCACAGCGTTATGGTTTTTCTCATACTCAGAGGGGTGGTTCATGTCTACCTGTGCTCTAGTGTCACTGTCAGTCCAGCTGCTGTCACTACCACCAAGAGGAGCAACCCATTCCTTGCTTCCCACACCCTACTTGCTGGCACTATCCTTTGTGTGATTGCAGTGATCTGATCCAGCTGAGAGCCTGGAAAAAAATAAAACAGGGTGGTGGAAGGGGTGGGGGAAGTTAGTTTTTCAGTTGGATCAATTCCTCCAGTGCTCCAAACACTTGCATAAGCACAATAGAGGACTTGGCCTGGGCACAGGAACAAACAGCGTGGGCACAGAGAGAACACAGTGTCCACATCAGCTAAAACTGGTACTGGTATCTTGTGTGTCAAAAGATAGCCTGAAGGCTCTTGACAGAAAAGTTGTTGAGACATCCTCTTCCACACCTAGACATTCCTGAACTTACCCAGTGAGCTAGAAGTAGAGGAGCTGGTAGTGGTGGCATCGACACATCTTCACAAAGTGGGTGCAAACCCTTTTCAGTTGAGGGAAGAGAAGGGAAGGGAAGGGAAGGGAAGGGAAGGGAAGGGAAGGGAAGGGAGAACAGGGAGAAAGAAAGTGAGAGAAAGAGAAGGAAGGCAGGAAGGAAGGGAGGAAGGGAGAGAGGGAGGGAAATCACAAACCAAAATCCTCAGTTTTTAAAATATGGCCATTCTATTCCTGGGTTGTTTTTCTAGTGCTGCACCATTACATGAAAGTCTTTTCCACTTCCCCTTCCTCTCTCCTCTTCCTGCAGCAAAATATAGATGGACCTTAAACTGATGAGAGGGGGGAAAGGTGCCCTGTTGATTCTTGTGAAGATGTTGCTTTTGTTCTTTCTTTGTTACTAGATTATAGGATGAAAACAGATGTTTCTTCTCTTTACAACTTCCTGTATGACCTGTCTAAACATAAGCAAAACAGCACTTCTCCAGACAGTGCTGATTTCCATCCAAGGCTGGAGTCATGAGGCAGTTGCACTATGGCAGACACTTGAAGAAATCTGCATCCAGGCTCCAGCAACAACACATCTCAGTATTTAGTTGGCCTCTATTTCCCTTAAAAACTTATAATTTCCAAGACTCTCTAAAATTATTAAATGAATGAACGAAAAGGGGGGAGGGACACATGTATTCATCTGCCTGCCTGTCTTTCTTGCATGCAAAACAAGTGTATGCTCACTTGTTTCAGAAAAAGAGTTTGCTAGAGATCTATCTGTGGTTCACATGTAGGGAATACCTTTTGCAGGAGATTAAATGATTTATCTCATGAGTGAAAATATAAAGAGTTTTTAAAGGGTGAAAGTAGACAACAGACTTTGCTTTTTAATCCAGGTGGTGTTTGTTGCTGAAATTTTGTTACAGTTGTCTGTAAGCTGGGATCCTCTTTTTCCAGGGAAGAACTCTCGTTGGGCAGGCAAGAGTACTGGAGTGGACAGTGCTTTTGGAATGCCGAGGACACATGGATATCAGCAGATTGGAAGCACTGAGTCTTGCTTGGCCAGAGCCATCAGTACACTGGTAAAAAAAATTCAAGTCCAAATTAATATGCTCATGTAAACAGTTATGCAGAAGTTAAACCTTGAAAGTAGTCACAGTGACAGTCCATCTTGTTTCTCAGTTAGCAGTTGCATTTCTCCACAGGATGTTCCTGAAAGTTTGTAGGAAATAACTTTGGCTTTTCTTTAGTGCTGATTTCTGCTAACAGAAATAACCTTTGTGCTTTTACTTGCTTATGTGCGAGTCTGGAAAACCTTGACTCCTGAGCAATTAACATGCATTAATGCAATAACATTTCTGGCTGAAACATCTGACAGTGGCCAGGTGCTACTCTGGTGGTGATCGATGCCAGTGACCCTTTTCCACTCATCTTGGCATTTTTGGATAGCAGTCATATGGCCCCAGAGGTCATGCTAGAGAAGCTATTTCACTGCCCAAGGCATCTCTCCTTGGCAGGCTCCACGGACATCTGCATAGGTGGCTCTTCTTTCTGTCACATGGCCAGGTACCTGGGGGCACAGTGAGAGACCTGCTTTACTGGTTTTTTTCTTTTTCTTTTCTGGAGCTTCCTGAATAAACTGAGAGGCGTTTTCTTTATAAGGAATTGGCTGTACATCCCATATGTCCTTCTATTGTTCATGCTGAGAGAAACTGCACTGAAACAGGATCTTTGTTTCTGGCACCCCTGTCTCTCTCCCTGTACACAGGCTGAAGTCATAACCCTCTGTGGGAGTTGTTAATATTGGTTCTCTAGAAGCAATTGTGTTTTTGTAGACAGCTGTTTATAATTTCAAGTTTGTGAGGGAATGAGTGACGAATTTAGAGAAGCAAAGCTGCTTGGGAGACTTTACCCTATTTGCTGGAAAGAAGTAAGGAAAGTTTGGGAAAATAAAGCAGCTGGAAGGCAGGGAGGCATTGCAAGAAGTGGGTAGTTGCAAAATGAACCTTATAAGGGAATAGATGCTTGGCCTCACCAAGTGTAGAAGACTAGACCTAAAAGGCATACTAGATGCTTGCATTTAACACCAGCTTGAGTCAGGGAGCAGGATGAAACAGTTCTGAAACCCTTGTAATAAGCTACGAGGTGGATAAAGCATGTGCTATTGTTACTTTTAGGAATAGAGAAAAGAAGTCCTCCCTTGTTGTCATTCACCAGCAGGATGACAGCATTCACCTTCCCTCTCCCTTCCCCAGGCTGATCTTCTGCCAAACACTTTTTCTTCCTGCTCCCAAGGCTCAGCTCCCCCACTTTTTGTCACAGGTTACACACAGTCCCTCCCAATCATTTTGGTGAGGTGACAGGTGGCACACAGCATTGGAGTTGTGTGCTTAATGGTTTTTATCTGCTGCTCTTTGGTTCCTAGGGAGTGTGGCTCTGTGCTTCCCAGGGTAGCTACCACGTTGTGGGACTTTCACAGGCTGCAGTGACTCAGTGTCTCTGGCTCAGTGAAGGTTACCTCCTTGGAGAGTGTGTTTCCAGCCATGCCCTCAACATTTTCTCCTTCTATGTTCTTTTAATACTCACAGAATCACAGAAGCACAGAATATGCTGAGTTTGAAGGGGCGCACAAGAATCAGCAAGTCTAACCCTTAGCCCTGCACTCATTCCTGAGAGTCACACCATGTGCCAAATGTTTCTTGAACTCTGTCAGGCTTGGTGCTATGACTGCTTTCCTAGGGAGCTTATTCCAGCATCCAGCCATCCTCTGGATGAAGAATCTCTTTCTAATATCCAACCTAAACCTGCCCTGACACAACTTCAGGCCATTCCCTGCGATCCTGTCACTCACCGGTCACCACAGAGAAGAGATGTTGAGGAGCACAGGGTAAGATGGAACCCTGTGGAACCCAACTAGTGACAGGTCACCAGTCTGATGCCACCCCAGTCACTGTCCCCCCCGTGCTCAGCCCGTGAGTCAAAGGTCACCCACCCATGATGTGTTTGTCCAGCTGTGGGATGGACATTTTCTCCAGAAGGAATTTGTGAGAGACAGCATCAATACCTTTACTGAAATCCAAGGGAATTACATCAACTGGCTTCCCTTTATCAACCAGGTGGATCCCCTTGTCATCCAAGGAAATCAGGTTTGATCAGCAGGACTTCCTTCTCATGAAGCCGTGCTGGCTGTGACCAATGACTGCCTTGTCTTTCAGGTATTTTTCAATATTCCCAGAATAATTTTCTCCATAACTTTACCAGGCACTGAATTGAGACTAACAGGCCTGTAGTTTCTGGGGTCCTCCTTCTTTATCATTGAAAATCAGGACAACATTCACCAGCTTCCAGTCAGCTGGGACCTCTCTGGATCCCCAAGACAGCTCAAAAATCATTGTCAGAGGTCTTGCAAAGAGATCAGCAGCTCTTTGAGGATTCTTGGATGAATCCTGTCAGGCCTCATAGATTTGTTGGGATCCAGCTGGAGCAGCAGATCCTGCCCAATTTCAGGATCAACTGGGAATTGCTCGTTCTTGCAGCCATGGTCCTCCAGCTCAGGCCACTGAGACCTCTTTGGTCCATCATCCATGTTGAAGACAGGCAAAGAAAGCATTAAACAGCTCTGCCTTTTCTCTATCCCTGTTTGTGAGGTGACCATCCTCATCCAGTAACAGGCTAATGATATTTCTATACTGCCTATTGCCATTAACGTATTTGAAAAAACTCTTTGTGTTGTCCCCCATATTTCTGGCTAGCTTCAACTCCAGTTGAATTTTGGCCACCTGTGATCTCGATATATTCTGATCCTACTATTACGTACAGAGCTATCTGCCTGCCTCTCCTGCCCTGCCCCTCTCTCCCAAAGAGCCTGTAACCATCCAGCAGGGCACTCCAGTCACGTGTCTCATCCCACCAGGTTTCACTTATGCCAGTGTTGTCAAATTTCTGGGACCGAGCCAAAGCTCCGAGTTATTTTTATTTGTTCCTTATGCTGGGTACGTTGGTGTAGAAACATTTCAGGTGTGGTATATTGTAGCCAACACCTCTTGAGGCAGATTGAGGGATCCCTTGTGTGCTTATTTTCTCGAGTTTTGGCACACCATCCCAACACTCAACACTGGCAAGCCTGTTTCCCCCCTTCCCCCTTCCAAGCTACCTTAAAGCTCTATGAACAAGCCCCGCTGGCTCCTGTGCTTAAATTCTTTTTCCCTTCTGAGACAAATACATCCCACCAGGGGTCAGTAGACCAGGGGTTGAATAGGTCATCCCATGATCAAAAACCCCCCAATTTTTCTGATTACACCAGAGCCACTCATTGACCTGATGGATCTGCCTATTCTTATTATTCCTTGTTACCAGAAGGATTAGGGAAGTTCCTACCTGTGCTCCTGATCCCTCCACCAATCTCCCGAGGGCCTTGAAGTCTTTTTTGATTGCCCTTGGACCTCTCTTTGTCATTTTGTCACTGCTGTCTTCACATATCTCCTCACAAGTCTTCTCCATGTTTTTCCTGCACCTTCTTATCTGTATCCAGATCTGTATCACTTAGCTTCTCTCCCAGTGGCTGCCATTCATGCTTAAATATGAGTGGACCAGCCACGTAGTCCTTTGGTTGGTGTTTTGGCTCACAGTGGGCTGGTCCCCTCTGTTTCAAAGCCACAGGAGGTGGCTATGACTGGCCAAAGGCAGATCATGGACTCTACCTGCAGAGGTAACCTCCAACAACCCCTGACACTGAAATCCTGCCAGTTTTGCCCAGCTTTCTCAAAGTCTGCCATTTTTCCACAATTTACCTCCTTTTTGTCTCTGCCCATCTCTTGCAGTGCATTACTGGCTTCTGTCTCTAAGTTATCTCAGGATTTACTTACAAGCAACATTACTTCTAAAGGATTGGTGGTTGTCTTGTATGGGCTACATACTGGAAAAATGTAGATTTTTTTCCCCCCATTAAACCACTGTTCCTGGAAGCACACGATTAAACTACCACTTTATTTTTAATGTAAACTCATAGCCCTTGTGCTTAAAGAGGAAATCTTCAAAATGTAGATTGTAGAAAGCAAATAAAAAAAGAAATATGATAGGAATTACTTTTGTCTTAGCTTTTGGAGACAGCTCATAATGTGTAAGCCCTAAGGGTTTGCTCCATCCTGCCATGGAAGGAGCTGCTTCTCTGTTGTGTCCATTTCTGCAAAACTAGAATAACTCCTGTAACTCTTTCATGTTAAACAGAATCACAGAATGGGTAAGGCTGGAAGTGGGTCTCTGGCTCAACCTCCCTCCTGAAGCAGGGTGATCCTAGAGCACATTGCTCAGGGTCGCATCCACATAGTTGTGGAATATCTCCAGTGCTGGAGGCTCCACAGCCTCTCTGGGCAATCTGTTCCAGTGCGTGGTCACCCACAGAGTAAAGAAGTTCTTCCTCATATTCAGGTGGAACTTGCTGTGCATCAGTTTCTGCACATTCCTTCTTGTCCCGTTGCACGGCACCACCGAGTAGAGCCTGGTCCACCTTCTGACACCTCCCTTCAGGTACATTGATGAGGTCCCCTCTCAGTTGTCTCTTCTCAAGGCTGAACAGGCCAAACTCTCTCATCCTGTTCTCATAAGAGAGGTTCTCCAGTCCCTACCAAATATGATAGTTCACATTTCAGCACATTTTTGTGTGCTTAGGTCGCAGCCTACAGCACTCTACAAATTACTAGTTGAACAGCTACATGCACGGTGATAAGAATGGACTTGCTGCAAAGCATGGTCTGCAGTAATGAAGAAGAACCAGGATTTAAAAGAAAAATGCCATTAATGTTGCTCTTTATAGAATTCATTATTGAATTATAGAAATTCATTATTGAATTATAGAAACGAACTCCTAGACTCCAAAGAGTATGGAAGCAGGTATGTTTATTAGCAATATTGCTAGAGGCCAGGGGAGATACCTCCTCCAAACCTGCCTGCCAACTGGAGTTTCCAGCTGCTCCTTAAATGCTACACAGTCATACATATCCATTAAGGAAACATAGCATAAGTCTCCTCCCAGTCTCCATCCAGGTTCTGCCTTCTGGTGATGGTCTCAGTGGTCTTCGGGGATGAATCAAGAAGGTCTTCCTCAGATGTCCTTTTGAATTCAATTTGTTTTTCATAATCAGTATCCCCCTTCTGCTTACTTCATCAGTTTTGTAATTGACCAACTTATATAAATGGAAACAGACCTGTTCTTGTTTCTCTGGCTGTAAATATGGGTCCTGTATTAATGGTGACAGGCTTGTTCCTGTCTTCTGTACTACAGATCCTATTCCTTGAGGAAGCAGGTGTGCTTGTTCCTGTTTTCCCTAGCTAAACTATAGATTTTACATATTTATGGTGACAGGCCCGTTCCTGTCTTCTGTACTACAGATCCTATTCCTTGAGGAAGCAGGTAGGCTTGTTCCTGTTTTCCTTTAGCTAAAACCATGGATTCTATTCTTTGAGGAAACAAGTAGGCTTGTTCCTGTTTTCCTTAGCTAAAACTACAGGTCTCAGCATTAACTACAATCTTTATCTTAAGCCCTCGTGCTGCTAAAGCAATGCCTTATAAAATATAAAAGTGATAAGCTGAAGCACTGTATAAAATATAAAAGTGATAATTAATCAGTACTGTGGAAAGTTAAACTTCTCAGAATCTCTGGAAACGTAAGCTCTTAATTTTGAGTCTTTTCTTTGAGCTATTTTTCCTAATAAATAGCCATCTCTGTGTTTTCCCCCAAAACACTACCTTCACTGTCCTTTGGCAAAGTCAAAAAATTCTTCATGTGCTGTCAAGCATGTCTCGGTTGTCCACCCATTTCAGCCCCTTAGTTTAATAACCTCAAGACAGTCCAACCTGTCATCTTCTGATGCTAAAAGGTATGTCCATCAGAAACTGTTGACCAAGAAACTAATTTCCGTTCCAGGGATGACCACGGCTACACTTTCGACTTCCTGCAGACCCATGGAAATGGATCTTTTAAGTCCATGTTTTGCCCTCGAGATTTTTAATCACATGTTGAAGCCTTGACAATCCAAACAGTACAAACCTAAATTATACATGCAATGCATGAGGTAGAAGGCACACACCAGGCTGCTTTCAACTGCTACTTTTTGCTGGATAGAAAACCACCACAGCTCAGCTTGGGGCCTTGCGGGAGAACATCAACACAAGGGTAAGTCTTCATGAATAAACATAATGTTGTCAGATTTTCCCTGCTCTTAGTCAGGGGATTGTTATGACTATAACAGAGGCTGTGGAAACAGAGAAGGGTTCGTGTTCCTTTATTCACTACTTAAAGCCAACTCAAAGGGTTGTGAATACTTGTGATAGCCACAGGGGTGTGGCAGCCTCACCTTGTGTTCCTCTTGGGTTCCTTGGCCTCAGCCTCCACATTCCTTCGGATGGTAACAACACCCCTTCCTGCAGGTGTGATGGGATATTTGGAAAGACAGATGTGAGGGCATGGAGAAGTGTGGCTGGGTCAGAATTCAGCTAAGCTGCTGCAAGACCACTTGGAACAGTTGCAGCACATTCACCCAGTGAGGCAGATCTGTGTAGTTTGTTTGGATGCATGGAGAGGGAAGTCAAGCTTCAAGCTTAGACCTGGAACTGTGTGCTGCGTGCAAGTAAGCAAGAGGTGCTTTTCAAGGGTGGAGAACCAACTTGAAAGGTTATGTATAAAAATATAGGTGTTGACGGTTAAATTTGCCACTCCTGGTCAAGGCTAAATGCATTTTATGGTGTTCTTAAAATGGAGACATTTGATTTGCCATGGTTTAATGAATTTGTGTGTCCTCAGTCTGCCATGAACTGACGTAAACCCAGTACTATTCTGAGGTATAAACAAGATGGGAAAAAAAGAAAAAACTCCTAATAGATTATGTCTCCTCTTAGTCTTTAGTTAGTCAGAAATTATTTCTTCTGTGCAGTAGGTGTGATCCACTACAGAACTATAGACCAGCAGAAAAACCTCTTCAAATATGAAGCGTGAAGTGGGGGCCATACTGTCCTGAGTTTTACATGCTGACAAACAGATCATTAGTTCCAGCTTCTGGAGTCAAATATGGAAAATGATCAATGTGCCCATATTAAAAAAAAATTAAAAAAGAAACAGTATGTATTGGCATGCTTTGGAAACTTTGTGAACTTGAAGTCAGACTTGCAGTTTCTGAAGCCCTGATTCATGGTTCCTGAATGTGTAGGATTGCTGATGTGGTCAGAGATTTGACCCTTGGAGCATGAAAGGTAAGTCATCTCCTGACTCTCTGATGAGGCATGTCTTGCTTGTGCCTCATATTAACAGCCCAGAAGTTCCATATTCCAAATGTGTGGGGAGGGGATAGGTGTCTCCATTTTGTTGACTCTTTTTTTTAACACCTCAAAAGATATCAAGGCCCTGGTTTCCACCTTAATCTTCCTCACCACCCGTCTACTATGTAGACCTTGTAGCAACAAACCAGTCTGTGACTCAGCTGCAGATATCACCTAGCTCTTCCATGTCCTTGCCAATATCCAGGCTGTTTCCAAACACTAGTCATCAAAGGAAGTCTTTATTTCCAGAGTCGGTTAAGTGACTAACCCAAGATCAAACAGTGGGTCAGTAGCAGAGGCTGGAACTGAAATCAGGTCTTCTGACTCAAGTTTCTCTTGGCTATAGCTTCTGGGTTACACAGCAGAATTCATTTGTGCTCTAAGTTTCAGCAGTTGCTGAAATAAAACTTTGTTTTCTTTCCATGAGATATTGTATCTGTGTCATCCTGTTCTCTGCCCACTAGGATGCAGCTTCTTAGCATTAGGCTTTAAAAAGGGAAGGAAAGCAGGAGGTGTTTCTGAGTGGTTGCACTCTTTTGATCGATGAGAGAGGTGAGCCAGAATGTGTTCCAGTGACCTCCTGCTACATAAAAGCTTGGCCTGCCTGACAGGACTTCTGGCTGCTGAGTAGCTGTGAGTCACAGCCTTTACAGCTTGGGTTTGATGCGGATTTTTACACCAGGCACTGCAGAAATGAGGTGGCCTCTTGAATATTTGCATTGCTTGGCAAGCCGGGGTAAACGGAGGTGGATTCAGGAAGTTCTGGCAAGGGCAAGCACAGCTGGTGTTAAGGTCTTTGCAGGGTTCCTTTTTGTGTGTGTCTGTGTGTGTAGGAAAATAGCAAGGCCCCTTCAGTTTTTTCCAGCCAGGATTCCTGGGAAAGGATGAGTAATCTGGAGATTTTCTGTGACTTGGAGTGAGGAAAAAAGCACATCGCCTTTTGGGGGAATCTTCTTCGATCTCCCACCATCCCACATTTTCCATGACTGGCACAGAAAGCCTCTTCTCTGGGCTCAGCACTGCTTTGTTTATCACAGCAACACGAGCTGTGCTGTGCAAACACTGTGCAAATACTGTGCTCTGCCCTTGTTTGCCTGGACAATCTAGTATCCAATATATACAACTCCTCTTGCCTCCTTGTTTGTGTTCTTTGGGAACTAAACTCCATGTAGGGCACAGTTACCAGTGGTCAAGGTGTGCCTGGCCTGGGATGCTGAGAGTGTTTCCCTTTCATGTCTGAGAGCATCAACCCTGTAAGGGAGGGACTTTGTGGCCACAGAGTGTTTTGCACAGCACCCAACCCACGGCTGGGTTCAGGTTCACGACTGAGTCAGCTGGGTTGCAGTGCAAATGAGTAAATAGGGATGACAGAAGAGATGTGGGGGTTTCCTGTTGGCAGAGGTAGAAAGGAGTGAGGTACCTCAACTCTGAAGTTATTACAATTTATTATTTCACTTGCAGTACTGCCTGCAGACTGCCTTCAGGGACAAGGGCTCTGTTGTGCAAGTTACGTGCATGCAGCAAAAGCAGAGCCATTCTCCACTCTGAAAAAAGGGTGTTCTTCAACTGAGCCAAGTTGTTTGAGCTCTTTGAGAGCAGGGATGTTGCAATGATACAGGGGCCTGAGTGTAATGCAAGGGATGCTGCTGCAATTGAGCTAGTACACAGGCAGTTTAGACCTCAGGTGTAGGTCCAAAGACCTGCTTCTATTATTTCTATATGCTCATCACCACTATTAGGCCACAACTTTCTCTAACTAGTATTTCTTGATGTGTGTTTAGCCATTTCATGTTCTGAGTGCTTTACAAATATTATGTAATTAGGAAAATAACTCTCTATTTGCACAGGCAATTACACAACCTCATGTTCAAGATTCAGCCTTTGCAAATGTAGCCTCGACTGAAATTTCCTGATTTGCTCCTAACTCTCCCAGTTGCTCTTCCCAAAATGATTTTTCATCCCCTCAACTCCATAACTGACTGTGATGATGGCAATAAAGTGAATACAGACTGGGCAGAAAAACTGCTTGTCGCTGCAGTGTAAAATGTAAGGCTGATAAAAGATAGTAAGGGCTGATAGGGAGAACATCGTTTGGATTCCATTGTCAGTCCATTTGCTAAATATGCTGGCTTTTAGTGAAGAAAGTCAGTGCAAAACAAATGGCTGCATCCCCCAGTGCTTGATCTCCAATTGCTGGTGACAGAACCACAGGCTCAGGAACAACCCAGTTGCTTCACTTTCCCCCAGAAAGTGGTGTTGGGGCTGGGGAAGGATTTATCCCTATGACTGCCTGTACAAAGTGTGAGCCATTCACACAAAGCTCAAGACTTATCTCCCTACTAAAATCCAGGGTATTTTTGTTTGGTTTTCCTCCCTCCCATCCCCCCCCTCAAAGGTTAAATCGTTCCCACAGGGTGCAAGAAAGGGTTATTGAAAGCAACAGGTCCACTTTTGAATATTGCACTTCTGGTAAATCTCTGATCCAGCATCTAGTGGTTAACCACTGATACAGGAAATGACATTTAACGTTTTATCACTCAGCCAGAAATGGAAGAACAAGGCAAGTCTGTGTGTGGGGAAGATGGATCATTGCCTGCTATCTACCCCTTAAAGGCATGCAATGCCATTTAAAAGGAAATGTTTTTCAAGCAGGGACTTTTTTTTTTGCCCCTCTTTGTGTACCTTTCTGCTTAAGGCAGAATAAAAACCTGGAAAACAAACCCCCTTATTCCCCCTCTCCACGAAGTTTTGCCTGCTAAAGTAGGGGTTATGGCCTTATAAACAACTTAAATCCGTTTTCCTGCTCTTTTGTATCTTTTGGAAGTGTATCCCAGGCCCTGGAGGAGGCTGGGGCGGGATGCGGGGCGGGCGAGTAACCAGGGATGGAAAACACGGGTTTCAGTAGGTGGCACTCGCTGCCCTGACTCGGGGCTCAGATCTCCCGGGCACGATGTGATGCTGCCTTTGGTCCAGGCAGTCCTGAGCAAATGTGCTAAAATGTCAAAGGAAGAAAACAGGTTAGGAAAAAACCCAGGGGGCCGGAACTTCAGCAAGTGTAATTGTTGTGGTTTATTGATTTCGGAGGAGCTTCATTGGTTTGCAGCAGCAAGCACCTGCCTGCTGTCAGCACGGGCTAACCACAGCGGCTGTGCTTTCTGTTGGAGATGCTAACACTTGGTCTGGTTACAGCGTGCATGTTCAGGAAGCAAGCAAGCTCAGAAATTCAGTGGTATGTAAGGCCCAACTAAATCTCAAAAGGCTGTCAGATTTGCCTATATAAATTCTAAGTTTCGGATGTTTTCATTGTACATGCTGGAGTGAAAAAAACCAAACCCCAAACATGCAACAAGGCACTTTCCTCCTGCAAAGAGGATGTATGGGCAAACACTTTGGTGTTCCAGCTGTTCCAGAGGCCTAATGACACAGTGTGAGGTGTTTTCCAAAGAAAGAGCTTCGCAAATTGCCAAAGCTTTCCTGGAAGTGAGCACAGAAACACATTACAAAGCAACACATTAAAGGTACACCAGTCCTCCTGATCTGTGGGGCTGCATAATGTGAGCCCAAGAGCAGCAAGAGGCAAGTGCCCCAGAAAGCAGCAGAGACCTTCATGAGAATTTCAAAGGCTACCAGTGAGGGCAGCTCTCCAGAAGTCCTGCTGCTCTCTGGCTTGGCTGGAAGTGAAGCTGAACGATGGGGTGAGCACTTGGATGCTGGAAAGCTGGCTTGCAAGTGTCTTGGATCCCACTAGCCAGAACCTACCAGCACAGCCCTCCTGTAGTTGAAGCACTGGCTCGCTCAAAGTGTTTGAAAGCCATCCTTGCAACATCACACTGGTAGATCAGGAAGAGAAAATCAAAACATCTCTGACCTAGAGACAAGCTCAGATTTGTGTTCAGGTTGAGGTCTGATATGGACTGGTGTGAACTGGAAATGGAGAGTAAGGATCTGCAGTCAGTCAGCATCAGAAATGGGTAAAAGAGATAAGTGTAGTTCTAGCTTTCAGCACATTCACTGTTCACTTAGAGTGTCTGTTCTTCAGCCTCTTGCTCATTTTCCTTTCAGTTGTGGAAACCTGCTTGTATGCAGAATGCAAAGTGAGAAAACTGTGGAAGCTGCTTGGAGCATGTGGGTAGGGGCTCAGCAGAAACACACATGCACCATCCACAAAAAGTTAAGATGCAAATACGTGTGTGAAACCAGATTCTTAGCCCCTAACACTGCATATTTTTGAAACCCTTGTGATGTATTTTGTATGTCTGAAAGCCCACCATGTTCAGGCATTCTGGTCTGTGTAGAAAAATCTCTTCTCTCCAGCCTTGCAAAAGTCCTGCCAGAAAGTCTACAGAGACTTGAGAGCAGGTCTTTGACACTTATGAATGTTTTCCTGCAAACAGCGACTGTCAGGATGAGAGCCTTGAGCTACACCTTGGGAAGTGCTAGTGTTTATCTCTGCACTTGATTGCACCCAATTACTTGCTAAGAACATGTTCTTTGAAAAAAGATCTGGAGCTGGATCCTTCTCTCATTGTGACTCTGCCAGCTGCCGTCCCCAAAGCTATTTTTAATCAGACAAGCTTCCCCATCCCTGCCAAAAAAACCTCGTAACAATTAATAACAATAAAACGAAGGCAGCCTGGATAAATGAATTGTGCTGGCTCCATAAATCAGCAGCAAAGGCAGCTAGGGAAGATCAGCACTGCATTGTTAATGTGCTGTCTTCCATTTTGCTATAGCCTTGGTCTCCTGGTTCACACTTGGTCCCTTTATGTTGAGCTGCTGATCTCCACCCTGCCTGTCGCAGGTAGGTTGGCAGATGGGCACAAGCACCTCTGCACAGCGTGCTGCTTTGATTTGTCTTGCTGTGGATGTGAGGTGTGTAGGAATGATCCCACTTACATGCCAACCGTGTTGCACTGTGAAGTTCGTTAATTCTGGGAGCCACAAGATGACAGAGAGCTGCACCCAAAGTAGGCTTGGTGGTTAGGTTAGTTCTCAGCACTGTCATGTTGCAGCCTCTGGTGTGACAATCTGCCTGCAGGCATGTGTGTCCCTGTACTGTGATCCTGTCAGAAGTTAAGCCTTGTTGGGCTGGATCAGAACGTGGACAGGAGGCCTCCAAGGACAGGCTGCCACCAAAGCCATGGCAGGCAGTGATCCCATGAAGCAGTAGGTGGTACTGTGCACTGTGCCAGCTGACAGGATGGCATGCTGCAGTGCTGCTGATAGTTTCCTTGCCCGGGCACAAGCTGTTGTTGCTTTGCCCACATGTGGTAACAAAACATTTCCTGGCAATTTTCTTTAAAAAAAAAAAAAAAAAAGGATAGGGGCATGGGTCCAAAGGTACTGTCTTGGCCAAGTCCCAGAGTCCCAGGCTGGGTGTCTGTATTTGGTTTGCTTCTTCCTGCTGGACAGTGTATTTCTCCTCAATCCCATTGCTCTTCAGCTGTTATTTCCTACTCCACAGCTGGAAGCCTTCTCTGGTGAGGAGCTGGGAGTTTTAAGTGTTCTGGAAGGAAAGATAAATAGGAGATGGAGAAAGAAGAGGAGAAGGTAGGAAAAAAGCAAACAACCCCACCACCTCCAGCACAAAACCTGGCCCCCAGGAGAGTGTGACTGCTTCACAGACAACAAGCATTACTTTCCCAGGCCTGTGGGGTGGCACATTCACCTCCAGGGGAGAAAAACACTGAAGCTGCTCCATCAACCTCTCAGCTAGCAAGGGCACTGCCAAGATCACGAAGAAGAAAAGAATGTGAAAGCAGGAACAGTAGGACAGCAGCCTGAGAAGAGTCCTGGTGGCCCGTGGGGAAAATGAAGGGGAAAGCTGGCTCCTGTTTCTCTTGCCTGGTAGTTTCACATCCTTAGGATCCATTTTTAAAGTGTGTCAAGGTGATGTTCACAGGACCCTGGCAGATGATAAAGGCGAGGTGAGTGGCAAGCTCATCAAATAGGCCACTGCAAGGCAAAGCAGCAAAAATTCCTCTGTGCCTGCCAGCTGAGGAAGCAGCTAACTCTGAAACTGTGTACTCAGGAATCTCTTATTTTGCTCACTAACCCAGGGTTTGTTATTGTAATCTGTGACACGACTACAGATCTATTTCAGGCAGTAGTTTTAACTTAAATGTGTGAGTGTCCAGATATTTTCCACTGGAAGCGAATTGCTGTGAACATAAAAATTGACCTGCTTCTTCTGGGTCAAGCATCCAAGTTACCCAAGGAATTTACCCAAGGACCCTTCCCAGCCTCTGCCAGACAGCAGCCACCGAGGCAGGGCACTTCTGCAGGTTGGAGTAGTTTCAGGGCTGGCTCTGAAGGGACCATGCTGTAAGGCTGCTAACCAGTGGCTATGTGGATCTCCCTGCCACACAGGTGGTTCATAAGGATCCAGGCACTGCACTGCCACTTCTACACTCTTAGTGGGAGCCAAACGTAAAGCTGTTTTGGGTATATGTGTACAGCTGACAAACTGCTCCATAGTCATACTAAAGGTGTGCTTTGCCCTGTGCCTGTGTATAATCTCACCTTAAAAGGTACCATTTGTTTGCACAAAGCAAAGAAATACGCGAGTGGTTTTAAGGTCGGGGACGTAGTGTCACAATTATTTTGGGGCATGGTCTGTACAGTTACAGCGCTGAGCATAAAGGAGTGCCAAACTGGCTGAATCCTCTGTTTACACGTGGCAAAGCATTCTTTTATTGGTAAAATGATGCTCCAGAAAGGCAGAAATGGATATGCAATCTTCTTCACTGAACGCTTTAATATTGGTGTCATCTGTTGGCAGAGGTGCTCAGAGGACCTCAAAATACTAATCCCAAAAGGAATATGAAGTGACCAAGGTTTTCTATATGTTTTAAGAGATGAAAACAGGGGTTTTTTGGTGAGAACGGTGGAAAGTAAATTGCTCTGATTTTGCCTCAAGTGGTTTGTTTGACTGTCACTGTAGCAAGCTCTGCACACACATGCACAGATGCTGTTGAAGTTAGTGTGCAGGCTGTATGCAGCCACATGGGTCATCAGGTGGGAAATTTACACCATCTCCCCTCAAATTAGCCCCAGATGGTCATCTCAGTCGTGAGGTCAAGGCCAGCCTGCAACACCAGGACTGGACTCTGATGCTCTGGCAACAGGCTGGAGTGGAATGGGTGTATAATCACAGAGCACAGGGTTCAGTAACAAATTCAGGCTGACTTACCACATTCTGCAGGGAGCACCTAGTTTTTATTCCTAAGCTTGGTATTGTAAATTTATGAGGATGGGCTCTATCAACATGAGTGTCCTTACGCTGTTGGGACGGCAGCATTAGTGGTGGTGGCGGCTTCCTCCTGTGAAACAGAGTAAGCAGCACTTCAATGAAATCCATGGGTGATCTTGTGGTTGTGATGCATTCACTCAAACCCTTTCTGAGCCCTTTAGTGGTCATTTGAGTTTTAGAAAACAAGCAGAAGAGAAGAAGAGGAATAGAGCTGGATGCTAGAGTTAGGTCTTGTGTGTTGTGCAAATGTAGTCTTCCACTGCAGGTATCTAGATGGTTTCTGATGGTTTGTGTAAATTACACTTTGAACTTTTTTTCTTACAAGAAGTGAAAAACACATCAGTGCTGCACTGGGAAAGGCTGTGAACACCCTTATAAACAGGAAAATGATATGAAGCAATTCAAGAGAGATTAAAGAATGTCTGGAAAACAACAATACAAGTTCCAACTTGGAAAAATGCAAACTGGAGGAAAACAACTTGAAACTCAAATATGCAGCAGGAATAAATTGTGTTGAGGAGATCTAGGGAAGATAGCAGCTGGCTGGTTGGAAATTATATTTCCTAAGCTGCAGAAGTGGGCAGTGCGTGGGAAGGCACCCTCTCACATATGGGAAGGCAGAGCATGTGGAATGTTGCTCCGAGTTCTCTGTACTGCACTTCTAGGCAGACAGAGGCACACTGGAGGGGATTAAAGAACAGCAATCAAAAAAAAAAAAAGTCTGTGAATATGCTATCCCCAAAACTTTTTCCACAAAGTAGTCAGAAGATGTCAAAGAGGGAATGGGGTGACTGTCACCAGCGTGAGAAAAAAGTAAATTCTAAACAGATGTACTTAGGGCTGTAGGCAGGGGGATAATCGGGAGTAATGGGAGTGTTCCTATAAAAGGAACATTTAACTGAATATCAAGAATCTCCTCGATGGAGAGATGTGCAATGCCTTGCAAGGAAGTAGTGGAAACTTCATCCCTTGGGGACATCTAACACTTGACCACACAAAGCGCTAGGAAGTTTATTAGAGGAAATGACTGCATTGGGTGGGCGGGGGAAGTATGATACAAAAGATCACTTTCAATTTATCTGAATGTATGATATGAGTGGAAAAACGTGTGCCAGGATGTTTGTGATTTTCACAGTCAACAGTCTTGAGCTGTCTTTCATTTATAGTAATGAGAAACCAGTTTATTCCTAGGTTTCTTTTCTTTCTCCACTCTACCAACTTTACCTTTCCTAACTTGTGCTGTGAAGCAATAACCTTAGAGCATAGAGGAATGAGAGGCTTTTTCTCAGAATAAGCAATAGATCTGTTGGAAAATCTCATTTTCTGGCTGGGTAGTGCCAAAACATAGGTCAGAAGGTGGTCATGTTGAATTTGTGGTGTCATCTGAGTCCGGTGCTCCTTCTTGACTTCACTAGGAAGAAGCTCAGTGTGCTTTATGGAGGCACATGGCTTTTATAAATTTTCGTGTGTGGATTACATAAGCCACTTGCATTTGCCATCAAAATTGGCTGCCGGAATGTGAATCACTCTGGTTGCCTAACTGGAATGCTTAAAAGCCCTGCTGTCCATACCAAAAGGCAAACCCAAAGTTATCCGCACAACAAAAAAAGTTTACAGCGACAGTATTTTGAAAAGCACGCACCTCCCGTCTGTGCAAGTGCTTCCCCATCCTGCCGGGTGCTCATTACTGCGGGGGTACAACGAGCGCCGCATTCCTGTGGGCTTCAAAGGCTTTTATCGTTGCCTAGACATTCGGAGATCAGGTGGTCAAGCGGTAGTTTCAGAGCTCACCGGGGACAGGGGGAAAAGGGATGTGTATGTGTGTCTGGATGTGCCGAGCAGCTCCTCGAGCGGTGTCCCATCGCTGCAGCTCTGGTGTAACCCTGTGCTCATTAGCCTTGACAGTCTCTCTTGACAGCTTGCCCTCTGTATAAATCTAAAACTGTGCTTGGAAGATAAAGGCTTTGTGTACTGGTTATAAACAGCGAGGCTGGAGTGGAAATTCGCAGGGCTGGAAGTCAGAGAGCAGCTTTGCAGCTACATTGAGACAGCATCAGAAAGGGTGAGGGCTCCTTCTCTCTGCACATTCAAAGCAGCTTTTCCTCCAGTCTCTCACAGGGCATTTGTTCCTGCTTTGTGTTCTGCCCCCACCTCCACAAGTCCTTGTGTTGAAAGGTTTTTCTTGTTTTATTCTGGAGTCACTTTGGTTGCATTGTCCTCTCCCAAGCGCTTTGTACTTTCAACAAAGCAAGGTGCTTGTATTCCATTGCTGAGGGGGAGGGAAAATAGCAGGATTGAAAGAAAAACACTTACCTTGGGAAATCTATAAGAATCTTGTTTTGTGTTTTGTCTCAGAGCAAAGGCTGACTGTCTTTTGAAATATCCATAGTTCCATGGTATTTGCCTTCTTGCACCTCTTGGCTCAGAATTGGTCTGGAAAATTCCCATGTTTATTCACTATTAGAATATTGAGAGCCCTCCCACCAACATTCTTTCCCTATGTATTATCAGATCCTGGGGAAAAGCAGGACTTAGGGCGTTCTTCATTAAAGAAAAAATCAAATACTTCCACTTCTACATGGATGCAATGAATAGAGCTGCAAGTGGTTCTCAGTAAAGGATAGGTGTGGGTTTGGTCAGTTCAGACCAGATTATTTGCCTTTGTTAAAATAATATTATCTAATAGGCTTGGAAATCATGTAAAGAAATTGCAGTAGGAATAAAGACATCAGCTGTGAAAGGGTGCAGAGCCTTTGAGCTTCCTACCCCTCTGTCCTCCAGCCTTTGTGTTGTCCCAGATTAATATTCCTTTTCATTCACCCACCTGCTCTGCAGTTTTCAGTGGGCTTGTCAAAGCAAACAAGGTAAGAACCACGGGAAGCTAGAGAATAGGTTACAAACCAGTATCCTGTTTGGAGTGGTATTTTATGACCCTGAAGGAGATGCAGCAGCTTACTCTGTTCGGCTCTGTCCTCAGTGAAAGCATACTAAGTGTTACAGCAGCAGCTGTAGCCCAGGACCTGGTGCAGACATATAGGAAATCAGGCAGAGGAAATATCAGAGGTATACTCATGTCCACAGATGGCCTGTGGATGTCCCCAGAGTGAGGAATTAAAGGAGAAAGCTGTTCATCTTTGATTTGGCATTCTCACTGGACTACAGCATCCAAAGTGTTTTCCATTCCTGGGGTTTCTGTGTAACACCTCTCAAATCCAGCATCTCCTTGTCTGTCTCCCAGTACCACAAAGACCTAGGCATGGGACCTTGGTATTGCCACCCTTCCTTCGCTGCTGTTAGAGCAGCCTGGGTGCTGCAGAACCGATACTCTCCAGCCTTCTAAACAACCACCTCTTTTCTCGCTCACTGCTCTGACCACCACCTTGTTCATCTTTTTGCTTCCTCCTGCTGGATGACTTTTCCCTGCTTTTGCTTTCCAGGTCTCTCAAGAGTTGGCTAACCCTACCCTTCAAGTAGATCTATCCCCCATGGACCTTTTGCAAAGGTAAGCTAGTTCTCACAGCCCAAAACCCCATTCTGGCTGGGAGTCAGTCCCAGTTAGCTATAAAAACATTTTCCTTTCCTTTGGAGCTCTGAAAAGCTGCCACTCCCTATGCCCCACCAGCACTTACCAGGTATGTCAGGAGCTGAGGCTGCCTGGTCAGTGACAAATAGCGTCCTTGTGTTATTGATACTTTGTCCTTCCCTCTCTCCTTCACATGAACTTGAACAAAAGTGGGACTGTGCAGAGGATATTCACATGACTTCATTAGTTTCAGGCTACTAAATTAGGTGGAGTGAGTTAGGCTCCCTACAGAGTCAATAAAGGAAGACAGCATCTAATAAACCTCCTAAGTTGTCCTACCCTTCTCCACTGACTGCATAAGGAGCTTATTTAGCTGACTTGTGTAACTAAATGTCCCCCAGAGGCTCCTTCCCCTTCTTCCCTATGTCCAACTCCTTCTCTGAGAGAGAAGGTGTTGGGGAATTATGTGTGTAGTAGAAAGGCAAATGCTTACAGGGAGGCTGCAAGGAGGAGAGAAACTGATGGGAGATGAGAATAAGGAGAATTGAGGTGATGTGGACAGGAAAGGAAAAACAGGAGATGAGGTAGTTGGAAGGATCCTCAGGCAAAAATAAAGGAAGTGGAGGAAAGATAACTACAGGGGAGACACTGAGGGAAAACAGAAGAGAGCAGCAGGAGGCAATATGATGCTTACCAGGGAAGTGTTTGTAAGTGGGCAGGCAGGGAGCAGCTACCATGAAGGAAAGATGCCTTTGAAGTGATATCAAATGTGAGTGTGGGAGAGAAGGGCCAGTTCTGATGATAAGAAAGGGAAAGGGGAAGGGGTAGAGGAAGGGGAAGGGGAAGGGGAGGGGGTTCAGGAAACGAATGCTGACAACCTTTTAAGGAATGACGCTGTGCCAGAGGAAGGTTTAGTTGAACTCAGCAACAGAAATGTTAGACAGGGGAAAAAAAAAAAAGGAAAAGCAGCAAGAATGAAAGGCACTAAAAGGAGAATAGGCACAGAGACCAAAGGTCTTGGCTTGCTGCCTTGGAGTCTTTCCAGGGACTTTAGTGGGAGCAGATTTGGGCCTGGAGCATTTGAAATCGCTTTAGCCAGAACTCCTGAACTCCTATGTTAAAATTATATATCTTCAAAGCCATTCTGGACATGTATGTATGCAGCCCCAACCGTGCCAATCCTGGTCCTGTAAAATCCTAGATGACTACTGCACCCCCTGGGGACTCAATTGGATTTATGCTCTCCGAGTATGTAAACACTCACTGTTTGGGTTGCACCTTGCCACTGCAAATAGAACCACTGACCTACAAAGTACAGAAGCTTAACTCTAAGTAAAATAGATGCAGATCAAGGTATCACAGAGTTGGGGTCAAATCTGTTCCCTTGAGAAGGTTCTGCCCAAAGGTCCTTTAGGTGGAGTCCATGTAAAGCAGCAGTTTCCAGATGGGATGGTGCCTGCACTTTCTTAGTAAATTTTTGATCAGTGATTTTGCAATGTTTTTCCTGCCACGCTGTTTTTGCCCTTTCTTTCCTCCATCCCCTTTCTTCCTAAGGAATGACCATGGTGCCTCTGAAAGTAAACAAAGCACAGGACAGGTTTGGCAGGACATTTCAAAAGAAAAATATTCCCTCTTCGTCTGAGTGGTTATGAATAATGATCCCTATAGCACATTTAGTTCAGACTTCAAAGCCTTTGTCACTGAGGTTGTGTCAAAGCTGATTTGAAACACAGACTGACATAAGCAAAAGCACTCACAGGAAACACAATTCTTGCCCACAACAGATTATCAGAGTACCTTTGGCCACCTGGGTTAAGCTGCTTTTTAAAAATGGTTAGATTCCTCTGCTCAACATCCTCTACTGGCTTCCTGTCTGTCGTTGCACTTCCACAGGCAAGTGTGGCTTTTAATGCTGCCTGTGACAAAGGCAGAGCCGCTGAGCATCTCCAGAAATGGTCCCTCTGCAGCATCATTGGCACCTGGGACTGCTGTCCCAGGCACCAGTGCCATGACCTTGCCACTGCCATTCCATGGGCTGCAGCAGTTTCCCTGCCTATAGAGCTGCATTTGATGGAGATCAGAGTCGAAAACAAGGCTCGATGAACTCTGCTTGGCTGATTTCTGTTCCTCACCCTCCTCTCTTCCTTCCCCCTCCTCACAAGGAGAGAGCACTTGCTGAACCAAGGTACAAGGCAGGGTGCTGAACATGAAACAAAAAGCACATGAAAGCAACCACCCTGTCACAGCTGGATGGAGCCAAGTCACTGCTAGGCTTCTCCCTGGGCATGACATGGCTCTTTCCAAACTTTGGCAGTGTGTGCTCCTTCTCCAAGCCAAATACAGACTTCTCCATCCACTTGAAAAAAAACCTCCAACAAGGGAAACTCCACAGGTAAACATTGCAGACAGCCGGTGCAGACTGTTCTGGAATCCACCTTGCTCCCAGAAAAGCTGTGAGTGTTGCTAAATCTTCTTTTTTATTTCTCTTGGCCACAGACTGACGGCATGTTGTCTGCATTTACCTCCATTTGCTGCAGCTTTCTGATGGAGATGTGCTGGGCACACAGACCCCGATAACCCCAGGGCTGCTGAGCATGGTCAGTTCCCACCCTGCAGGGTGGTGAAAGCCCATGGACACAACGAGTTCCTTGTTCAGCCTTGGTACATATCTGCTCTTCAGCAAGACCTTATGGTGTCTGCTCTAAAGTGACTGCTTTTGTGCCTGTGCATGTGCATGCACATGTAGGTGGCCTATAGTGGGTGTGGAGCAATTTTAGTATCTCTAGGCTCTAGAAGAAATGCCCCAAATCAGGGTGATTAAACAATCCAAACAGCAGAACACAATAGAATAAATTTTCCCGCTGGAATTGTAAGGGGGATTTTATGGGATTTTCGTAGAGATAGAAATTGGGTTGAATTCTGTCACGAGCTGCCGAGGCTGAAATCTGCATTTGGCTCAGAGGCCACCCCAGACGAGAGGTGCAGACCCAGATTTTGGAAAAAATGCACGTGCCTCTGTGTTTGGATGCCAACAACCTGTTTTTGCAGAGGCACCGAGTTGTTTTTTGATCTCAGTAGGAGTTCTGGGTGCGTTAATGCTCATGCAAATCAGGCTGCCGATAACTGAAGTCAGGCAGCCAAAAGCACAGGCGCCCCAAATTTGCAGGCTGCTTATTATGTAATTGCAGCTCCAAAAAACCCTCCACATTTAATTTTCCCATGTTGATAATGCTGAGACTCCAAAATGTTCCTCAAATGGACCCCGGGAAGAGAGTTAAGCCTTCATTTAACAGGAGAAAAAACATCCCCACCAATGACAGCTGCTCTTACTCTCTTACTGACAGGAAAATGAATATTAAAAGGTCTGGAGTTATGTTCTGGTTCTCCTTGCCCATCCTACATCCCTGGATATATCGAGTAAGTTCTCTGTTGTCCTGATTGTCCACACTGAAAATATTTGAAGATGTGCTATGAGCTGTTCTTAGTTTCTTCAAAACCCAGCGGGCAGGTGATTGTGTTTTTGCCCAAAGGCTAAGGTGAATATTTTAGGGAGAAATGCCGGATCAAGGCAAAGAAAATCAGGATTTTTCCCCCCCTAAAAATAAAAAAAGAAACCCAAATATTTCTTACTATCTTGGAATGCTATACAGGATTCAGAGTGGTATAGTCACCTTCTTATTCCTGTTATTTAATATCTTTCTTTTAGAAATTTAGGTCAATCTTCAAATGAAAATTTCCATCCTGAAGTGAAAAAGTAAAAAAGTTTCCATTTGACATTTCTGGAAATGAAAAAATAATTTCCAGGTATGCCAGACTAAACTTCTTCAATGCTATAATTTTTTTTCCTGCTTTAGTTCCAGCTGGAACTATTTGCTTCACTTGACCTGAACTTGCAGTCCTTGACAGTCCATCTGAAATGCCTTTTCCCAGAAAATACAGTATTCACAAAAATAGTTCATCCAGCAGGACCCAGGCAGAGGATTTTAGTCTCATCTGGTTGGTTACTGATTTGTAAACCGGCCAGCAGCCTGTGGCCTGGTAGCCAAGTTGCCAAATTGTTCTTTATTTCTCTTGAATGAACTTCTAGGAACTCCAGTGAGTAAGCAGAGCCCTGTCTTATTAGGCACCACACATCCCTGTAAAGCCAAGCTTGCCCGTGCTGCAAAGAGCATATTTCTACCAGTTAATGAAATCAACTGGAACAAAAAGGTGTCTGTGGGCTGCAAATAAACTAGAAGCTTCTGCTGAAAAGGTAATCAAGAGAGCATGTGCCTTGTCCAAAGGGATTGAAAGCAACAAGAGCCTAAGGGTGAGAGACAGGGAGTTTAGGTGCTGGCTTGGTATTTTGTTCACAGATAACAGGCAGTAAGTGCTAGGGAGCTCCTCTGCAGTCTTACAGCAGGAATCTCTTCCCTGGCTTCAAAGAGGTGTTGTTATTCTCCTCAAATTCCTCACTGGACATTTTGTGCTGGTGATAGAATAGACTGGATGTCAAAATTCAACTAATTCAATGCCTCTTGTGCAGCTTCTTTTCTGTTGTGTTCCTGATGCAGAAAATAAAAGTGGGTATCAGTGGTGGTGGTGTGAAATTTCCAAGTGGATTCTTTTGGATAGGTTTAAGGAACGAGGGTTGGAAAATTTCTGCATTTCCCTGTTCCCCTGGTCCCACAGGCAGCTCACCTGGGCTGCCTGAAGGGCTGCTGGAAACACACCTCACACCCTCTGAGATGCCACCAAAGCCGAGGCACTGCTGCTGTGCAGTCATGCTGCGGCAAACTCCCTTTTTTCTGACAGAAATAAGATCCATGAGAAATTTTCCATGGAGGTTCCACTGGCACTCAGGTCCCCAGTCAGGTTGGTTGAGAGAGCCCTGCTTTGCAGGGCACAGAAGCAAGGAGGGAGCTGACAGACCTGTTCTGGCAGGCTTGGAGGGGGAGAGCACTTGAAGCACCTCAGCTGCACTTGCTCACCCATGGTGGGATCCCTGCCCCTGCTTCCTTGGGGCAGCAGTCACAGCTCTGGAGCAGGGGGCTCATCCAGGCAGGGAAGAGGAGCCTGGCAAGGCATGGCTCTATTAAAGCAAAGCCTGCTGATCATGAGCAGGGGGATGTTCCCCTTCCTCAGCCCTGCTCGGCTGCTGCTAAAGGCAGGCCCAGGAGAGGCACCCTCAGGCATTGCAGTCCCTCATGGGCACCCGTCTTGGCCTTCAAAAAGAGGCAGCCTGTCCTGCAGAGGGTGGATGAGGCTCCTGGGGCAGGGCCTGCCGCTAAGGGTGGTTTCAGAGGCTGCAATATGGAGCTGAGCTTACCATGGTATGTCCTCCCCTGCCCTGCTGTGCCAGTCGGTTTCCCTCCAGGCACTCTGTGAGAAAGTGAGCATGGATTTAATTGCTATGGTGGCACAACACCCAGATGTTTGGAATATTTCTGTAGATTCCTCCTTGTTTGTGATGTGGTTAGGGCTGCTGGCAGCATGGTGGGGAGCATTTAACTTTGTGTCAGAGTAGAGAAAGTGATAACCCACTGTGATAGATCGGTGTCTGCTGTTCGCTGGAGCCACCGCTGCTACCACTGCTGCAGCCAGCAGTGCTGGATGGTGGTGTTGGATCTGGAGAAGTCCAGGATCTCAGATACCCCTTGGAAAGTGGAGGATAAGCTGGTGCAGGCACAGCAAGTAGGTGGTGAGGGCTGCTGAGCTCAGCCATTGGCAGGGGCCTGAAGGTGGAGGCACATGAGCAGTGAACAAGGGCTTCTGTCCTGCTCTGCTCCACCTCGTCACAGTGTAGCTCTGGAACAAAGATCTCACAGATACTTGATCCTGAACAAAGCCTAACTTTGGTCATGAAACCAGATGTTCTCCTGGGGAATCGTGGATGCAGTGCTGGGGCTAAAAGATGCCTCTCTGTCCTGACCCCTAGGTAGACCCAGCCAGTGCAGCCCCTTCCCCTTGTGGTCCCTGGCAGGCCACACCCAGCACACAGCCCCATGCCGCTGGGGTTACTGACTCCAGTTGGGCCCCACGAGTATGAGCTTCCAGCCCGGCAGTTCAGCTACTGGTAACTGAAACTCATGTGAAGTTCTGTTGTACTGTGGACAGGGTGGCAGTGGGAGCTAGTGTATGCTCTGTACAGGTGTGCAGCACTAAGCAGCATTGAAAAGTGACTGCATAAAAAGAAATTAAGCTGCTGTTTGAAATATTTGCTGCAATTGCTTGTGGAGGATTATGCATTGTGTTTTTCTTTGTCTGGACCATACATCCCAAGACACAGCTCAGATTGCAGAAGCTGAGGATGTTGCTTTGGAAGGGCACAGCCTGCGCCTGCCCAAATGTTCCAGCTATGAGCCATCGCTTACTGTTTTCAGTCTGCCTGATAAGTGCCATATGCTGATCTTAGCTATGCTCTCATGCTGGTTCTTCTACACACAGTTGTGGTAGTGGATGTTCCAGCTTCCATCTGGGGTCAGGCATTTAACGTCAATCTGGTTTCAGTCATGCTGTGCCAGTTTGTCACACTGAGTTGTAGGGCCCTGCTTCCTTGGAAGGTGTTTTGGGGAACAACACAACATCACTGGCAGAAGCAGAAGTTGTCGCAGTTGTTTCTGCAATCTCCTTCTGCGGTGAGTACATGCAGCTGTAACTTTCAAAAAGCTCCTTCTCCTTGTGTCTTTGTCTCCTTGATGGAATGGGCAGCATCTGAGCATCACTTTCTCCCTTCCTACGGTTGGGAGAGCAGCTCTGCCTCTGTGGCTGCAGCTGTCCCACTAGTAGAGTTCCTCACCTTATCAGCTGAACCAGTTCCCTGAAAGCGAGTCTATGCAGGAGGTGGGGTCTTGTTTTGCTTGGTTTTGAACAAGAAAAATGTTTCTGCATTTTATATATAGTCCAAGGGCCCACACAAAGAAAAAATTTCTAATTGTTCCTGATGCAATGTGTTTGGCAGTGAGAAAAAATGTGGGTGGGGAATACAACATCTATTGCAATATTCTTCTCACCTCCTTGTAAGAGGGGAGGGAACAGAATGAAAGCAATTTGTCTTTGGCAGGCGCTTGTGCTTTTTTGTAGGGCTCAGAAGGGGAGGCTGAAACTGTCGACCATAAATGTTTGCACACCTACTGTCATACTTGTGCAAAGATGCAAAAAAACCCCAAAGCAGCCTGCAGAGTTAAATTGCTGAATATGATACGTTTAGGGGAAGAAACAAAGTGGAGGAACCAGGAGCCAGGGCTATTTGGTGGCATTTTTGGCTTGGAAAAGTGATGCATCGTATGCCTGAATAAGTCAAATTCAGGAGGTGCTGGGGTGCACACAAAGAGAAATGTTCAGGCCATGGACCTCAGCATGGTATGGCTCTGCTGCTGGCATGCTGCTTGCACGAGCAAGTGGGCACACCAAGTGTTAGGGTATTTCTGGAGGCAGGTGCCACACAAAGTTGTGGCCATGGTAGCTCCTCACACGATGCTAAAAAAACCCGGAACCCCCAAAATCCCCTCAGTATTTGTCTTGGACTTTTACCAGGCAGCAAAGAACCAGAAGGGTTCAAGGTGAGCAGGAATGGCTCAGGGGCAATCAGGGACATTAGGAAAGTACCTGCTGCCTCCGTGAGCCAGGCAACACCCATCTATCTTGCAACACCCATCAGCTTTCCCCAGCTCATCTTCACTGAGGCTGCGAAGATCAAAATACTGGTGGGAGCTGGCAAGTGAATACCTTGGGGATTTCAAAGCCTTGGAATTACAGCAATCTTGTGTGGAGGTTGTTACTTCTGTGGCCAACTCTTTATCCAAGACTTAAGGCTGGCTTTTGGAGGGTGCTGGAAGTGTGTAACACAGTGCCAAGGAAGCAGCCAGGAGACTGTGATGGGTTTTGGATAATCAGATGTAACTTGTACTGAAGTGAACTCTCTCCCCACTGGATTTTTATCTTGGAAAGGATGGGACTTGTCTCTGAAGCCTACACATAGGGTGGTCTTGACACAGGAGACCACCAGTGACTGACAACAGTGCTGTTTGTAGAGACATGGTGCTCCCTGGTGAGTTAAGGGGCAGTGCCTGTGGAGGATGGCAGGGTCCAGCCATGTGAAGTGAGGCTTCCCATAAGAATCATGAGAGTGCCCCATGCTGCTTGTCTTCCATGTTCCTCTACCCTACTCTTGTTCCTCTGCCCAGACATGAAAAGCATGAACCCCTGGACAAAGAACCCATAAGCTCTTTTGAGGCAGAACTGCTGGGTTTGTTGGTCATTCTCACAGATGGCTGCAAAGAACAGTTCGGGGGAGAGGTCGTAATTGAAATGTAGAAAATAAATGGTGAGGGCTGCAGCTGAAAGCTTTGGAGAGCTGTGTGCACATGAGCTCTTCTGAAGCACAATTCTGAAGCAGCTGCCTGCACCTGCTCAGATAGCAGGACAGCCACTAGCTGTGCAGTTTGGCAGTGTGCAAAGACCATGCCATGCCCCAGGAATTCAGTTTTCCAGCCTGGTCTGCTCACAAGTGACTTGCTGTTGGGTAGGGATGAGTGGTTTAGATGTCAGAAAGCACAAAGAAAATGGCAGCACAGAGGACCGTGGGAAGCAGATGGCTACAGAGAGGTGGCCCAAGCGGGGATCTAGCTGGGCTGTGGTTTCCCTCTCCTCTCCCTATGTTGGGATGCTTTTTCTCCCTGTCCATCTCTTGCAACATTGCTATTTGCACAGTTGGGCAGTGAATCAGATCAAGGATTTGAAGCAGCTGAAAACCAGCGTCTTGTTTCTGACCAGGTTCTTTTTGCCCAGTTCTGTGTGCATGGAGGGCTGCTGCTGGCACCAGGAGGGTCGTGGGAATGCATGGGGAAACCTGGGTGTCACAGACTAACATTTGTGGCTGCAGAAGTGGGAGAGAAACTCCTTACTGTCAATTAGGTTAAGCCAGGTTGCGTTAGCTGCTCCCAGGGACATGTCACACACAGGAGTGGATATCGCTGGGAAGCTGGTTCTTTTTTTTTCTCCTTGTTAGCCTCAGCTGAGGCTCTGTGTTCCTCTTATTTCTGCAGCTGCTCCTGGAAGCAGTGTGTTGAGTCCTGCTGGCTTGTAACAACTACTCATGATTGCTGGTGAGCTGACACCTTTTCTTTCCCACACAGGCACATCCATTCCTGTAATTGGATGGATTTACCAATGTGTTCTCAGTTTGCTTAAGACACTGTTGATTTTTGCAGATGAAGAAGGCAGCCTACACATTCAGGAATAGGTTCTGCGTTCACAACCTGTGACTTTCATTCAATTTTCTGTTTCAGTATTCCTAAAATTTAAACTACAAGCAAATAATTTGCCTGATTGGTCATGTTATAACCACAGCAGCTGAGATAATCTGTGAAGCTGGAGGTAACATTTCTTGGCTTGAGCCCCATTGGAGGATAGGAGCAGATGTCACCTAAGAGATGTCTCCACTCCTAGCAAAGCTGGGTTTAGCAATAGACTGGCTTATCAGCCCTCAGTCATAGTACAAAGCCTGTGAGTTTTTTGTGTGGCTTCCTAGGGATGCTGGCAACACTGCTGTGAAATGAAAGATCAAAAGACAACAGGACAGTTATTTCGGGGACTGAAAATTGCTCACTCATTGCATACCGACGGCATGTGGCTGTCTTACATAAAAAGTATCAAGGTGGAAAAAGTAGGAGCGAACTAGATGCTTGTTTTCTGACTAGGAGTGCTTAAATGGCTGTTGAAGAGGTGAATAAATTGATTTTTTCCCTTTTCTCTTCTGGTAGTCAGCCTTTGGCTCTAATGAGCTCATTACAAATAGCCTCATGCTCATCTCTAACAGGTGAAAAGGAACAGGCTTCCTCTCACCTCCTTTCCTTTCCCCTCCCATTCCCTCCTTTCCTCTTCTTTCCCTTCCCTCCCTCTCTGCAGCCAGCAGCTACAGCTGCTCAGCAAAGCCTCACATTTACTTTTTTTCCTTTTTTTTAGTTTCCGAAAGATGACTTCTCCACTGAAGACACAAGGCTTGGTTGACATTTTGTGGAGGACAGATGAAAAAGGACAGAGCTAAAACTCTTCCCTCTTTTGTAAACAAAAGCTCGGAGAAAAACAGTTGTTTTGAATTTGAAGAAAATGTTTTCATTTGAAAAATGAATAATTTCCTGAAAGACTTAAGACCAAATGAAAAACGTTTCCTTATTTGCAAACTTCTCTGCAATCAATATTTACCCTTTCTGCAATCAGCCTCTCACACCCGTAGCTGCGTTCTGTTGTTTGCTTTGCAGCAGGGACCAGGCATCTGTCGCTGCGCCCNCCCCCCCCCCCCCATGCTGCACACGTCTGCTTCAGTCACAGATGCTACACTTAGGGGACACCCCCAACCCTTTTGCTGATGGGCTGGAGCACAAGGGCTGAGTTCATCCCAAGGCACTTTGTTTTTTTCCTCTCTCCTAAATCACCTAAAAATGTCTCTATTGGGTCGCTTGCCAGAAAGGTAAAAGGGTGGCTTCACCCTCCCTTGCTAGTGTGTCTTTTTCATCTGTGCTGACAAAATCAGAAGCATTTGGGACACCAGATGTATGTCTCCAGTGTGTCCCGTGAGGCCTTGGATACCTCAGATGGCACTTGGGTTTTGCTACTGTCAGTCCTAATCAACCCCAGGAGTACTACTCCACACCACGACCCCTGGGACCCCTAAACCAAAGACATGTGATCTCCACATGTTCAAACTCCAGCTACTCCTGTAGCTGGGCCTACACTGAATCTTGGGATAGTAGCTATATCTCTCTTTCTCTCTCTCTTTATTTACTTCTTCTTCTTCTCCAGATCTCCTTCCTTAACATTTTGGGTAACTTAGGACCAGATGGGCTGGATTTTGCTAAGTTGTATGTGTTAGCACGTGCTAAGTCAACTCTTTGTGGAATGCTTTATTTTGGTTGTAATGTTACCCTTTTAACTTTTGCCAAGTTGCCTTATTTTCTAAAGTTTACCAGCAAAAACACCCTCTGAGAAAACATGCACAGATTTTTCTCCTATACACTCTCTCCTAAGGTGTCAAAAGAATTGAGGGCTCTTCTAATATGTTTGGAAGGCAGATATTGTTGGAGCCTTGTATGTTTTTAAATTAAAAGCCCTTTGTTGAGCTTGTAGCTTGAGACTTGGGGTCTTACAGACACCCCTGAGCACCACTCCTTAAGCCAGGCTCCTTGCCTAGGGCAGAAAGGAGGCTGTCTGAGCATGCAGACATGGCAGAACCTTGACAGTAGGCAAGGAAAACTCTGGAAAGCAGATAGATCTGAGCCACAAAGCAGGAATGCAAATAAAGACTCAGTGGACCTAGGAGCCAAAAGAGCACTCTGATTTCTAAATGCAAAATCAGTGGGTTTTGTCAACTTCAGTGAAAACTGTAGGTTAGCCAGTCCTTTTGGAAATTGGGCTATATGTTCCTAGGTCTTGAGATGGACTTGACTTTATGAATTGGCTTTTTCTATTGAAACCCTTCTAATTTGAAAATACATGACTTGACAACCCCGGATGCCTCAGGTCTGAGGCTGCTGTCAGTTCATCTGTGCTGGGATTTGATGGATGTCAGCACTGAATCCAGGTCTCTGCAAAGTACCATCAAAACAAATTGTTCTGTTTTTCACATCAGGGTGGGAATTGATTTGTTTGAGGGGGTTGCTCTGAGAGTCAAGTTTTATTTTTTTAATGAACCCCCAATTTTTCCAGGGTAGGATATTTTCAGTGGACACTGCTCAGATCTCTATGTTGCACAGATTTTATACAGCCATAATTTCCATTGGATTTAGCAGAGCTAAGGTGTTGCTTCATGCATGAAATTGTTACCATGGGATGGCAGATCTCTCTGTTCCATTTTCCTCCCGTTCTGTGGAATGTTGAGGAAATTTCAGTAGTGGATCAAACCATCTCAGTTGACTAGTGGGTGAATTCCTGGCTGTGTAAAATTTGGTTGCCTGTTAATTATTCCTGTTTTCTGATTCCAGCTGAATTTTTAGGAGTGATGTGGGATGTGAGCCAGGGAGATTATATAAAGAGGAAGAAACCTTTATCCATGAGACAGCATGTTCCAAAGAGTGTTCACCAACATTAATAATATTTTGAAAAGAAATATAGAAACAGGCAGCCTCTTTTGCTGTGTTATTTGCTACTGTATTTGCAGGCAGTCTCCCCAGGGTCATTCACAGGTGGGAGGAAAACCTCCCACCCTTATTGGAGGGTTGGAAGAAACATGGCAGTTGGGTTACCTGGGCTCTCATAGGACCAAAATGACACTTCCATTTGTGCTTCTCCTTTTCCTGATGTGCTCTCTGGAGCCTTTCCCAGAGGAGAGTCCCAGTCAGCACCCCAAGAAAAAACTGTGGATGCGTTCTGTACTCTCTGAGCCAGATCAGCCCCTCCAGGAAGACTCTGGACAATGAAGCTTCAGTCCCTCCCTTGCATTCTGCTTAGTTAGTTGGAAAAAATAGAAGAGTATGAGTTCCACTGATTGCAGTCAGTAAGGATCTCCATGTAGGAGTGGGAATACTACACTTTAGAGAATTTACAGAGGAAAGCTTAATGAGAGCTAATGATTGGAAACAGAATTAAGATACATTTAAACAGAGAGGATATATTTTAATGCAGGATGTGATTAACCTTTGGTACAGAGGAGGTGGAGTCCTCATTCTGTTCAGATCCTGCAAGCTCACATCAGCCAAATCAAAGTTACTGACCTTGGCCCTGCCCTTGAGGAGGCACGTGGTGAACACTCCCCGCTTTCATCTTTGTGATCATCCAAACTACCTCTTTGCTTACCTCAGTTTTTATGCCACCTCTGCTTCTTTTCCTCACTTTCTTCTGATGGGTCATGCACTCCAATCTTTATGGAGCCTACAGGAAACAATACCTGCTTTGTTTGAGCTGTCTTCACTCCAGTTCATTCCCCTTACCTTGTCAAACACCGGGAAGGGTTGTCTTGACAACTTTGTCCATTTAGCAAAACTTGGCTTCCAGTCAACAACCCCAGGCTAACAGTGTTTATCAGGCAGTAGGAAATCAATTTTAATTCCTGACCAGTTATTGTTCTTCCCGTTGTGGCTGTTCTCCAGCACTTTTTGATGCTGAAACACTTTATGCACAGGTGTTTGCAGGAGTCAGAGAGATTGATGTGTCCCTGCAGGTTTTACAACTGATCATATCGGTCATAACTACCTCTACTCTCTTACAGGAGAGTGCCATGTTTTCCTTTTTTTTTTCCCCCTAAATGATGGTTGTAGTTCATGGTAGCCAGCTCAGAGCAGTTACACAAAGAGGATCTTCCTTATTTTCAAATTGATGTCTCAGCCTGCTTCCTATGCTGGGACGTGTTGATGCTGTACTGAGGCTGGAGGAGATGCACGCACTTGCTCTTAATGACAAGTGGACAACCCTGAAGTAAACATGTGCACTGCTCCAATTCTCTACAGTAAGTAATTGCAAGGCTTTTTTCTCCCCCCATTTATATGTTTAGCCTGACTCAGTCTGACAAGAATCACAAGAAGAAATGGATGTCCTGCAGGGTGAACACACACAACCCAAGCCTCACCCTTCAGTGGACAATCTAACCAGGGGTGAAGAGATGGTAGATAAGCAGACAGGTGGCCTGACTTATGATGACTAACCCTGGAAGATGGTCATTAAGCACTGTTAGTGCTGTCATTTTGGGCAAATGAGAGCTGCTACATCAGGGATACAACAGAATTGCCACAAGGGAGGAGGAAAAAGGCTGTTTCATTCACTGGTGACATTGCCACTATAGGACCCAGCTCGTGCTGAGCAAGGGGCTGGCATGGGGCAGATCCCCTGCCTTGCTTGGCAACAAGGCACGTGCTGCTGTGTGTGGCCCACCAACATCCCTCTGTGTAGGGGACGCCTGGTTGCTGAGCATCCACATCCCACTCCCCTTTTCTTGAGGCAACAAGGTGAGGAAAGATCAGACTGGAGGGATGAAGATGGGAAGATAGGCTCTTGCCACTTCTTTTTTCTGACTTGGCTGCAAAATGACAAAATTTTTGAGCTGGTTGAGGAAAACAGGTAGGGACACCTAGAATGAAGAAACTGATGTGATTTTTGTTCACCAGTGGGCACAGTCTTGTCCTACATTTTGTGCTGGAGTTATGGCTACCCTGACGTTCGTTTCTTGGCTTCTCATATCCTTGCCTCTTTTCGAAGCAGGCACTGGGAAACTCATCCTCCTCCATCCCCTGGCTCTCTTTTGGGCTTTTAGGAGGCTGTTCAGGGAGGTGAAAGCTTGAACCAGGTTGCATACTTTTTGTTGCTTCCTACACAGACTCTTCCTTGCTGGGCTTGGTGGGACAGCAGTGTGTAGTAAAATGTTTCATCTGAAGTAGCTCAAGAAGTTGCACCTTTCTCCTATCATATTTCTCCTTTCTCCTGTATCGTATAATTTGGCATGGCTTCTAGTTCTGCTAGACTTTGCATGGCATGAGAAGGGATGCTGCTGTCTGCAGCAAAACTGAGCAAGATTTGCCTGAGGTCAATCCAATGTACATCAGTAGATCCCTGAGTGCATGGGAATCCAGTATGGACAGACCTGACACGCAGTAGATTCACATGTTCGTCTGCTATTAGAAGACTTACACTCATATATCAAGTTTTTCTTCCAGGTCATTAATGAAACACTTGGTTTTGGGCTTCATACCCTTTCACTCCTTGTGCCCTCACATCTTTCCTGGGTGGCTCTTTCTGCACTGCTTGGATTTCAAACTGAAATCAGCATTTACTTGTTTGCTTGTGCTTCACAGGTAGAATCTTATGTGGGAGAAGTGAAAACTTTTCTGCTATTACTTTAAAATGGGTTCCTACATAATTAAGAAATGCTGCTGTCAGTACCTCACCAGCAGCCTCGGTAAGTCCTCGGGGTGCATGGACAATCGTTGAGGTCCTTTATGACATCCTTGCAAAATCTCTCCTGGTCAGTGCTGGGGAGGAAGTGTGCACTCTCATGCCTGTATTAGCTGCAGCCTGCAAATGTATGCACCATCCATGCTCCCTGTGCTGGTGCTGGCCTGGGAGCTTTTCTTTGCAGCTCAGTCAGTTTTGGAAATGGGAGAGGAAGGATACATTGGATGTGCACTGCTGTGCCTCTTCTGTCCCATGGCCTCCAAGGGATGTTCTCTAGACTCAAGGCTAATTCTTGAGCTGAGACTAATCCTCACTGAGGTGATAGCCAAAACCACTGAGAACTTCGTCCACGTGCCTTCAACCTGCAGCAACTGTTATTGTTCAAAGTGCAGAGAAAGCTGTGTGAAGGTGTAGGATACAGCTATTTCCTCTTCAGAAATGAAATGAAAATGGCCTGAAGGGGCTGAATTATGGAGCAACACACATTGTTTCCTTCTTGCTTGATGTCTTGGTTCAGAAAGAGGTTTGTTTACTGCTTACACCTTTGCCTTTGTGTTTTAGAAACAACAGTGAAAGAAAACCAAGAACCCACACGTCAGCCAGGATGTCATGGGATCATCCTGAGCCACAGATGGGAAGCAAACATTTTAACCTGCCATGAAGACGTGGACCTGTTGGAATGCCAGAGGAGAGCCACAGAGATGATCAGAGGGCTGGAGCACCTCTCCTGAGAAAGTTGGTGTTGCTCAGCCTACAGAAGACAAAACTCCAGGGAGACCTTAGAGAAGACTTCCAGTATCTGAAGGAATCCTACCGGAAAGATAAAGAGGTAATTTTTGCAAGGGCATGTAGGTGATAGGACAAGATGGCATCACTTTAAGCAGAATGAGGGTAGGCTTTGGTTAGATATTAGGAAGAAATTCTTTACTGTGAGGGTGGTGAGGCACTGGAACGTGTTGCCCAGAGAAGTTGTGGCAACAGCCCCACGCCTGGAATTGTTCAAGGCCAGACTGGATGAGGCTTCAAGCAACTTGGTCTAGGGAAAGGTGTCCCTGCCCACTGCAAGGGGTTTGGAGTGAGATGACCTTTAGGCTCCCTTCCATTCCAAACCATTTTGCGAGTGTAGGAATTGCTCCCACCAGAGAGCACCAAATGTGTTTGTTTGCCATGACATTTGGTGGCACCTCTCTGGAGCAGTGCATACAGAAACCCTTCTGAGGCCTCACGCTGCCAAAGGCAGCAGCAACCCCGCTCCTCAGGAGACAAGGACAGCCACCAGGAGTGATGGATGGTGGGGAGCCATTTGTGCCACCTCATCTTCTTGTCCCCTCACTCCCTGGTGGCACTGAAGTCCCTCTTGCCTGGTTAGGGGTGTGGACATGAAAATAAGATCACCCTGTGCTGGAAGGGCAGCATGTCTTGGGCCCGGTTTCTAGACTTGTTTGCAAAGATGAATGCTGCAGGAAAGACTATTTCTCTCAAACTCTTTGACCTGGCCTGTTCAGCAGCCTAAAAAAGATAAAACTCATTGCAACAACTCATTTTGGTTTAGTTTTTTGCTTCTATTTCCTCTCCAAGAGAAGGAAGGAGAACTAGGTACACCCATCTAGTCATTTCTTGGCTCATCTTAGGGCAGGCAGCAAAGTAAATACTTCAAGGGACAGCCTTTACTTTTCCGAACAACACTTCCCAGGGAAGATCCAGGCACTGTTCATACTTGTTTGGGCAGGGGAAGCCTGCAGGTTTCAATTCCTGATTGAAAACAGCTGCTATGTGCTATAGATTATTGGATACCATGGTTTTTAAAAAGAACTTTGTAGCAATGATTGCACCAACAAATTTGGCATTCCTGCTTTTATATGAATTTTTTTTTTTATTGAGATGACGTAATTACAAGCATTTTAAAAATTATTTGCAACTCACTGCCCCTGAGAATAGGCTTGTTTTTGTTTTGTTACATTCATTTGATTCAGTCCCTTAGCCCCACATCTTAAAAAACCCCAAAGCCATCATCAATAAAAACACTAGAACTTTATTTAAAAAACCCTCAAACTCTGGATTTGCACACAGTTGCAGTCTGACAAAAGAGATCTGGATAATGCATACATGGAGTTTGGAATCTGGGGAGGATGGCAGTGACTCATTGTTCACAGAAAGGGCCACAGTAGTGTTCTCTGGATGGAGAGGCAGACAACAGGTTTCCAAACTTAGGAAAATATTCTGCTGTGGAACTGTACCAAGTCCTACCTGACTGGCTTGTAGCATTTTCAGACTTGTAGCAAGCTGATGGCAATGAAGGTCCCACTTCACAGTGTGAAGAACCATCGCCAGGTGTTGAAGTTGGCAAGGACCTCTGGAGGTCATCTGGTCTAACCTCCTCTACTCAGGCAGGGCCAGCTAGGGCCAGTTGCCCAGGACCATGTCCAGATGACTTTTGCATGTCTCCGAGAATGAAACACTTTCTCCCTTTCCCCAAACTGCTTTGGTGGCAAAGGCAGAAAGTTTGGCTGTTTTGCTGCTGGCAAATTCTACACTGGGAAATCAGAATTCAGCAGGGAAGGCAGCTGCCAGTGTTGGTGGAAGGTGTTACCTTTGCTAGGCCTGACAGGCAGTGAAGCATTCTTATGATCCAGTGTGTTAATGCTTTGCACTCCCATGTGTCTGTCATGTGGTGCTCTACCCTGGTTCTACTTTTTTATTTTTACTCCTAGCTGATAAACATGCTTCAAGACCCCAAGAGCAGTTCAAATCCTGCAGCTCCCACAATAGGTTCTAAGCCCCCACATTTCTTGCAGCTGCAGTGTCACCCTCACCACCCACTTCTGCACTGTGCAGTCCTGGCAGGAAGGGCCTCTATGGGATTGGCCTGTTCCAAGTTCAAAGGGTATTTTCATTCCAACTAACATCAGCTTTTAGAGAACTCTGTGGTTATGATGAAATTGTCTTAGGATGCCCTTTATGTGTGAACTGGGAAGAGTTTCCAACAACCATCAAACATTTTTTTCCCCCCCTTTGACTTAGATTCTGTGAGTGAAAAGTGATTGCATGTTTTTGTAAAGATGAACATTTTCCCTACAGAACTTCCTTATAGCACAACATGTGTGATTTTCCTGCCTTACCCAGTGCTGAGGATGAACTTTGTTTGGTAGTCTAACAATGATCATATGGGCTTATACCAGTGGATTGTCTCTTGTTCTCTGTATGTTGCAATGTGCACCCTGGCCATGACAAAAAGCTGTGACTCATCAGAGCACGTTACACAGAAAGACCCTATCTTCTCTTTTTTTCCCCTCAACATCTTGTAAGATGCAAAAGAAAATAATGCAGTTATGCAGTTGTCAAGACCAGAGCAGTAAAACTTGGTTTCTACCACTGAACACCGTAAGAAACACAACAGCTTTTGTTTACAATCCTACTTCTGATCATACTTCTCCTGTCATTCAAATTCACCACTTCACTCCAGCCCCTGAGACCTAGCTGCAATTCAGGTGCCCTTGAGCAGGGTGACAGAGTAACTCCCTGGTCCCTTGTTTTCAAGAGACCTTTGTTTTCAGATCTGTGACTACTGAAGTTCCCCAGTGTCTCCCAATCTCAAACTTCATGAGCTTCGAGGACTTCAGAGTCATGGTGACACTGAGACAGGTGACACTTTGCTGATACACACTCCCTTGTTTATTACTTAGAGGCAGAAAGGGTCAAGTATATGGTATGCTGGGACTTGTAATATACTATGATTTTATGGAAAAAACATGTCTGGGAAAAGCTTAGGGGGAGATGTATGCCCTGTCCTTCCTAATCAGATACTGGCTCTGAAAAATCTCTCTGTTGTATGATACTTATCTACACCCTTAACAAAGCTGTTCTTTCTATGACCTGTGACTCTACTATTAAGTCTTTGGTGAGATTGGGCTATCTCTGTTTAAACACAGGGGACACAATTCCTTGCTGAGTGCCATTTTTTCCTGGATAGATTAACCCTCTTGTTAAATATGTGTAAAGATCAAATGTTGTGTTGGTTTAATAGCTGATAAAAGCTCTATCAGGGGAATGTACCTTGCTTTTTGGTTCAAGTTGATTAGATCAGCTTTTTCATTTTTCCGTGTCTAATTTCTTTCATGTTCCCATTGAAGAGGCTTTCTGCTTAGAAGCAGAACTGGTGTGGATGTGCTTTCTTTCAGACACCATGTGATTCCTGCACATTTTCTCTATACACCTCCTCCCTTTGCAAGCATCATTTCTGCTGCTAGATCTTCCTTCCATTAAAGAGACCACTGTTGATGGTTTGCTGGACACCTGGACATAGACATTCATGTCATGGTGCTCCAAGATGTGTGAAATGAAACAGGCCAGCACTTTCTCTTGTCTTGGGCGTCAAGGACTGCTGAAGCTTTCTGAGGCCAAAGCAGGCACAGCTCTTTGCCTCCTGCAAAGCACCCTCAGTGCAGCAAACCAAACTGAAGCGCCCTGTAACCAGAACAAAACCCCAAACCAAGAAAGCAACACGGCTGTAGGGTTTGTTTTTTTTCTTGTCTTTTAAATCAGGTTAAAAACAGGCAAGCTGAGACAAGCTTCCTTGATGGCAGAGCTGTAGGATGGGGGAGGGTAGTAGGAGGCATAAAAAAACAAATCCCAAAACAAAGCCAAAATCAATTACAAGATATAAGTATAGCTATTTGGTCTCTAGTTCTCTAACATCAGCTTTCAGACTGGTGAATCATCTACCTCTCCCACAGCACAAAATGATCTTGGAGAGGTTTCTGAGTAACACAAACCATGTGATGAGTCCCTTTGCTTTCTCCCTATGATGTAAGGAACAGTCCTTCACCTTTCACCCCAGAACTGCTAACAGGGATGAGAAACACCCCTTCCTTTTGTAATTACAGATGCTTCAGTCTTCCCTTTTTACAGAAAGCTTTGAGCTGAAATTCTGCATTGTGATTATACTGGGGAGGGTTACATATATATATATATATATACACACACACATACATATATATATATATATATATATATATGAAACTTTTATATATATACACATATATGTCTTTGTCCCCACACACCCTTCCCCCTGCTCCAGTCTATCACTTCTTTGCTAAAAGGAGGAAAATGTCAACTGATAATCTGTTGCAGAGGTTTGTCACATTTATTTTTCTCCTCCCCGGAGCACTTAGGTGATTGGTTTTGGTCCATATTCCAGCAGTTAATAGCCACTCAAGAGTACTTATTGTGAGCCCAAGCTATGCTGGGATGGTAGCCCAGCCTACACGTGAAGGGTGTCTCCTCTTCATTTGACAGGTATGTGTGGTAAATTCTTTTGGTAGCTTCAACACATTTCCCAGTGGCAGCACAAATGCATTGATCCGAGCAAACTGGAAACCTTGAGCAAATCCCTTCTGTGTTGCTACTGTTTATACGGTGTTGTGTCGTAAGACCTGCACAGAAAATAAGAGCACTCTATTTCCATAGGAAAGCCTTCCAAGAAAAAAAAAAAAGAAAGAAAAAAAAAAGAAGCATAATCTGACATCTTGTCCTATGTGAGATAAGGAAAGTCAAACTGCATGTTTATTAGGGGAAAAAAAAAACAATGAACCCCCCCCAAAACTGAAACAAACCAAAAAGAAAGAAAGAACTCAAGGGAGACTTGGTAGGAACAGTGAAGTAGTGCATAAGTCCAGGCTTTCTCCCCTTTGCTTTTCTGCCAGCACCACTTCTGCCTGTTAGTTTGTTTTGTTAAGGTGCTTCAGGTCCTGCGTGGTTTTCAAGCTAAGCGGCAACCTCAAGTACTGCTTCTGGGTTGTTGCTTCCCCTCCCAAACCGTGCCAACCATCCGGGCAGATGTTCCTCCCATGGACCCACAGAGGTGGTGCACCTGTTTCCTTCAGCACTCATCTTCTTGGTATATTTGTTCATCCAGTTCCTGGGATTCAAGGTGCTCGAGCCGGTCTGTTCGGCCACTCATAATCTCATCTGGGGTCTTCATGAACCTGCAAAACAGAGAAACAAGTGGATTTGCTCAGTGGGCTCAGCTTTTGTCCCGATTGAGTTGTTGAGGGTTCAGAGCTCCAACAGCTCCTGAGGTAATCTTTGCTGTATCCTCCCAATGTCTTAGCAGTTCCCACATTTTCCCCAACTTAACTGGAAACAAAAAAATCACAGGCATTTACCCTTGCTCCTAGAAAGCCCAAATCTGAACCAAACCCCAAAGTCTTTCTCAAACAATGGTATTCATTTCTTCTCCCTCATACTGTTTGGTGCTGTCATGTAAGATGCCTCAGGTGGTGTCTGGTGACAGAAACATTAAAGACCTTTATGACCATCATATTTCAAAGAAAAAGCACTTGTAAGGTGTGGAGAGGCAGAGGGTTACTGGTTTGTGCAGGCCTGTGTGTAGGTGAGCGAGAAGAACATGAAACACCAAAGGAACAGTGGTGGAAAAAGCCAAGGTCCAAGTCAGAACAAGTTCTGGGAAATGGAAAAAGCCCTGAAGGAAAAAGCTTTTGAGCTATGGAACTGTGAGCAAGGACAGTCTCTTCCTGTGTGATTGTTGCAAGAGTAATTGTACTGAAGCAGCAGCCTCTGTAAATGAATGCCATGGCTCCCAGCACTAATGTCTCAATGCACTAAGTCTGCAGGGGGCTAGAAACAGAAACTGCCTCTGAGGAGGCATGGCAGCAGTAGGAAATGGGAAAGGACATCCACCAGCCTGCAGATCAAGTCTGCAGCCTTGATTTTCACCAGGATGCTTTTATGTACTCCTGCACAGAGGTAGCATGGAAAAGCTCTGCTTTTTCTTTTCGAATTTAATACTACAGGAAGAAAGAGTGACACAGGAAGGATGAAATCCTAGTTTCAACACTAATCAGTTTCCTAATTCCGAAGCACTTCTGGAGAAATTAGGACGAAAGATGTTTATACTGGAAATGTTACAAAATTTAGGTCTTTCATTAACGATGTACTGGTTAACATTCAGCAGTACAAAATGTGTTAATCACAAGAGCTGATTTTATTTCAGGTTGATGACATGCTCAGTGAAAACAAAAACAACCAACAGGAGTCTCATTACTATCACTGACCCAGAAAAATCACTGCTGAGGCCTCTCAGCAAACACATGGAATAGCCTGGAACTAACCTTTTGCCATCCTTTCTAATTTTGGAAATCATGTGCACATATGCATTTAGGGAAAGAAAAAAACCAAAGGGCTGTGACTCACTGCTGTGTCACTCCCATTTGTATGCTGGAAGAATGCTGCTGATACAAGTGGTGTTGTGAGTGAAAAACTCGTATGTAGGAGTGGAGTATCAGCCCCTGGTTAAACACTGAAAATGCATCAAAGTCTACGGGCCAGACTGTGCTCTGATTTATACTCTGTGGCTGTCTTGATGTAGCATGAGGGTGAACTCAAAACAGAGAGCAATCCCACTGTCCTCCCTCCCATGTGGGGAAGGGGCTGATGTGAACTGTGCCGTGGTACTCTGGGTATTCTTTCTGGTCTGTATTTCAAGTCATGTCAAGGAAATCAAAGAGTGGGTATTTGTAATAGCACTTGATTACTCTAAAAACAACCCCAACCCAACCCAGAACTGCAAGCTAATTAAGAAACAGTATCTGTGACCTATTTTGTAGCAGAAGAGACTCAGGCAACCTATTAGAAATCCTTCTCTGACTCCATTTTACTTAAAGCTCCATAAAGATATGTGCAAATGATCTGCCTGCACGTCACACTAAAGTCACACTTCCTATTATTTCTGTGCTTGCAAGAAATAGTGAAGAAAGGCACGTTAATGACTTGATTTTTTGCAGCTGTTCTTCTTCTCTTCAGATATAAATAGGTCTAAGAAAACATCAAAAAGTTTTTATAAAGGAATTTCTTTTGGTTTGTTTTTGGTTTTATTTGTTTGGTTGGGGTTTTTTTTGGTTTTGGTTTTTTTCCATTTTCCAAAGGAAATGAGTTTATATGCTCATGTTTTGCGCTCCCTGGTGACCTTTGAATCTGTTGGTCAGTTTGGGCAAGTCTGACAGAGGAACTGAGGTCTCCAAGGGCATTAAGGTTTTGAGAAAACAGGCAGACCAGTTGGGAAGAAATGGACTCCTGTTTTGTTTATGTCTCCACCGAAAGGAAGGCACATTCATTGTTCAGAATCATGAATTCCCCCAGGGCAATGCAGTCTTCACACAAGGCCACAGAAATCCAGGTACCCTTGGTCCTGCTGCTGCTGAAGCAACCTTGTTTATACTTTCCACCAAAACCAAAGTTAGTATCAAGCAGTTGATTTTGCCTACAACTATTTCTTCACTCTCCTCCTCCCATCCATGTTTCTTTCTAAGAGCATAAACAAGTCATTCCACAGAAACCTTTCCAGCTGTAGATAGTTTGAGTGATAATGCAGTTTTGTTAGCTATTTAAGAAAACAAACTTCAAGATTGCCTTCCTAGAGGTATCATTTCCAAGTGCGTAAGTAGATCCAGACCATGGACATCAAAGCAGTCTCTGGTCTGAGTTCAGTGCTCTGGGGGTCAGACAGATACACTAGGATTTGGTCTTGTCTGAAGAGAACTGGAGTGGTCTTGCTCTCTGCCAGCAGGACTCAAGTTTGTACAAGCAGGTCCCTGTTCTAATGCTGTTTCAGGCACTATTTCTTAAATTCTTGGTGGTCTGATCCAATCCAATGCATTAGGTTTTATTAGCAGCTCCTGCAGGTCCCTCCTCCATGAAAGCAGCCAAGCCAAAGACATGGACACCAGTGCTTCTCTTCTGTGCTGGTGATGCATTTGAGGAAATACCTGATCCCTGCTTAGCTCTCACTGTGTTTGAGAAGTCAGTTTGGAGTGGGTTTTCCAGCAGCTCAGCTGAATCATTTATCTAAGGTCTTAAACAATGGCATAAGCCTGACTGAAGAGAGTGAAAGACTTCCACTGACTCCACTGATAATTGAAACAGGCCTGTGTTTTTGTAAATTGGTGTGGTTGCCTTGAAAGCTGGGAAGCAGTGGTCTAGACAGCTTTTATAAATGTATGGCCATTGTGTTATAGCTGTGGCAATGAAGTATCCCACACAGATCTCCATCCTCAAAAACTAATAATCTGTAGAAAGGAAAGCAAAGAAAGAAAATTACCTGAACAAAAGCCTTTGTCCTGGCTCCTTCCGGATAATATTTAGTTTGTAGTAGTGGCGTAGGGCTCTGGACATTTTCTCATAAGTCATATTTGTTCTGTTCTGGTTTTTTTTCAAAAGAAAAAAGGAAAAATTTGGTGAGATGATTCATTAAAACCTTCCTAAGCCCCCAAAGGAGTTGCAAAACTATCACAGGTAGCTGAAGTAACCAAGTCAGTTCCAGAAATGACATTTTTCCACTCTTCTGCTGTTTGCAGGCCCATTCTGCCCCCACAACCCTCATCACCAAATTTTTGTGTGCCTCTTTCCAATCAGGGTAATTTAAGTAAGGAGTCTATCAAATAGTCCAAGAGAGGTTTTTCTACAGTTTCTTGGAACAAAGGTAACAAACAAGAGGGGACATTAGATGGAGGGAGATGCTCATGCCAAGTGGGATGTGACAGGCTTGTTCTTAATGAAAACACCTTTTGTAAAAGCTTAAAAACAGTGGCTAACAGACTGAATCTGTCAGCAATCCCTGTTAAGAGCACTGTTCCTCTGGGATTTCCCTGCATTAACCCCTTAATGCTTACAGAGCACTGGAGAGATTGACAGCCTGTTTCTCCTCTTGTTAGACAGGTGTAAATCAAGAAGCCCATTAGGTTGTACATCTGCTTCTGCAATAGATCCTCCCCTTCATTTCGGGAGCTGCTGACCCCAAAGGCCATAGCCAGAGCCCTGTGGTAGGCTGAGGCATGGCCCTGCTGAGGCTCAGTGTCACAAGGCACAAGTGATAGGCACTGGCAGAGCTGTGAGTGAGCAGCCCCCATAGCACTGACCTGGGACAGCAGGATCAGCCCCTGAGGCTACGTCTACATGAAGAGCATTTTTCTGGTACAAGGAGCAGTGGTGACTATGCTGGCAAAAGAGGCTCCCAGCAGAGAGACAACTATCCTGGCAAAGCTTTGTTTGCATGAGTATAAAGCAGCCGCCTTGCCATGGGCAAAACATGCCAAACTAGTAGAAGCATGCTTTTGCTCTGTGATCCTCTGGGTTAGGAGTTTGGCTTTATTAAATGAGACTGATCCACCTGCTTAAAATGCCCCATAAAAGCAGACCTTCTCTGCTTGCCCTGACCACAACAGTTCTGCTAAGGGAGGCCACAGAAAGAGCTCCTGTAAGCAATTAAACACTAACAAGGACAGTATTTTCCCTGCAAAATCTAGACTCCTCTCACTGGGAAGTCCCCTAAAATACTGTGTGTGCTTCCTCCATTTCTTTTATGTTAAAAGGCCACTGTGTTACCCAAGTAGTGGTCTGAAGTAGCTTCAGTTTGGACACCCAGCATAAGACATGATGGCACAGCCCAATTATTTATTAGCATGCATGCTGAGTAAGAGCAGAATTCTCCATTCCCAGTGTTGCAGCTCTAAGACAGATGTTCCTGTAAGCAGTAAGTCACATGAGAAGATCTTGACCTTATCAAGATCATAGGCTGTGTACACTCATGTACAAAATCACAGAAGAGTTGACTTTGGAAGGCACCTCTGGAGATGACCTAGTCCAGTCCCTTTGTCCAAAGTGAGATCAACCAGAGATGGTTGCTCAGGACTGTGTCCAGCTGGGTTTTGAACATCCACAAGAATAGAGACTACACAGTCTTCTCTGGGCAACCTGCCCCAGTGTCTGACCATCTTCCTAGTAAAACTGTCCAGTCCCACACTTGGGATTTCATGAAACGCAACATGTGGCAATGTGAAGTCCCCCACTCCTCAGGACATTCCTCCCCAGGTGGAGGACTTCACACCACCCCTTGGTAAGTTTCATAAAAATCCCATTAGCCTGTACCTCCACCATATTAAGATCTGTATGGATGACAGACAGCATAGCCATCTGGTGTATCAGCTACTCCTCCTAGTTTTGTACTGTCTCAGAACCTGCTAGATGCACTCTGTCCCATCATCCAGGTCATTAATGAACATGTTCAACAGTACTGCCCCTACTAGTGACTGGATTTTGTGCCACTGATTACAATCTTTTCAGCCTGGTTTTCAAACTACCTCGCTCTATTCTTGTCTAGGTCACACTTAATTAGTCTGTCCATGAGGCTATTATGTCAGACAGTCTCAAAAGCCTTTCTAAAATCAAGACAAGATACATCTACTATTCTCCCTGAATCCACTAAGTTAATAATTTCCTTGTAGATGGATATCACGGTGTCAAACATGATTTCCCTTTTGTAAATCCATGCTGACTATGAATATACTCATATAGATATATCCAAGGGTAACTCAGCCCCAAGCTGCAAAAATCAGTAACTGCTTCCCAGAGAACAAAGAATTGCCCTCTTAAAAGGAAATACATAATCTTGCAGCATTTCATATCTGTCACAGGACAGCATGTAAAGTCTGGAAGCTGGTGCAGACAGGGACACAGACATAAAGTTCCTGCTGAAATATAGTACAGGAATCCTTGTAGACCACATCTAATCAGAATATCCTTAGCATCTGGTTTCAGGAAGAAATAAGATGCCTTGAGAGAGGACTGTTAATTCTTGCACTCCTTGTAATTTCATAATTACGTGCATTTATAACTAAAAGCCTCTAAACCAAACCAACAGGTTTTCTATATGAAGAATAGGTTTTAGTGCTTGAGGATGGATGGTTTACGTTTCTAACATACACAGAACGAAACATTACAGCTTTCTAGCAGTAATTTATATGCACATCCTTTCTTCTTTTCCCTCTGCTTGTGAGTGAATCCTGTGATGTTACAAGAGGTGCAGGAGGAAAATTGCATTGCTTCCTTACCTTGTGGTTCCCCCACAGCCGGGCCAGCCCGTTGGGATCCACTATCCGAAATATTTTGGATTCCTTATCTTCCCATCGGATGAAATTTTCGTACCGGCTGTCAGAAAGCAGCTGATAAACATAATCCCAAAGCAACCTACAGTCTGTGAAGAGAGAAGCAAGATAAGACTGACTTTTTGCTTTCCTTGGGATCAATTCTGGAAATTTTTGGATGGATGTGTAGCAAAAGGACAGTTGGGACCAGGGCTGAAACAGCTGCTGCAATCTGAAATGCAAATGGCTTGGCTGGTATTGAGTAATGTTAGCAAAAGGTACTGCAATACACAGCCTCTTCTGATGCATCCTAGTCCTTCTGACACTAACTCAGCATCTTTATTGCATTAAAAGCTGTGTGAGATGACCTGCTGATCTTAGCTGCATGTTTTTTGTTGTACTGAACCATGTAAAACTACTACTGATGCTTTTGCTGGCTGTTTTAGCAGAGAAATCAAGAATCCTGCATCCTGCTCCTCCTGCTTGAGGCTGCCCCTTTCTGTGCAAATACGTGCCCATCTAAAGCATGGGCAATAGTACAGCTTTCCTTTGTATACTCCATATAATATAAAACCGACACCTTCTCCCATTTCAAATTTGATTTTTATTTTTTCAGGTTCCTGAAAAAAACCCCCTCAAGTATTATAATTACTCGAATGCTATTGAGAGGTTAAATACTTTCTATTTGGATAATTGAATTCAAATTTCCTCTTGACAAACACTCCTTAGGTCGCTAATTAAAGGTCTAAAAGAGACTTGGGTTTGAGTTTAGTGCTTTTCAGTTTCATGGCAGTCTCTTGAGACTGAGGAAGCCAAGAGCTGAGCTGCTCCAACTTCCTGTTTGCAATGTGTGTGTGCACAGCATAACTGGCAACTATGAAATATGGAAAGAGAATTGTACAGAGCTGGGCATCCTGCTACTGTCAGAAACAACAGGGTTTTTATAGCTCGACTGTCCAGATCCCCAAGATGGTTTGTGAGAGTTGTTCAAGTGCTAGCAACCAAAGACATGCACCTTCTAAGTGCTAAAATGGATTTCTGTCAGCCAGTCTTTCCATTCTTATTTGTCTCTCTGGGGCTGGCACATACTACAGTGGGGACGATGACATGTTTCATATGAGAATGTAAAATGCTTTTTGAAAAAGAATATGAGTAACACATATAATGAGCACACCTGAAATGGTTAAAGACATTAATGTTACTGTTTGGTATTTTCCCACTTTCAGACTGTAAAGAGTGTCTCTGAAACCTGTACTGTCTCTAAAACCAGAATTTACTTTGCCAGTGCCTGACTATAGACTTTCCCCACCAGTCCTATGAAAAATAAAGCAGTTTCTTTTGAAGAGATGACATCTGGCAAAAATTGAAGGTTTCTGTTCTAGCTGAAACCTACCCTAATGGTCACCACATCCATAACATCTACAAGAGGAGGAACGTGAAAGGAAAGAGGCAGATGTTTTGGTTGGAAAAAAACTTATTTTCATTAACATTTTTCACAGAAAAATGTCCATTCTCATTTGAGATTTTTCTAGGTTTTAATTTAAAAAATAAAACCTGAGTGCATGTTTCCTTGGACTTCCCTGGACAATGTGGGAGGTCAGTCAAATAAAGTGGAAGTCTAGCACTTACATTTCTGTCATCCTCCCTTCTTCACAAAACCAAGGAGGCACATATCAGCCTAAGATGTTTATGTGGCAAATTATTAAATTAACAAGAGAGCTTCAGATGCTAAGAAGAAGTAGGATTCAAGTGCAGATTTGTTTTTTGGTGTTGACCTAATTTTTAGAATGGATAAACATACCTCAAATGAGAAGAACTCAGATCTGCATCTTAAGATCTTCACAAGAGAAGTCCTAAGTGATCAAGGGCCCCATCCCATATTCTAAACTGACTGAGCTGCTGAGACTTGCAGAAGTATTTAGTAGGCTGGTGGAATTTGCAAAAAAGCCTCAACCAAAGAAAGTAAGATTGCTGTTTGCTTCAAGAAGAAAAGTGATAAACTTTGACAACTCTGCTTGGTTCCTACAACCACTTAAAAACTCTTTTTCAAATGGTACAGTTGTCTATCAACAAATTTAGATATTTGACTCATTTGCAGTAATTTAATGAGCATCAGGGCAACTATGGCAACTGCGTCTCAAGCCGCTGCAAATAGGAAATAAAAAGCACTAAACACCAGCAGAAAAGACTTAGGCTCACTGCATTTCTTCTCACCAGAGCTGAGAGCTACAAGCATGCACAGTGTGAGTTATCATGGACCGGCTGATGCTTTGCAGCACACTGCAGTTATGTATGAGCTCTATTTGCAGAGTACCTAAATCAGCTTGCCTTCTTTCAAGTTTCACATGGGAGACCTTCAGGAATTTGAGCATGGGCACTCTGGGGGTTTTTTTGTTTTTAACCACAGATTACTTAAACCCTAAGTATCTTTCTTCACAGATTGTGTGGTAGAAAAATATGGTCCTGCAGAGATCTACCCAATGACAGAGGATCAGCAACTAAATAACCTACCAGGAGCCCAGTAGAAACTATTTTTAATAGGACATCAGAGACTAATATTCAAAGACTACCTGCTAACTCTTAAGAGATTGTGATGAATTTGGATTACAGCAGAACTCATTTGGAGTACACTGCAAGCCCATGAAATTGGTCAAAACCCAGGAAGATGCAATGCTTTTATAAAAGGAGCTTCTCCTCTGGGAAAAGCAGCATCTCCACAAAAGGCTGGTGAAGATGATGGACAATGCTCTCAGGCAGATGGTGGTCTTGAGGCTGTCCTGTCCAGGGCCAGCAGCTGGACTTTAATGATCCTTGTGGGTCCCTTCAAACTCGGGATATTCTATGACTTTATGATACAGAAAGTTGCATCCTCCAGGAAGGTCAAAATTGTCAGGTGTGTTTTCAGGAAGGATGGAGAAACGGAGAGAAGGACTTGCATGTGGATGGTTGTTTTTTAAGTGTAAAACACTTGTAATGAGGAAAGTCTGGATGGTGTGAATGACTCCATGAAGACTAAATCACTTCCTTGGCTGTCAGAAGGCCTCAAAAAAAGCTGCTGCATGAGGGGACTCTCCATAGGGTGTGTGTTGGATAGTGAGTAATGGCAAGAAAGCACATAGATGTTGCTGAGGCCAACCAAGTTTAAAAGTGTGGGAGATTTCAATAGAGGGGTTGAGTCAGGGCTGGTATCTAAATTGCATGTTGCAATTTCCTGCCTTTTGGCTAAAATAAGCCTACTTAGAAAGTAACTGCCTCCATAGCCAAGGAAACATCATGTCCCCCTAACAGACACACACTTTTTTTTTTTTAAAGTGAACTCAGATGGTGGGACTTTGTACAATCTGAAGCTACTGTGGGTCTAAGCTTTAAGGTGATGCAGTATCGAACAAGCTACCCAAAGTGGGAAGGTGGCAAATGGTCCAGCAGTGTGGGAGGGCTCTTAAACGCTGGCATTTCCATATACTATCATTTTCTCAGCTGTACTACCAGGCAAGGCAGAACTGCACAATTAGCTGGGAATTAGGGCAAACTGTACTTTCAAATGGATAGGCATGGATACAACTTTGCTCTTGCAGCTGATGCTTCTAGAGGGACTTGTATAGATATGCACAAGGTAGTGATAAGGTGTAGTGTACTTAGCTGGTTCTCAAAATGTCTGCCACAAACACTGCCCTGCATGAGCAAGAGGCAGCAGTTTCATACTCCTGCTAACAACAGCCAGAATTGACACCAGGCATAAGGAAAACAGGCAGCTCTGGAAAAGGTGGGGGAGATGAGATAGAGCAGTTGAGGTTTACAGAATATGAAGAAATGTCTCTCATAAACAGCAATTGCTGGCTTTAAACTCCACTGGTAGCAGCAAGCTTGCCTACTCGCTGTAGTTTCATAAGGCAGAAGTGCCCAAACGTCAGCCGCTCTTCCCTGGCATGGTAAAACTCAAATTTCTCTTCTCTGGCTGAACAGCTCTGTTTACTTAGAGCAGAGCTTTGGTAATGTTACATAAAATGGGAGACTGTAAATATTATAATTAATAATCCCTTGTGACATTCAAATAGACAGTGTGAGTCTGTATTACAGATTCATCATTTCAAATATTTCAATATAGGCACCATCTTCTGAATATAGACCTGAAGAACACTGACATATAAATATTTCCTAATGGCTACATGTCAGTAATAAACATCCCTTAGAATTTAAATACCATCTCAAAATGATCTGTAAATTAAACATTATGGATCTTAGGTTCCTGGCATTTTGACATTTGTCCTGCCATTAAAAATGACTTTTCTAGTATCGTTTGGCCAAGGGCATCTTCATGTTGCAGTAGTGAGAAGTCTTATATCTGTGCTCCCAAGGACTAAATAATGCTGTTAACAGTATAGGCATATACATGCTAAAGACCTCTTTTTTTTCAGAATATAACATTCCTCTGCACTATTTCTTAAAACACTCACTGTATCTGAGACCTCTGTTTAAATGAGGCCCATGGCACAGAGCTGGCCCTTGTCATGTATCTACTACCAGAATTCTCTTGTCACCACAGAAATGTTTTGTAAGACCCACCCATATCTTGCACTGAAGGTCATTATATAAAATATGTTTGATCTGGCTGATGGCTGACTTGGAACCCAACATGGCTTCACACAGGAAGAGATGCCAAAGTAACGTTGTCATACTCCCTCTGACATCAGCTAAGGCCTTACCCCTTGCTATGTAGGTTAACCCAAAATTTCTCCAGCATGATACCATTTGGCTTAAATGGTTCTGTGATTTCTGCCAGCTGAAGAGTTCTCCCACTCTTGGGCCCCTTTATTTTACGAGGTGATTTGTGCTTTAGCTGCATTTGTTTAGAGTGAAGCAAACAATGGCTGTTCACAACTGAAACTAATGAAAAGAACTTCTCTAGAAGTTGTCTGGTATGGGGGTTTCTGTAAGCACACCTGAAGTGCGTGTGAAGTTAACAAGGTGATGCTCAGGTCCCTAAACAATGAACTGATGGAATTCAGCTGGCCACAGCTGCTGCAAGAGGAAGGTCCTCATCTTCCTTCCATTTCATCCTCCATTCTTCCTGATGCTTACCTTGTGCTAGCTCTGTTGTTAGATTTGTCTGTGAGCCGACTTAAATCGTGAACAGAAGAAAACAAAGCCTGCAAAAAACATCGGCCACCTTTCTACTCTTTCTGCAGGCAGAAAGATCTAGTCAGTGCTAATGCCAGGACAAAGAAGGTGGCAAGACTTCCCTGGCAGAGCAGGCAAGGACTAGGAGAAAAGAGGCAGAGGCATAGGAGGCCCCACTGATCTTCAGCCTACTGTCTGTGACCATCCCCCTTGCTGGAGAAGGTCAGTAAGTCTTTGAGAAGACAACACAATTTTGGGACATCTGGATTTGTTTAAACTGTTGCTAGAACAAAGAAATCACAAAAGTTATGGCTGTTTTATGAAAAATAAAAAAGGCTGGGAGAGAACTCCTTAAGTCCTGGAGCGGTTTAGGGCTGGCATGGAGATGAGCTGTAACTGCACTTTCACCACACCCTGAACTGTGCAATAAGGCAGAGCTCTCTGGACAAGTCAAACAGACCTTTTGGATATCTAACTGGTGCATGCAGTTCATCAGGCTGGCTGATACTGTAATGTGTTTCAGGAGTGCAGTAACTCCCCGGTTAACTCATCGCACAAATGGAGAGGGGGAGGTGCAACAAAGCTGATGGAAAGGAGAGGAAAGAGATATGGTCAGACCTTATTAGATCAGCTGCCGTAGTCTTGCATTAAACCCTTGCCATGGCAAAAAATAAATTGGGAAACAGACAGCACATTAAGACATACAGAGGAACACACCTGGTGCAGGTACCTCAGTTTGCAAACTGCAGTTTGAGATACAGATTGAGGTGCAAATTGAGCTCTGGTTGAGAGCCCAGGGAGACAAGAGGCCATAACTACCAACCTTGTCTCTAACAAAGGGCACGAAGGTGGGTGACCAGTGAGATGGATGGATGGATGGATGGATGGATGGATGGATGGATGGATGGACACTGAGAGACACAGACAGAGTGGAAGATTCAGGAGGACCAAGGCTTGAATATGGGTGAACTGTGAGGGGATAACCCTGGGGTTCTTTTATTTGGGATCCTCCTTGGAGGTATCAGGTCAGGCTGTTTCTGTGTTATTGCACCATGAATAAATGGCTTTATGGAAATAGACATCTGCTATGCGAAAGCTGGGGTCAAACCAGTAAGGAAAGCTGGTCTGACTGTGTGTTTGGGGAGCCAGGCGGGGACTTGTTGGTCACTGGAGCTGCCCACGGTGGAGCTTTGGTTCCAGTAGTGAAAGTCTTTGTACCTTGGCAGAATGACTGCTAGAGCTGCAGGAAATGTCAGACCAGGGAGATTTAACAGACATGCAACAGTAGGATTACTGCTCCGTGTTGAGATACAATCCAGCCTCAGCATCTATACACGATGTATTTATTTTAGCAGACAAAACCAGAAGAAAAAAGTAGCCAAGCATCATGATTAACGGGTCAAATGGCTCTGAGGACTGGGGGAGCACTGATGACCCCGAGATGGAGCAGTCCTGCTCATCACTGTGTGTTAATCCATGTCCAGGTTACTGAGGGAAAATAATTTTCTTTCCAAGAACGTTGCTGCTGGAAGCAGGATGGGTAAGCTGGTATGGTAAAGCCAATGTTTTTTTGTGGAGAAACCTCTTGATAGACAACTGTTTGTTCAACTCGGTACATTCAAGCTGGGACTGAGGATATAGGTTGCCAGATCACAATACAACAGTTGCATGTTGCTTCTGTCTTGTACCCAAATGCTGAGTGGGAGATCAGGCATAAGGAGAGCAGAAACCTGAGACTGCCATGCTGCTAACAGTTGTGCTGTGAGATTGTAAAAATAAAAAAGCAAGAGGAGGCCAAGCGCTGTCTTTGGAAATAAAAACTTGTACAGGGAAGGAGGATCCAAGTTTCATATCCCTCATGTGGTCATGGAAAAGAGCACTCACATTACAAAGAATATGTAATAGATGGGCCACAGACTGTTTGATAGATGAAGACTTTGCAAGCTAAAGTCTGCTGTATTAAAAAACAGTCTTTTTTCATCCTGTCATGTTCTGTTCCTTTCCCCCATCCCCACCAAACAGAGGCATTTTCAGTATTATCTTCAAGGGTTGTTCTTTTCCTGCTCCACCACAATAGTAGAAAAGATAAAGAAACCTGCCTCTTGAATCTCCTGTGGCTTTTTCTCACCTTCATTGCTCATGAAAGGCAATGACTAGAAAAAAGGGAAATTCAACCTCTGCCTCCTCACATGCACATCTTACAAACACCTCACAACCTCTCTGACATCAGAAAACTGGCCAAACATCTTAATGAGGAGAATTTAAGAATTAAGAATGAACCTCTACCTTCAGAATTGTACTTCAGAGAAGTTGGCAAAAGCTGGAGAGACTTAACTGCAAATGCATTCCCAACAAGAGTAATAATTTTTAACCTCAAAATGTGAGGATTTCCACTATCTTCTGATGGTTCAGCCTTGGGTTTAGACTTCTGGATTTTTTTTTTCAAGAGCAGAAAATCATTGTCTGTAGTAGACTCACTTCTGTGTTCCATCAGAAATCCCAGAGTACTCCGAGAGCATGGCTGGAGGACATGGCTCCTGGTGTGTTCCCAGGAAGTCCCTCCTGAAGGGACTTCATAAGCTGCAAACCTGCAATTTCTCATAGTTTTCCTGGAGAAAACTGTAATGTGACCTCCACTTCTTGGGATGAAGTCTCCCCATTGAGACATAGCCAAACTCCCTCCATGGAGATGAAAAACAGTATTCTTACCACTTATGGGGTGTACATTTGAATTAATGTAAACTGATAGAAACTCGTGTGCCACTTCTAACTGATCACTATTAAAGTGATTTAAAGAGACTTGTCTCTGAAGACAGTGTAGCGTCAACACTGTAAACAGGATAATGCATTTTCCTTCTTTAACCAGGAGGGTTCAAAATGATTCAAGTTTGCTTTGTAGAAGAAAATCTGAGTTACCAACAGAACTCTAGCCTGAAGAAAGTGTGCAATAAAGAGGGAAAATAAGAGGGCTGTTTTCATTAAAAGGCAAGTTTCTTAAAAAAGTGTGCAACATCCTGCTGATTCAAATGGATGCTCAGGATACTCTGAACTCCTATGTCTGGCTATGGTATACAAATGCTTCAGTATAGTAATAAGAATGGAATGAAATCTAAATGACCGAGCTTTCCTCTGGCTTGGTCAGTCCTGGCTTCTCAGTGGACCTGAACAAGCCCTGACTGCAAGTATCTGCTCTTGTAACTGCAGTAAGAATGGAGGCAGCTTCTGTGAAGCAAGACACTTCACAGAAAATCTGCAACCACCTATGCAAGCTATTGCTATTCAGCTATTGTTTGAGCCTGAGTGTCGTTAGTTAAATTGGCAGGGAAGCCACACTTTCATGCTTAAATTAATTGTTAATACCATGTTATAATATTTCAGATTATAATGAAAACTTCTCCTATGAATATGAACTCTATGAGCTTGACTTTCACCCATACTTCAGTCTCTATAGAAGTCTGGCTTTCCACAAGGGGCTCAAAATAGACACAGCGTATAGTGGAAATGTAAAAGTGCACATGACTGCAAGGACAAGAGATTAAACAAGGCCAGTGACATCATCATTGTCATATTCAAATGGGAAAGACAGGGCAGCACTAGACCAGGATTTTCAGATTCTTTCAAGGCTTCAATCTCTGTATGAGCTGCTGCCCTACAGGAAGGAGGCTCAGTTGCCTGGAAAGCAGGCACTGAACCTTCACGCTTCCAACTTCCTATGCTAAAATGAACCACTGTTTTGGTTTTCTGCAGTTTGCCAGCCTGTAATTTGGTAACTGTTCAGCTGCTGCAACTGTCTTGTAGAAGTTGTCCCCAAAGCCTGTGCTGCACAAAAGGCCACCAGTCACAACTATGCTGTCAAATCCTGCTGGGATCATGACTCATGACAGTGGTGAAGATACCACTGACAGTTGCAGGCATGTACACGGGTACACAATGTTATGTGCTGTCTTAAAAAACATCTGTGTGTTTGATACACACTCCAGGATTTTGTTTGCCCTCCTGGCTGCCAGGGCACACTGCTGACTCATGTTAAGCCTGGTGCTGACCAGCACACCCAGGTCCTTCTCTGTGGGGCTGCTCTCCAGACACTTCTCTCCCCATTTATATTTGTGCTCAGCAATTACTCCACCCCAGGTCCAGAATCCACCAGTTGGGCTTGTTAAATTTCATCCCATTAATCACAGCCCAAGGCTCCAATCTATACAGACCCCTCTGCAAGGCATGTCGTCCCTCAAAGAGTCCACAGCATCTCCCAGTCTGGGATCATCAAAGGTGCATTCAACTTCTGCATCTGCATCACTGATAAATACACTGAACAGGACTGGCCCTAAATTGAGTCCTGAGGAGTACCACTGATGATTGGTTGCCAGCCAGATGCAGCCCTACACTCACTACAATCCTTTGAGCCCTGCCCTTCAGCCAGTTCTTTACCCAGTGCACTGTGAACTCACTCATCCCACAGCCATGTGACTTGACCACAAGGATGCTGTGAGAGACAGTACCAAAAGCCTTACTAAAATCCAGAATAACTATATCCACCACCTTCCCTTCATCCACTAGGTGGGCGACCTTACCATACAAAGATACCAAATTAATTAAACAGGACTTACCCTTGGTGGACCTGTGCTGACTGTGCCTGATGACTGCATTATTCTTTAGAAGCCTTTCATCAGTACCCAGTATAACTTGTTCCATAATTTTTTCCAGCCCTTCTCTGAGGGCTAACGGTATCAATTACAAAACTTCTAAGTTGTGCTGAGATGTTGGTTTTTACCCTCTTTACCACACAGGCATAACTGTTCTTTGCTTCCTTTTCACCCTGCCTCCCCACCATCCAACACATGCTATTGCACAGTTAACTGTGCCTGTACAGCTATCCTGTACAGAAATACAAGTAAACTAATGCTGTGTGACACTTTATAAATAATAAACTGATGTGGTACATTTGCACAAAGGATTGTGCTGGTACTATGAGCTAAAAACCCCAAAAGGTCATCCTACAACTTGACACAGTTGTAAATACTACACTGACACACCTGTGGCTCTGGTCTCAGAAGTGAAGTTGAAGAGACTCTGCTGAGGTGCCGTGATTCAAAGTTTGGTGTCTTTTGATGTTTAAGCTCTAAATGTCCACTGTTACAAATCTAGTAACTTGATCAGCTGAGTTTGTTTTTCTTATCCTCATTTACGAGAAGCTTTCTGGCCAAACTCCAAAGTAAAAAACCCACCAAAAAGTACCAGTTGATTTGCACTTTTTTTAAGCACTGTATCTGTGAAAGCTTCACTCAACTACCCCCCTCCTGACTTTTCCCCTCCCACACAAGTGATTTAAGTTTTTCAAACAAAGGAGGAGGAGAATCCCTAATTCTGTTCCCCCTCCAAACTGCCCCCACACAAAACAACCAAACTACTAACCCTACAAGGCTTTGGGGTGGAAGGCCTCCCCATGCTCAGAGCTAGCACATAGTCTATGCCCATTGTAAGCGCTGTTTTGTAGATTTTAGTAGAATGTGAGTCACTCACAGCTGATGTGCCCTGAACAGGGGACTGTATTTTTGGTTTCAGCCATCTGACTGCTTATATTGAGACACCGCTTTCTGCAGATCTGTGGGATTCATGCTACACCCCTGTACTCTCTGGATGTGTGGCACACTGAGAGGGTGAGGCAAATGGCACTGCCAGAAGCAAAGCTGGAGGTAGCTCTCTGTCATGACTTTGACAAGGGAAGAATCTTGCCTGTCTTCATTCCAAGAGCAGTGAATAGTTTTGTGGGCCAAACCAATACAGCAGTACACAATGTGCCTCTGAACAGTTTAAACATTACCTGGCTTTTCCTCAGACTCCTGAAGGGGAAGACACAAATCTGGCAGCTCTTAAAGTCAGATGCAGCCCGGTTGCTAAGGTAACCCAGCTGACAAGAACAGAATACCAAGAGACAACACCAGGCACAGGACTCACCTGCCTTTAGATTCTCCCCCCCCAAAATGCAGTGCAGGATCAAAAGCAATAGGCAGGGTGGGGCTCTGTGTGGGAATAGCAATGCTCATCCTTCTAAGCTGCTTGTACAAATGGCATAGGTCTGCTTCAGACACACACAGTTAATCCAGAGCTTGAAGTGTTTTATTGGGTCCCCTTTCCAACAGGAGTGGTTGGGGGCTGTCCAGCTGAACCCACCAGTGTTCTAGAGCACTCTGCCTTTCATACCAATGCAGCTGTTTGGTTACATCTGTACTGGACAATGCTTGAGTAAAGGGGTTGTTACATCTCTACCCAGATAAAGTTTTAGCACCAGCATTTGCTCTGGATTAGTGCACAAGCCTTTCAGCTTTAGAAAACTAGTACAGAAAAAGTCACTGGGAGCTGGAAATTCCAGGAACCTGCTTGGTAATATATTTCCCCTTACAAGATGCATCCAGCATTGTATTAGTTTTAAGTGACTGAATCAAAAGTGAGACAACTACCAGCATGTCATTAGACTAATTTAGATGTTTCTAAGCCAACCTCTAGTTGACAAAAGTTAGGATGAAACTAACCTAGTTGTAGTTGGATAATCCCATAACTGCCTCTTGCAGGGATTCCTGTGTCTTCTTTTAAGCCACTGACAAGTTTCTGGTGAGATCTAATATGTCAGTTCCCATTTTCCTGCATGCTAACCAGCTGAAGTGGACATGGCTATATATATAATAAAATAAATGCAGTTTTGTGGTGAAAACTTGCCCTGAATAAAGTCAACAGCAGAGCTTCCCAAGGAAAGCTGTGGGAGCAGAACTTCAGGATGGCTGCAGGAAGGGTTTCTGGTAGCTGTGGTTCCCCCACGGCTGCAAATCATGCCTTAGCCAGGATGTGCTATGAATGCCTGCCAATGCAATAACCCCCACCTCTCCTTGTACTTTGGGGAAGTACCTTCTACAGCATATCAAAGTCCTAAAGTGTCTGTTAACAAAACCTTCACAGTCAGAGGGTCATGGGGAGTAGAATTTCCAGTCTGTAGAAGGGCCAATTTCAGGTGCCCCTCTTGACTGAAACTGTCACTGCGTTAAAAAAATAAAGAAAAAGAATTAAAAAAAATATAAAAAAAGGAAAAAGCCATCCCTTTTTCCCTCCACAGAGTGAAATCCTTGGAGACTGTTTAGGGGGAACTAAGATTGACTATTTAAAAAAGAAATCAGAGCTAAAAGTAAGCCGTATATAGACTGCTTGCTTGCCAGAGTCCAAGTTAGGAGACGACTATCAAAAGTGTTGCTGCTTTGAATTAGCAGCTTCAGTGGGGAAAACTGTCCATTGCACTGCTCTGTAAAGTTCCCTTTTTGATATTTTTAATATTTTTACACACTGTTAACTAGATGTCTGCTAATCCTGAGTCAGTTAGTTTATCCCTTGCCTGGTGTATTTGCAGGGGATGCAAATCTGCCTTTTGATCATCCCAACACAATGACCCTTAGACCTGACAAGGTTATTGGAAAGACTTATGCATATTGTGTTGAGAAGATAGCTAAACATAATTTTCAAAATCAACTCTAGCCAATGATGAATAATATATATGACCTTAATGAGTAATATAAAGATACTTTATGCCTCTGGCTCTGCTAGAAAAAGTGTTAAATGGCTTTAGAGAAAAAGATAATAAGACCTTCAACTTGAAATTCTTTGCTGTAAAAGGGAAAGTGCTTTACCAGTAAAATTATTATTTTGAAAAATGATATTACATAAAAAGGTAGGAAAGATTAGTCAGCCAGTGAGTAGAGGTCATTATTTTGTCTGACAGAAAGTCCAGAGCTCTCCTGATCAATGAAAAATAGATCTATTCTGATATAAAAAAAGAAATAACTTATTGGCAAGAATTCTGAATTGAAGGCTGTGAGATGGGTGGGAAGCAGGTAGAAAGGTATGTACTTTCTTTCTAGGAGGCCTAAGTATGCTGTCATTGAATTCAACAGCTCTGATGAAGTTGACTTCAGGCATGAAACATGGGCTGTTTAAATGTTTGGTAGTTATCTGCTTTTTTGTCACCTTTAAATTGGCTGTGAGTTCTTTAGAGGGTGTATCTACAGCTCAGGGGCCATTACAATGCAACCACAACAGCACCAACTTGTGCCTGTACAGCAAGTGAGGATTTTTGATGCTAACAGTTTAAGGACATGGGGAACTGATGGAAGTACACTGGCAAATTCATCAGTAGAAATCTAATAAATCTAACCATGAGCTATGTCCTTCCCTGACCCTTGGCCATAAAGCACTGCCCTCATCTGAACTGACTGCCTGAATACACCTCAGGTCTTTCTGGCATAAAATACTTCAACAGCTGCTTAAGACACACCTTCCATGCTGGTGGGTCTATGCAAAGCCACGGCACTGAAATGAAAATACCTAGAACAAAGTGCAGAAATCAAAGACTCCCAAATATGTAAGAAAACTCCTGGGTTTAAATTAAAAAATTACACCACCACCTGCTCCTCAAATTTTTTCTTACATTAATTTCAGACAAAGCTTTATTCTTAGAGAATGTTTCCTTCTGAAGAATAAAAAGTAACAACACCCTTGGTCTTCCAATAATTCTGTATGGAAAGGAAACTTCCAGGGTTAACTAGTAGGGTATCTTCTCTGCCATAACATTAAGTATATTTCTTAACTTTCTGAGTGTGGGTAATACAAATCAAAAGAAAACCAAATGTCAGCAAGGCAAAAGTGTCAAAAGATTGATTTCTTTAACTTATCTTTTTTTCATGTGAAAGGATCATGGTCCTTGTGCTTGATGTTGACTGTATGGTAAGATATGTACCTTTTGAATTTAAAGTGAAAAGTCTGAATAGAAAATCTTCCTCAATAAAGCTGAGGCAGCACCACGTGTAACAAATTTAAGGCATGCAAGGACAAAAAAAGAACAAGGTGTTTTAAAATGTACCTCTGTGGACACGTGTAATAAATACCCCACAGAACTGGGTATCACGTCGGGACACTGCTAACATAAATGCATGGAGTGTTTTTGGGTGTGGTGCGTATTTACATCTCAAAAAAAATTAGTTATTGGGGCATACAGCATATTTCTCAAATGGCTGCATTCCCCTTTGCCCTCTCCCTCTCTATTTACAGTTCCCTTTCAAATACAAAAACTATTTTCTGTAACCTCAGCTTCCTGATTATTTATTGTGATGTCAGTTACTTACGATAAAAAAGTGAGACAATGCCTGTGGTTTGCATGGGACAAAGACAACCTTGTTTCTGTAAAAAGGGACAATCCTAGTGTGAGAAGTACAGGAAAGGCTATGAAGTAGGACTCCAGGGTGGTATTTCATTAGTCCTGCCAGCTCCCTGGAATGGGCTTGACATTGCATTATTTCAAAGGCCACTGACAGAGAGGTTTTTTTCCTTTCCATAGGACTGGACACTAATGTGAATGCAGTTTTTGGAAAACCACCACTCTGCAGGACAAGAGGCTTTGGAGATAGGTATCTTGGGAAATAAATGGATTGCCAGTGCTTAGAGAGGCAGAGAGTGTCAGGATGCAAATGTTTCAACACTAATTGCGCCTTCTGTGGTCAGAGGCAAGTCATTCTGCACCTCTGCTTACCTGTCATGAAGCTGGTTTATTAATATTGAACTGTCTAAGCCACAGATGTAGTGAAACTTGCAAATGCCAGTAAACTCTTGATGTTGCAGAGCAGTAAAAGGAAATGAAAAGCTCTTAATAGAAAGCAAGGTTAGTTATGAATGAAGAGGATCACTTTGGTGCAGCCTAAAGAGTGTCACTTACCTGCTATTCTTCCAATTGGCATTGCATGGTCCTCAGGAGGGGATACAGACACCATGATGTGGTTCATATAAGCTAACTCTTCTCGGTGGGACAGATTGATTGGCTTTACTTCCCTGTGCAGCCCATCCTCAGACAACCTCGGGGGTTTGAAATCGGAGTGCCTGGGGTTCAGTATCAAAGGATGCATGATAGGGCTGGGCATCAGCTGGATGACCCTGGTGTTCTCCTGGCGGGGGCTGGAGGGCTTCTGGAGCACCTCAGACGGAGGCGGGCAGTGGTTGTTTTCTATGGGGGACACTGAGAGAGGATAGGGCTCCTGCTGGTTGTTCTCATGCTGGTGCCTTGTCCCCGGCACCCTGTCGGCGGGGGAGAGGCGACGGATAGTGTTGTCCATAGGGGACTTGAGTGGCCGCTGGTCGGGATCTGGTGATGGACGGTGGTTGTTGGTGATGGGTGATCTGGAACGATGCAACAGTTCAATGGTTGGGGGGTTATGGTGGACTGTTTCTGCGGATGGTCTTGAAGGTCTCTGGACAAAGCTATCTGTGGAGAAAAAAACAAGTCCCAAAAATACAGATTGTCTGCATTGTGATCAAGGTGTAGGATCTAACTGACAGACTGCCAGCCGGGCTTACTGGGTACTGCTGTCAGCTTGGAAATGTTTTTTATTTGTGTGACTTACAGATGTCCAGAAAAATACCACAGAAAAGCAGTTACTACTACACAGAGTGAAATCAGTACTGTGAAACAATCTCTTTTCACCACCATGTAACAATAGGTTCCTGGAGAAACACGTTAAGAGAAATCCCATTTTGAGAAGCTGACTGGAACACATGTGAAGAAAATAAGATCTGATTTTGCTTTACTAACTGAGTTTCTGTGCAAATGCTTTGAAACTTGTCTCCTGCTATTCATGTCTCTATGTGTAGTTCCTGTTACTGTACCTTCATGAGCATTGTAAGGTACAAGGCAAAGACAAAAATGGAAAATGTCTGCAGGAAAATATTGAGTAGTAAGTTTTAGATGATAAAGGGCTTAGGTCAAGGTAGAGAACAACTCAGTTTGAAATATGGGTTATTTAATAAAAATCCCACTGGGAAGAAGTTCTTTGTGAAACACGGGGTAAATTTTAAACCCTGATTTTAAGAGCAGGTAACATCTTCATGAAGATATTTTCATCTTCTTTTGTTTAGTCTGTGCTGTCTACTGATGGGTTGTCCCATATAAGCACTTGCATGTCTTCACAGCAGGAGGACTTCTAGCATCTCTTTTGCATAAGCATACTTCCCCAGCTGTGATGCTTCACAGTAGGGGAGACATAAATCACAGCTCTAGGTCAGTGTCTTTATGTACTAAAAATCATCTCACAAAATTAAAACGTTTGCCACTGCAAACTTTCAGGTTAAGGCCAACAATTTTGACTTGGGAAATTACTCACAAATAGGAAAATACCACCAGAATGCAGTGACTAACAGGTTTTTATCTGAAAAACAAAGATCACATTTCAATGCTGTTCGTTGAAAGCCTTGGATGACAACAGAAGGATATGTGGGTACATGTCAAAAAGTCAAACAAGTAGCTGCTTATTTGTGGCTGCCTGTTTGTTCACTCCATTTTCTCTGATCCTTTAACAATTCTTTTGCTCTCTTGTCAAGGCAGTGATACCTATTAAAGACCCTTTTGAGGTGAAGACCCAGGGGCTCCCACTGCCCTGGAATTGAGGCAGGCACTGGGAAAGGGATCAGCACACACCCAGGGAAAGGCCTGAACAGGAAAAGCTCAAGCCCTGAGAAAATGTACTGCCAGGCAATGACATAGCACCAACCCTTTTGCCTACTCGACAATCTCTCCATGCTACAGTCTACAGGAAAACCTGAAATTTTAGGTGCCTAGATTACTCCAGTACACTTATTATACACACTTGTTGTCCCAGACAAGAAAAATGCATTTGTAGAGTTATTTAAGACATTCACAATAAAACAGCTGGAGGACATGAAACTTCACAGCTATATATTGCTCTTGTTTAAACCCAGTTTTAAATACAATCTGGCCAGCTCATGTGGAATAGTCCAAATGAACTGAAGATCAAAGAGGAATTAGTTTACAACTCTACCTACCTCTGTGACTGTCTTTTCTTAAAGTCTCCTTTCTTTGCACAATAGGAAGAAAACCAACCCTCAAATTTTACCAAGTGCCCTGTCTTCTACAGACCATCCACCCTCATCAGTGTACATTCAAATACACTGTGCTCATTCTTGGCCTGTAAATACAGATCAGAATATTCTATTGTTTGTCCTACTTTATTTAAAGTGCCTTGGCTGAGGGGAGCAGCTATCTTTAAAGCAGAAAAGAATGCCTTGCTGTGCTTTCCGCCAAGCTCTCTGCAAACATCAGTTGGTTCTGACAAGCTCCAAACAGAAGCAGGCCTATCTTTCTGCTTCCAAACCATGGTGACACTGAACATGGGCAGAGTGGACAGAAGGCAGAGACCAAGGAACTCTTTAAAAAGCAGCAAGAGATAAAAACACAAACACATACGCACCAGCTGGACGTGGCACTTGGTGGCATGGTCTAGTCTAGTCGAGGTGTTAGGGCAAGGGTTGGACTACGTGATCTTGGAGGTCTCTTCCAACCTAGTGATTCTGTGATTTTGTGTGATTCTGTGATCTTTCTCTTTAAATTCTTAACAAAAGAATCACCTCATGGCCAAAGATGCTGTTTGCCATAAAACAATTCCCAACTTGGTTCCAAGCAGTTCCACTGCCACAAATGACCCTGAATAGAGTAAAATCCTCATCATTCATTCCTTGGCACATCCGATGACTGTAACTTGAGCACATGTGGTGTATCATTTCATACAGCACTAGAGTCACTCATCAGTCTGGCTTTTCTTTCTCAATGATCAACACTGTTTTTCCCAAAGGGAAAGCTGTGAAAGGAAATTTACTTCCCAAGAAATTCGCTGACCTATCTGATCTATATAGGGATGGGTGAGGCTGCACTTACTCTGGGAGTGAGTAAGCAATTGCTGGCATAACAATCCCAGAGATTGGCACTCTTTGCTTACCCACAAAAGTGCAGAGAATGACAGTGCAGACTTCCTGTATGGCATCCCATCAAATGACTCAGAGCTCCGTCAGAAGGACCTCTACAGATGTAGGTAATCCACTTCCCACTGATCATCACTCTGCAGGGACAGAGCTGATTCCAAACCAATGCCAATGCATCTTGGAGATAGCCTGAACTTCAGTCAATTGATTTCAAACCCCTCTTTGTTTAATCCTAGCAAAAAGCCACTATATGTAAATGAACCCATTTAGAAGCCAGATCGTAAGCATGATCTATTAGGAAATAAGCAAAAGAGCAAGAAAATTGAAAAAGGTCACTGGAGTAATGGGATTCTACAAAAGGTACATCACCTATGAAGTTTAACCATCCAAACTTGTGCCAAGGTAACATTTGTCCTCTCTTTCACAGTCTGTGAGTTAGCCAGTGTCAAGCTCCTCACAGTCATTCTCCTTTTTTTTACCAAGCTGCAATTTGCTGAGGGAAGATGAAAACTTAATGGTGCTAGTTTCTCCCAAATGCCTCTGTGAAACAGGTAGAAGTAATGTCAAAATACATAAATAAATAAATTCACCTGCCTATAAACTCTTGGCAGAGAGATTTTTTGATTGCTCAGAGTCTTGCGGCAGCAAGCTGTATCTTCTTTTGCTTGCTTTGAAGTTCTTCTCACAGCAAACCAAGAACTAATTTTTGTCATTATAAAGAAAAGTTTTAAGTAATAGCACAGAGTTCTTTAAGCAAAAACAGTGGTACTATCAGCAGCCAGAGTATTGTAAGGAAGAAATCAAAGCTGATTCTCAATCACTACATTCTAAAGGATTTGTGTTTTAAGTGACACACATGAAAGGCCAACTCATCATCCCAGTGAAATCCTCTCTAGTGCAAGTTGCTTCATATATTTAATGTAGGAGTGTCTGAGAGAGCAGCTACTATTTATGTTTAAAATTTAGAATGCAAACACTCATGGATGAAGGCTAAGCTTCAGGAAGAGACTGAGCCTTAACTAAGTCTCTGGAAAGTGACTGAACACACTAGGCACTGTCTCTTGCACAACTCTGCCAACTGAACCTCATCCTGACCTGTAGCACCCTCATCCAAGCTGAAATATTTACACAGCTGTGTGGAAACACTTTGGAGTGTCCTTATTCCGCCTGCTGCTGTCCTGCTCTTGGCTTAGTCTCAAGAGTTTTGCTGGTGCCATTTGATTCTGGCCAGGTCAGACTGGCTACAGGCCACTTGTACAGGTCTGGCAGTACCCCTAATTCCTCTCTTACGATCTTCAAATAGATGCATATCGAAAAGAATTAGTACGTCTTCTCTCCAGCTAGCAGAAACTAGGGTGAGACCCTAACACACACTCTCTTCTGCTTACTCAAAAAAAGAGTAACCACTTTTTCCTGTATTTTTTTAATTGAAAAAGTGAATTCTGCCTGCTACTTTCACGGAAAGGACCTTTGAAAAGGCTTAGGCTTTACATTTTTCTGTTATATACCAAAGAAATCCATTAAGTACTTCAGTGTGTATTTTTAAAGAAAATAAAACATCAATTTTCCATTGAAAGCAGACTTACATTTTGATCTGTCCTAATAACAAGTAGAAGAAACTCAAATATGCACTTCCACAAATTTAACCATTGTTTTTTCATCACCTCTGACAGTCATGGTATGCGTGGACACTACCAGATTTAAGCAAGTAATTCTGATAGTAAAAATGAAAGGAAACCCTGCAGAAACCCCTTTCTTTCCACGTGACTTGCTCAACCAGCCCAAAAGCTGAGCAACGTGATGGGCTCAGTGCTAGGAACTCTGGCATGGTGTTATGACAGATTGTCAGCTGAAGAGACTTTGGGTTACATATTCCTCTCTGAGGCTGCCTTCTTCCTTGCTCTACAAACAATTTCATTAGGATCCTGCACTTCCAGGATACTGAAAGTCCATGAAGCAACTTTGCCTACCTAATTGGGTGTGAGGAAAAACTGATCAATGGGGTCGGTAAAACTTTGAGCTTTTTAATTTGTATCTAGCATAGCTTTGGAAACAACAAAATAATAACAGGTAATTGGAGAACACCTAGTTCAATCACTAGACCATTTGATTGTCCTTGCCTCTATAATGGCAGCTTCTCTGAGAATGAGACAGTTACCTTCATCGTGATTCTGGTGCAATATGACCTCTGGCTGAGCATGGATGGAGTTCCCAGGGTGGAAGAAAGGTGTGAAGAGCATACGAGCTTTCCTCTGCTTCAGGATATGCTGAAGGAGTTCATACAAAACATCACCTGAAAGACAAACAGCAGGAAAAAGGAAATGAAAATGTACATAGCTGATGAGAAGACTCATTCAGCCATCTGATATCATGAATTCACGGCTCCTGGGTGCTATTTTCAGACCCAAAGATGCTTGCAGTAAAATCCTGCATTTCTGTGCTTTGCAAGGTTCCTCTCTGAAAGGAAAAAAAGGCACATCACACCTCTGTGTGTGACTGTGGCAAAATAGGAAAACAACACTCCCTGGCACCATAATTGTTGTGTATCTTTTCTTAGTGGAACATACCACCACAATATCTAGGAGACCAATGGATTAACTGCTTATTCCGTGACTTTTATAAATTACATCTTATATCGATGTCCTTCTTCCAACAACATCTACACAAAACACACAGGTACTTATACGTTTTGTCTGGTGTAAATGGTTGCATATTTCAAAGTGCAAATGTACATCACAGTGTAGGAAGTCTTTAATTCTGCTTGCTCTCTTTGTCACTGCTCATATTACAGAGGAACAGGATGCAGCAATAACATATTATCTGAAAAGGAACTTGGTGAAGTTTCAAGTAGGAAAACAGATTTTCTGGGAGAGTTTTCTCAAGCATGTGGAGGTTTTTTAGTAGTTGTTTCTACAAGATTGTAAACTGTGCACCATTTGTCCCTTGTCTCTACAATGCCAATATTATATTTGTGGCCAAGTTTAGTTCCTTGGTGTGAAACAGTTCAAGCCACACTGCTTTCCATAGTTCAGCTTCCTTTATTTTTAGCATCTTGGCTGTTTTTACTGTCTCAGCAGTGACTTTAGGGCTTTTTAAAAGGTGATTGCAATACCTGAAAATTCAATTAAAAACAAAGTCTCAAGAACCCAGTTAGATGAAAGTCTAAAAAGTGATTTTACCATGTAATTTCCACCATTGAATGCATAATCAAAACTAGTGCTGTAACACTTCAGGAAGTAAGATAGCAAATTTGTACCTCTTTTGATTTGGCTTGACAAACTAATGAAAATAGCCATAAAGCTGTCATTTTTTTACCTAACAAAACAGTTACACTTCTGCACCACCCAGATGCAGTAACGTTAGTTAAGATGGCTCTGCTGCCCTGCTTCTGTGGCCAGCCCTGAACAGAACATCTCTGGGGCTGTGAGCCCCACTTTATTGCTAGGACTGTGTGCAGTGGATGTGGTTTACCTGGTTTACCCATGAGTGGAAATGATACAGCTTTCATGTAGCTTCAGTCTTGAAAAACCTAATGCCTCTATGGCAAACATTATTTCACAGTTCTTAAATTTCACATACAGTTAATTTCTGGGAAATGCTGAGGTAATGTCCTACCTACAGTCATCTAAATTTTTAGTGACTGACTCAGGTATCCTTTATAAGGTTTATTATCCGTGGGGGATACATCGAGAGAAGGAAGAGAGAAAATGCAAAGGAGGAGGTCTTTAATTTGGTTATTTCATTAATTTAGGTAAATAACTTTCTGCATAAATAAAGTAAGACTTTGCAAGTCACAGACTCTTCTCTGCGAACACTCTATTTCCAGCCTATAAACATTTTTAATCCTGCTCATTTGAAATGCCCTCACAGAACACAAGGGGAAGAGCAGGGACATAACCTGCAGTCAGGAAGGGGATAATAAGGTGAGTTAAAGACAACATACACAAAGGTGTCCCCCCGCAGTCCTTGCTCACATCTCTGCTTTCAACACTCCTTTTGCTTTAAGCAGGGCTAAGTTTTAAAGGAAATAGTACCAAGTGGTGTACTAGAATTTTTCTCCAAAAAAAAGGACATTTCTAGGCATCAGTTCTCACTGATATATTACACTGACAATAGATGCTAATGTTTAGCCTCCTCTTCCATACAAAATTAGTCCACACAATTAGGATTTGAAGCACATGCTTAAAAAATCTCATATACACTCAACATAAGCAACAATTTGTGAGGCAGATTCTGCAGAAGGATGGCTGTGGAGAGTCGCCAAGCAGGTTGGTGCAGAATAAGTGCCACAGCTTCATTATCAGCTGGATCCAAGCAGCACCAGCTGTACTTTGGCACCTAGTGAGGCTTGAACTGGAAGCCCCCTCACAGCAATTCTGTCACTGCTTGGTCCAAGCTCTTTGATCACCTATGGTGATTGAATTATAAGCCTTTATATTTAAGGGGAGTACCTTGCATGGTCACAAAAAAAAAGCTCACAACTCATATTTAGTTTAACATCCCTGACAAAGGAAAGCAGAGGCTTACTCTGACTGTAAAACTGGAGCAGACAGACTGCAAGGGATATAAATACAGGAGGCCAACATACATATTTCTAAATCTTCTTTGTGAATAAACAAAGACACGATGTGAGCAAAAGGCAGACTGATTCACACACCTGTCTGTGCTGTGCCTTGGGCTGGACTCCAGCACATGAGAGAATAAGGTAAAGTAAAGCAAAACCCAGAGGGGCTGTTAAATAGAGGTAAAGTCCCCAAGGGAGAAGTTTTGCAGTCACTTTTAGCAGCACCTCAGCCAAGACAACTGTGAGGCAAAATGCTAATACGGGCTGCTTAAAGATTAACTTGATTAACTTGCTGCTGTAGCTGGGTCTGTGAACAGATAAGCCTTTACAAGGAAGAGCTGGAAGTCACAAAATGCTGCCAGCTTAGCTTGCTTTCTGGGAGCTCCACAGGGAGTTTTAACTAAAACATTCTGGATTTTTGGTTTTGGATTTGCATTCAAATATGCCTACGACTCAGGTGTATCAGGATTTCGTTCCCTCTTTGTCCTTTTTGTCCTTGCCCCACACAAGTGTCCCTGTCCTCCCTCTCCCTTCCCTTTCCCAGTCTACCCCAACAAAGGTGACCATTTCCTCCTATGACCCTCTTCAGCTTTTGTTGCAGCTTCCTCTCTCTTTTCAATCACAGCTTCAGTAAAGAATCCTCACCCGAATGAGGGGACCTGTATCGAAAGTCCTCTTTGGTCAGGAGCAGCAGAGCCTTGCCGTTCATCTCGAAAGTGTTGCTCTCAATTGGCCTCAAGGAAAACTCCTTCTCCGCCCACCTGAGCCACTGTGCCACATCTTCCCTGCTCCAGTAAACGGGCTGCAAACCTGTGGCAGGAAGAGACCATGATTGTGTTACTGAATTGAGACACAGCATGGGAATACAGGTCAACACCAGTGAATCCCCCTTTCTCCCAACACAAAGGCTCACAGGGAAGCGTAGGAGAGGAATGTCATATTGATGCAGAATTACCCTAAGCGCTGGACTGTGAAATAATTCATTAGTTTAGGCACCTTGGTTTATCTGTGACATACTGAGAAACAAGAACTGCCTCAGTATCTTAAAAAAAACTCCTAGGCTATTATTTCATTCCAGGTTTCCTGCTCCTGATGTGCAAAGCAGGCAGCAGACAAAGTCCTCGGCCCCATCCATCCTTGGTGCCTATCCTTTCATGGAAGAGAGGTGTGCTCTCCCTTCATGCTCCTTGTAGATTCATGGATCAAGAATAATGAGAAGCTGTCAGATGCAAAAGAGCTATGGCTTCCCTCTAGGTGGCTGGGGTCTGTAAGGGAGGGCTGCTTAGCACGGGCTGCGTGACAGTGTACTTGTTACCAGTATGTGTATGGCTGAGAGAGGTGTATTCTGACAGGACCACTCCTCCTCATGCTGTTATGTTTGCAGATGCTATTCCCACACTGCAGAGGAAAACCTTTAGCACTATTTTAGCTTGTGTTTCCTGTATAAAGATAAAATATTATCTATGTAACTCTGTCCATATAAGGGCATATACCATTTAATAGAAAAATAGCAGGAATATTCATTTTGGGCACAGATTTTCCAGGATGCCAGGGAGAATCTAGCACTCCAGCCAGCTCATAGAGCATACACAACCTAAGCTGTTGTGCTTACTCAAAGGGGCCCAATCAAGTCACCATCAAAGACATCTTGCCTGCTACCTTTACTGGGCCCAGGCAGAGAGGCTTGGGAGGTAAGACAATTCAATATCTGTTCTACAGACAAATTTAAAATAGCTTCCTTCCCTCTGAGAGAAGGCAGCACGGTGAAGAGCTGTTTATACCCAAGTAGAGAGATTATCTCCAATCCACAGGGTGATAAAAGCTTTATTTTCCTTTTCCCCTCATGAGATGACTCATTGTTTGACTTGCTACAAATCTTACCCACTGTGCATAGGAACATAAAATTTGCCGTATCTGATCAGATCTCTGGTACACAGACTCTGGCAGGAGGTAGTACCTTATGCTTCAGAGGAAGACAAACCTCCCTTCCTTGTATTGCACCTGGCTGATTGCATGCTGCACATGGGAAGAAATTTCCTTCCTGGCACACCAGTCTCTGAGATCTGATTACCCTCCTCCTACCAGGCACTAAAAGAAACCTGGGATAGTTGTACCACTCGTTTTGTTTTGGTTTTTAATTCTTTAACAGATAGGCAACCCTTTTTTTTACTGTTTTAGCAAGAGGTAACATGCAGTGAGTTGCATTCTGCTGCCAGATTCCCAGACAACGGCTTTGGAAAGTCCCAGAACCACAGCTGCATACAGAGCTGAATCTCTGTCAGAAAAGGAATTGAGATCATGCCTGAGAAAGGGGCAGAGCTGACCTAAGGAAGGGATGTCTGCAGGCAGTAGCAAGAATTTCCTCTGGCTTTCAACTGGACTGTATTATATGCCACACAGAAACAAGTAGTAGCATTTATGTATTTATGAAGCACTTAAGTTCTCTTCCCCTTATGAATTAGGGTCTCCTTGTGGGGTCAGAGTTTTCTGTAGGACCTTTCTTTTTGAAGGGACTGAACTGGGGTGAGGTGTAGAGTTGCTCAGAGACACAGAGTGAGGTCCATCTTTTGCTGAATACAGGGCTATTCCTGCAGAAAATAAACTTCAGACCCCAGGCTGGGCAGCAGACACATTGACTACAGTTAAAAGAGAAAAAAATAAGATGCATCCAGACCACAACATATGAAAGGGTTTTGAAAGACCATCTGAGGAGTGCTTGAAATGCTCATGTGTGGGTTCTTTTGCCTCTCTCTTTGCCATGCCAGCTAAGTAATAAATTGCCCAAAGGAGAACTGTCATGTAGAAATCTAACTGGACTTCTGATGCGCACTTCACAAGATGAGGCACAAAAAAAAAGAGAAAACATCCCTGGGAAAATCAGGCTGACAAGGACAGAGTTGTATGACAACTTCACATAAGGTGTGTGTTCCCTTATACACAACAATGTCATAAATCACTCCCTGTACAAACACACATCAATAATTCCTATGTGATGGTGACAGTATATTTTTGCCTTCTGTTCAACTAATACAAAAGCACCACGTCAGAAGAGAGGTTTAAATCTCTTGGTGCTGGACCCAGAACAGCCAGATAAGTTACACAGACTGGGACAAGGCACATGAGCTGTGCTGGCAACTCTGAAACAGACCCAAAGCCTCACACTGCAAATCATGTCTCTGCTGGGTTTCAGAAGCAGCTCCAAAGCTTGTGAGAAAAGCCCCAAAGTAATATGACGTATGATCACTTGGCTTGATGTGACTGAGAATCAGCAAGCAGCCAGTCTAACGCAGTTTGGCTATCACTAAAATGAGTGGGTGGATGAGCCACATGCCTCCACCCCCGGCGTGACATCATAATTAAATTGTTTAATTTACTAATTAATAAATTAAATTACACTGTGTTTGGATGACATAAGGTGCCATAAAATAAGTTAACTGCTTTTCCCTACATGGATTGCTTCTCCTCTCATTGCCCTTCCTACATTGTTGCTTTCCTGGGAAGCTAATTTCTCAAAAAAACATGCCCCCACTGCACGCCCATTTGTTTTGTGAGGCTGAACCAGCGCAGTCACAGGAGGCTTTTCTAGGGGTGCACAAGAGTGTTGCAGAAAGTGCTTCAGAAACTGTCATTCAAAAAATAATTCTTTCATGTGCAGTACAGCAGCGACTAAACTTGTATGCCACCTTCTTTGGCCTTTCTTAAAAAGAAGTACTTGGTTTTTTGAAAACAAGGTCATGAGAGGGTTGGCTTTGCAGCTAAAGGGATTTTATAGCACAGTGTACATTGCTATCAGTAGGTCCTGAAAATGCTTTCCTGTACTGTTCATGAAAGAAAACTTAATCCCACTTATACCATTTTTCTTCTTTGGATGCTGTTTCTTATTTTCCCCTCTCCATCTTCTATTGTCGTGCCCACAGTGCAGGAAAATGGGCTCTTTTTATCTCTCTAGTTTTGTTATCTGCAAAAACTAACAGCACTGTCTTCAACCAACAAATGTTATTTATCAAGCAGAATAAAGTGAGGAAAACAAGAGCTGTGTTGCAAAATGAGGGCAGAGTTTTGCCTGTCGAACCGACTGTTGAAATCAGTGTAAAGGTTTTGCTGCTTTCAGTAGGTGCAGATCAGACACAGGGGATGCTGCCTTTCTCCCAGCCCGCCCTCTTGGTGGCCATGAACTTCACAGGGTGAATTGTGACCTGAGAATCAGACCTCTCTCTGCTCCCATCTCTGCCATTGCTCTGCTGGTTGAAATCTGGCAAGCATTCCCAAATGTGGTCTCCTTCTCTGTGAAGTGTACAAATAAATAACAACAAAAACTTCTTGAACCCAGCAGCTGAAAGCAGGTTAGACAAAGCCCTGCAAACCATCAAAATGTGGCTCTGTGAGATCCAGTGTATTTGCTATCTTCTCTAAGTTCCCAAGCACCATCTCCAGCAGAGTAAAATACAATAATTTACTGACATGTTTATAATCTGACAGCTTCATCTACATTAAATAGGGAGCAAAATTTGTGCTCACCTTTCTAATGCCATAGGCTGGTGCACTGATGTCTTAAGATATTATCTACTTCTGTGGCATATTCCTCACCTGAATCCTGTCTCTAACACCTGTTACAGTAGCTGCCTTATAAATGGTGAGAACGATCAATTCTCATGCTGCAGGGCACAAGCTGGTAACCATCTGGAGTGCAGAAGAAATCCACTCTTTTGTTCCTTTCTACTCTCGAGCAGCAAATCCAAGTACAGTGGAGAGGGGCTGATGGGGTAATTTAGACTTTGAAGTCATCAGTAAAGGTGTTTAGCACTCACACCAACAGATACAGGTATGAACAGGATGAGTGCTCTGCTCACCTAGTATAACTTTCTGCACTCAGAACAGCCAGCAGTATTTGCATCTGACCATAGACTTTTGGTGGGTTTGCAACTTTGTTTTTTGAAGAGATGCAGCCAACCTTGAATCTTGCAAAAGCACTCATGTTCAGCATCTCCTTCTTTGGTTTGGAAGACGAGGTATGCATCTTACAGTATGAGTTGCTATGCACAGTGTATGTAACAGATACATCTAAAACTATGATGTACCAAGGCTGATTTCACCTTGACTCATTTTGGAACAGTCTGAAGACACAAATCCAGGGCAAAATGTGATGTACAGTACCACTGAGGGCTGCTGTTCCATTCTAGTTTTGATATGAGGACACGGCCACATGATAGCATGCGTGGTGGAAACAGCATTCACAGTTTCATCTAACTGTTTGTTCTACTTCATCTAGGATCTCCATCCCTGCTCCTGGCTGCCTGGCAGGCAGGATGACGATGTGAGAAGGGAGTAAAGACAGACCTCTCATTTATCCCTGCTTTCTGCAGGGCAGATAGAATTGTTCGCACTCCCGTGCCAAAAACTACTTAGCATGGTTGAGCAAACAGCAAAGCACATGCAAATCAGTAGCTGGTTTCCAAACACCCAGGGACAGATGCATCATCGCTGGCAGCATCAAGGAGGCCAACTCTGTCTAGAGCACAGTACTTTGAGCTATTAGTAGGAAAATGATGATGGAGAAGTTCAGAAGACTTAAATGTATGCTACCAACTAAGCCTTTCGGAACCAGTGCTCTCCTTTTTGCTACTGATTACAGAATTCTTCCATGGTCCCCATAAAGCATAATATGTGGCTTTGAAGATGATGGTGTATGTCAAGCAGGACATTTCTGTGCAAAGGCAACACAGTTGGGGGAAAAAAAATGATAACATTTAAATCCTTCTCCAAGGCTCCACCAGATCAACTTTTTAGAAGTCCCTTCCTGTCTTACATCTTTATTTGGAAAGCTGGACGACCAAAATGCAAAGAGGTGCTGTGGAGCTTTGCTGTTTAACATCTGGAATGCTTTGAAAGTGCAAAATGCTGCACAGCTGCTTCAAATGACTATGATTCAATATTCCTGTGGTGCTGTGTCTGCTACTCTCTGGTTCCTTGTTCAGAGGCATCGACTGTTGCTGCAGACCAGAGACCCTGTTCTGGTATTGTGCTTGAACCTAAGAGAACAAATCACAACAAGCTGCTCCCTGAGAAGGGCAGTGGTGACCTCAACACTGAAGGGCATTTCAAATCCAAGGCCAAGCTGGGCACTGAGGTTCTCTTGAGGCAGCAGTTCTAGGTTTTCCCTGCTGGAGCTGCTGCACCAATTTCTTCCCACAAGTATCTTCCCCCACGTGCCCAGCATTGGCAGGCTCCCACCCACAGGGTGCTCAGCAGCTCTTCAGAACTCTCACTGCTATGGAAGGTACAGGCAGGAAAGTTAAGGACCTTGCTTTCTCACTAATACTTCCTAAGTCCTCAGAGGAGGGAGATGGGTGACAGAGAGCTGTGGCATGCCGAGCTGTTCCCATGCAGATGGACAGCGTAAATAAGGGCCTTCAGGGACTGCTCTTGAGCTGGCACACATGTGGAAGATGTAGCCCTGCCACAGGATAAACCCTGAATCATTGGTGGTCTGTGCACCTGCTCTTACGAATAGAGGACAGGGGTCTGGTGTGCCCTGATGTGCCTCAGCACTTGCTCTTTCCAGCAGGTGCCACCTGACACAGGTAGTGCAAAAGCAGTGGCTACTCATTGCTGCTGGGTTGCAGAGATTGCCTCAAGCTACAGCAGAGACCTGGCTCTGCAGTTTCAAGGTCCAGATAAGCTAAGGTAGAAAATGAAAAAAAAAAGGTTAATCCTGGCTAACCCTCAGAGAGAATTATTTGGGAAGTGAGCACAACCTGGTACAAATGCATGGCAGTAGATAGGCCTTTACAGGTCTTGTTGAGGGAAAAAATGACTGGATAAAGAAGAGGAGAGTTGTGTGATGGGCAGGAAGAGAACACAAGTGAGGCTTGTGTGTCCTTTAAAAAGGTCTGTAACTGTCTGTCACCAGAATGACACAGCTTTGGGAAGCCTCCTACACTGCTGGGAACAGAGGATGAAACAGCTTTTTCATAGTAATCAGAAACAAAAGGCTTAGGCTTAAGTCTCCTGGTGTCCTGTTCAACAGGGTATTAGAGGTAGCACAGAAGTGCAGGTAAAGCAGTGCCTGCTTTGGGGCCTTTGTGTATGCAGACATCTGCAGAAACAAAGTGAAGGTCTGTGCTGGGTTTCTGCCACGCTGACTTCACCACTCTGCTGTGGTGCCCTGTGACCCAGTCCTTCTCCTTTCACTGTCTGTACAGAGATGCTGGAAGGTTGACACACTGAAACCCCTTAGGGCTTCAGGGTCATAAAATAAATAAAATTGCTTTCCTAATGCAGCCATTGGAAACTCTGTAAGAAACATATTGATTAGAAAATGCTCGATTAGAATGATCGAGCTCTAAGCTCTCATATAGGGAAATAAATCTTTTCAATTGCCCACACCCAGTGCCAAGCTTAGCTTCCTGGAAGCAACTATGGCCCTTTCTGGAACTGAAGTGAAAATCTCATGTTCCATCACCTCACCTGACCTGCTGACATTACACATGGTTTGCATTTGCTGATCAAATGCACAAGTGGGACTTTAAATTAGCTTGCTGGGCTGAGATAGCTCACTGATTAATGATGGCAGATGAAGTCATCAGTACAAAAACCCCACAAAATCTGAAGTCTGTGTAAGCAGAAAAGAAGGGAGGAAAGGCCACACACTACGGAATGCAAAGTGACAAACATGTTCTTTCTTACTCTATGCCAAACCCTTTTCATTGTAGAGACAGGTTAGTAAATGAAGTAACTCAGACAAAATTACTCAGCTATGTCTAAGACCCCTCAGCCCCACCAAGCCAGTAAAGTCCCTGAACACTGCTGACTAATTCCTGAAGTCTTTGAAGTTGTACCTGATGCCAGAATAAAGCCTCTAGTGCAACCCCAGTAATTTAACGTGGCCACTCGTTTCGCATTTCTTCTAATTGAGACCCATAATCGACTCATAGCAGCTGCTCGTCTCCCTTCTGTTTCCACTGCATCATCCACAGCTAGCCTACAGAAGGAATGGACATTAGGATGTAGTCCTCCATCCTGTGTGAGCTGCCTCTTTTTGGGATCAGTCAGAAACAGAAAATGTTAAAATGCTGGAGCAGTCTACCTGCTGCTGACAGGCAGCTTGTGGTCTGATAAAGAATTCACTAAAGACAGGACAAACCAGCCTAGATAATGGTGCTGGTATGTGTGTTGAAGTGGCCAGGGTTTGAGGTTCTGAAAGGAAAAAGCTACCAAAGAAGCTAGCAACCACAGAGGAGAAGAAAAGACCAGCGGGTTTTTAGGCACTCATTCCATGACCCATGTCCAAGAGCTTTCAAGAACTCCACAGACAGCTCCAGCTTCCTTTCATGTTGTTTGCAAAACCTTCCTAGAAGCCTGACAAGAGCTCTCCTTCCAGGGCAGGGTGAAGGTTGGCCTTTGAATCTGGGCACCACATTCAGAGAAGGCGAGAGTGTAACAGTGAGCCAGTGAGCCATGGACAGCAAAATGCCATCTGGCTGACTACAGCCACGACCACGGCTGCCACGCTCAGGAAAGACCTTGCAGACCCACCTTCTCCTTGCTCAAGTTGTGCCCATAGGCAGAAGGCAGGTGACTATGATATTCCTACCAGAGCAGTTTGTGTAACACAAGCAGTGGCACAGTGGAATGGGGAGTGGGGAAATGTTGGTTTGGATCTGCTCCCAGTTACAGTCTTAATCCACTCCTGACCTTCTTCTCAACCAATTTTTGGCCATTGTCCATGGAGCAGACACTGCTTTCCTACTGCTCCGTTCCAAAAGGAGCTGAAAGAAATGTTTTCTGTTGTTTTTTCCCTTGTATGTGCAAAAACTATATCCTAAACAAAAGTAGCTGAGCCCTGACAATATCATAGGACAGCTAGCTCAAAAGAGAGTGCTGCCAGAAGCAAACAGCTTTGCCAGTAGAAGTCAAGAGATTATAAAAACTTTAATTTTCTTCTGAGCAAATCTTTATTGTTTCAAACCAATTTGTCTTAATCCAGGTCCAAAACTGAGGCCTAATAAACATTCTTAACAGTTTTTCTGTATTGGTTACGGCCACTGCTGATACTTACAATTAGTAATACTTGCACATTTACATTACACAGTGCCTTTCAACTGCAGTCAGATTAGACTGTCATACCTGTTTTATAGATGTGAGGAACAAAGTCATCGAATGCCTGCCCATACACTGAATCTCTCACAAGAGAGATTGAATCCAGGAACTCTATTCTGCCCCGATTTACAACTGGACAACAGAGCATCTTTACATCCTTAACACCTACTTCTCCTTCCTGCTCCTTGTATCAATTATGTGATGCATCCTGGCAACAGCAATTTAAAGGTAAACAATCCAACCATGTATTTAGAATGAACTGTCAATACGTGCTGTTTCTTTCTTTTGACACGGTGTGGCCTTGCTCCCTGGCTGGGGTGTTAAAGATTTATATGTAATTAGAAATAAATTGATCTTGGTAGCCTTGACCTACATATGGTTTTACTTAAGTCTTTTGCCCGCTGCCTAACTGTTGTACAGTGGAGCAGAGTGCTCAGATTATTAACATGCTTACAGTACGTGGCAGTAATGCTAGTGATGGAACTGAAAGCTCTGCTCTTAGGTACCTGATCAACACTCCTGAAAGATGCGAAAAAGATGAAGAAATAGTTGCTAGTTGCAATGAGTAACAGCTGCCTAAAATTAAGATGGTTCCTTTCAGCAATGTATCGCTTTGACCTACCATCAGCTATGTCACTCTGATGTCCCAGTGTCTGTAAACTTAGAGATCCTACAGTTTTGTAAGAGAGAGTTTAGGAAGTCCTCTTCCTACAGCTGAATCGAGTGGAAAGTTTTGAAATCTCAGTTTCACATATCAACAGAACACCAGCACCACATAGCAAGACATTGTAATCCTCCGTATTAAGAAGCTGCCTTTTTCTCACAAGGAGATTTTGTTCTCAGAGGCTCACATCCTGAAGAAGTTGGGTCCCTTTCCCTGAAGGAATTTTGGCTGGAACTTTGTTTCCTAACTCAGCTGTGACTGTGAAAGCCAGAGAGGGGGGAGTGTGTACACAAAGAGCATGTTTTCCAAGCTGTTTCCAGAGAATGTGAGGCCAGCTCCACTAGAGAATAGTCTATGCCATAACAGCAACATGTCATCTACTGGCTTCCTCTGCACTGGGGCTCCAAGACTTGTGAGCTGCAGCTGGACTTGCCCTGCTACTGTAAAAGCAAATTTTGGCAGCACAGCCAGAGGCATGCCTTACTTTGCCTGTAACCATTAAGCAAACAACTGTAGGAAAAAAATTTACCTACACCACGTGGTAAAAGTATGTCATACTTCTCCTGTAGCTGATTTTGCTTTTGGACCCCTTCTTTTTTCAGGCATTCATTCTCCTTCAGAGTCCTAATGCAGGAGGGCTGCAACAGCCTGCTTCAATCCACCCGTATACGAGTTCTTCTGGGCTTTATGTGAAGACTTGCCTCCAGGTGACATTAAATATTAAATTACTGATGGAAATGGTGCAAATTACAACTTTGGAGACTGCACAGAGCGTTTAGTTCTGAATCACATCTTTGGAGGTAAAAGCCTGCTCTTAGCATGCTGCAGACATTTCCCACTCCCAAGATGCTGCAAACCAGAGTTCTGACATGATTAAAAACTCCAGATTTAGCTTCATTTCTTGATGGTTCCTTAATGAAACAAATCCCTACAGCTCTTAAAAACTGTCAGTCATTTCTCCAAGAACACAGTGCTGTCCTAGAGAAAGGTCAAATGCCTAAAACAACTGCTTTAGATGCTGAGGGTCCTTTTCCACATTCAGGGGACAGGAGGCCACTGAGATGGACTCTAAACTACACTACAACACATCACCCATACAGGAAAACTAACTGCATTACATTTGCATGGGGCCCTTTAACCTTCCAGTGCAACTTGTGCACAGAAAGGCCTCTTGTACTAAAGTACTTGTGCTTGAAATACATTGATAATGAGAACAAATTAAGTGTGTGCTCTTTGATTATCAGATGATAAATTACCATGATTATCTTTGCTGCAGCTTGAGAATTGCTTCCTCTCCTGCATTTAACTCCTGCTTGCTCTGAAGCTAGTCAGCACACCCACTAACTTCTCATATTAGCCTCCTCAAAAAGCTGGCTTCCACTTACTGTTTCCATGCAAGCCATACAAAGTTGAGGCATGAATACTTCTACTCAGGACCACTTGAAAATACTGCCCAGGGAATAAGAAATGAACTTTATCAACCGGGAGCATGTCAAATCCTGTTTGGGAGCTTGTCAGATGGCAGCTAGGATATTGTGCTGTGTGTCCCAAAGACATGTGCCACACTGCAGTCAGAGACATGTCCGCAGCACTTGCAGCCATCCCTATGATGCCACCTGAACCAGCTCCCTGAGGTGCCAAACACAGCTTGGGCATAAGGAAGCACATGCTGTGTGTTCAGCACAGCCTGCCTGACACTACAGCTCATGCTGAGGTCTGTCAGTACTACGGCTACAGCCAAGTCTTGGTCAGCTGTGTCTCCAACACACCTCTGACTGCTGTGCAGATACACACTTGTGTGAGCTATTGCTGCCTTTCTGTGACAACCTCAGATCTCAGAAATACACACTCAGCTTCTCCTCTCTGGCTTCACAGGTGTCTTGCTGAAGTGCTGTGCTTGAAGGAAATAGCCCCTCTCCTGAAGGTATATTTGAATATATATAACTGGGTATACTGGAATCCCTTTCTGTTATTCTGTCTGGTATGAAGGAGCCAGGACAAAGGTGGTAATTTCTGTGTCGGCACTGGGATGCCTGCAATGACTAAGGTGTCCTTCAAACTAGCTCATTCTAGGTGCCAGCTCAGAGAATATGCAGTGTTCAGTGACACTGCTGACTCAGTAATGTTCTCTGGACACCAGTTTGATGTGCCGGTACAATTGGTGGAGGAGCTATGCTGTGATCTTCATGAGAGAGATAACCTGTATTTAAGTATACATGTACACTGGTTTCTGCCAGATCAGCTTTCTAAGCTGATCAAGAGCACAACTGCTAACAGGTAGGCCAACACAACTGGCAGAGAGGTGGAAAATTGCAAAAAGTGGAACAGCTGGATGTGGTAAGAGAGAAGGAAGGAAATACTTCAGCCAGTATTTGTTACAGAACACGTCATGTCACTGGAAAATAATGCATGGGCTTGCTGTATTACTTGAGTTTAATCCTGATGGTGTCACTGAGAAAGGCTTGCTTCTAGGGCTGGAAAAATTATTGCAATGTCAATAGAGGCAAATAATTTACCTATGCAGTTCCAGTAAAGGATCAAGCTTTGAATGAAAAGGAAAACAAATGGATGAGATAAATCACCTCAGGATGAGGTTCTGTCTCATCCTGCTTTTCGGGTTGCCTGCCATTCTAAGGTTGCAGTGAGAGAGACTGCATACCTAGCAATGATGGGTAACTGTAATCACCACAGATCCACAATTCTTAATACCATTTAAACCTAGTGTACAGACACCTAGTGACCCTGACATCAGTGAAGCTATCTTCAGGGCTTCTGTCCTTCTTTTCACTCTTCCTTTCCCACAGAAAGGATGGTCATCCCTGGGCTTGCTATAGCCAACAAACTTCTGCAAATGTGCAAGGGGAAAGGGGACTCCTGTCTTTTGAGGGGCACCATGTGCTGCAGCTGTGAGTCCCCAGGCTGAGCTGGGATCAGCTGTGGAGCTGTGACAGCAGGGAGGAGTCCCACAAACAGTGCCACCTCTTTTGAAGGGGTAAGGTGTAGCAACCTAAGCAAATATGGGGAAAGACAATCAAATGGCATCACTATGTCAGAAATACTTAATAACAGCTAATGACATCTTTACATTGCTGACAGTTGTGCCAGGTGTTATAAAACAGTGAATAAGGATAAGTCCCTGCCTGGAGGACGTGACAATATAAACAGAGAGGAGAGGGAAGGGATTCAATGTACAAGCAAAGTTAACAGCATGGTGGTGCCCACACAATGCTGGACCCCTGGGAACCAACTGGAATTACTGGAATCCCCATACACTTTATTACATAGATATTGTTGAAATACTTTTTCATCAGGCTAATTAAAATTTTCATAGTAGTGCTCCCCTATATCGGCAAACTTCACTCAGCTCTGTGAAGGACATTGTCCAACTATTTTATCTTATCTGTTGCAGAAATCCAGATTTATAGCTCTATCTGTTCACACACCACTTCCATTCACAAAAACTCAGACAACCACAATGATGGTGAAGTCAGAAAAGCAACAGAGGTGTCTGTGTGAAGTAATTTCTCTTATTATTCCAATGCTTCAAGACTTGCGTGGTTCACAAAGTCCAAACCAGTTTCGCTTCATTCTTTTGTATCATAACTTCCAAATCATCTCAAGGTTTTGCTGTCCTGGAAAGACTGACTCACAACCAACCTGAAAAAGTTGGAATATAATTTTTTAAATCCACCTTTTGGGCCTACTGTTCTTGTGCCTGGACTTGTCTGAAGGTGACCATCCTTGATGCAATATATTCTATCCTACTAGGAAACACTTGCCCCGGTATCCTCTCTTTGGTTAAGCTGTGTCACAAACAAAATACCTGTGAAAGCTGGTTTTGCCAGCCATAGCAGCAATAGCAATTTTTGGAAATGTTGTTCCAGCATTAGATCAGAGGAAGGGAGGCTTCTTGGTAAACAGAGCATAGGAGACAAATTCAGATTGCAACAGGACTACACAGTTTACAAGCCTCTCGGGCTCTGGATCAAAGTGTGCAAGTCTATGAGCAGGAGATGGCAGGGAGTGGTGAGTAGAAAGATAGACTGGGGAAGTAAGAAGGTAGGAACCAAACATCAGCATTAGGTAAGGATAGTGAACTATGTTTTGAAGAAAAGATATCTTCTAACTTTTCAGATCACGTTAGCTTTTCCCTTCATGACTGTTTCAGTAATTCTTACCTTACAGAAACTACTAACCTAGCAGATGCACGTCAGTGCAAAGCTAGTTGACATTCCCAGATCTTTCCTTTCTTCTTAACAAGTTGCAAGTGGAAAACTACTTTTGTCAAATACTTCGCTTATTAATGTGATTCTGATTTTTCTTTTTCTTTTTTTTTTTTTTCACATGACTGGGGTCAACTGGTTCAGCACTGACAGCACGGTGCAGAAATGCAGACATGGGCACATTGTCAATTTGAGGAGTGGGAGAAGCCTTCTTCAGCAATTTCACACAAAATGACATTAGGGAATTCAAAGTGCCAAAAATTTTCCCGTGAAGCCCTGAGAAAATCTGCAAACTCTAGATGTCTCACACCACTCTGGCAGATAATAAACACAGAGCATATGGACTCAAATACTGTATGTTCATGAAAACAGAGTCCTCTGTGTTTGACACCATGCAGAGTTTCTGAGGACATGAATGCAATTTCAGAAAAGCTTTACACCCTTGTTATTCAGGTGTTTGGATAACCAAACAATGGAAATTCAGTAAAAGGCTTATTTGTGAGCTGGCTTATTCCTTAACAAATCACAGTATTTCTTTCTTGTATCTTTCTCTGAAGCAGCCAGAATGAGCAATTTTTAGGTTGGTCCTGTTCAATATTGCTTCTCTGCTATGACTAAATTTGTTAAGTTAGGTACTGAAAACACTACTTCCCCTGAAGATTAACTCTCAAAAGAAAGCACTGTGATCAATTTTTAACAAAACGTTTTGTGATGCCTCATTTTGCATTCTTTCTAGATTTCCTCTCCCTCCCTCCACTACCCCTGAGGTGTGCACACCATGTGAAGAACAGATTTCTTTTTTCAGTCCAACCTCAACCTTACTCATATAGAACTGTCACAGTCATACTTTTGCAACTCTGCTGACGGAATCAGTAGGAGGAGGAGGAGGCTGAGGCAAGAGGACCTTTTGTTTGCACATAAATACCTTGGTATTACCAGAAGGAAAACAAAGAGTGAGCAGCATGCAGTATACAAAAAAAAAATAAAAAAATGACAGCACTGTTACTCTGTTTTTAATGCCCTTCTCTTGCAGAACTCTAAATGAGCCTCTGTGACTAAGGGAAGGGCTGGCAGGCAGAACAGCTGTGGCTTCACTGCCTCCTTTTCATTGCTCAACAGCACCCTTGCAGCAATTATAACAATTGCTAACCTGGAGGAATGACACTGAGAAACAAGTTGTTCTAAGTAAGGGATATTAAAACTCCACAGAGGAACTAGCTCTGAAGGAAAGAAGTTTTGAAAACCTAACAATGGAGGTGGGATCTAGAAGGGATTGAGACACACGTTACTAAGGCCAGAGTCCCAGACAGTGCATCCTGAGATTTTTCTGTGTCTCTGCACATCTTTCTGCCTCTTCAGTTTTGTATCCAGAGAAGTTTTCACAGCAGAGGTGAAATCAGCAGAGAACTTTGCTCAAAGCTGCACACAAAGTACCTGTATTTAGCAAGATACAGATCCTTTTCTGTTGTTTTGTTTTTGCCAAAGATACACACATGGACACAGTGCCCAGACTGTAGTGCTCACAGAGGCAGATGCACCGCTGACCCTGGCTGGGACAGGCGCATAGCTCCCCTGCATCAAAATTTCTAGTTCTTTCTCAAATTCAGACCACTGACCATCCTGAAGGCCTGAGTTAACTTTTTTCCACAGCTCCATATCCATGCAACATGAAGGACCTTCAAGGCTCAAAGCTTTTGCTGGGGTACTAAGGAATGTCTCCCCCTGCAGCTTCCCAGTGGGCTGGTGGGTCCCACAGCCCTACACCCTGGGAGTTCCAAAGCACATATGTCTCTGCTGACTCTATTAACCTCCACCAAATCCTGTTCCTCAGATGTTCCTCAGGACATTCTCTCACACGATAGGGATAAGGAGAGGATGACAAAAAACCGTTTGTGTTCTTCTTTTTGCAGACTGCTGTGCCTTAGCACGCAGAAAGATCACTGTCTTGCTTAAATAATGCTACTCACATGGTTATCTTTTAAAGCTTGGGAAGCAGTGACTTGAATAAAGCAGCAACAACGCACTGGATTGCACCAGAGTTAACACTTCAGCCAACCCATTCATCTGACCATACCCTCTGGTTGCCTCCTGACAACTGAGGCAGAGCCAAGCAGGAAAATCCTCACGAATATGTCGTATATACCATGAATTTAGTCCACCCAGCTGAATGTTCAACAAATGACCAGTGAATGCCTGCTCAAGGTTTTGAAAACACTGGCTTTCAAACTTGAAAAGCATGTCTGCATCTCCCTGAAAATCAGTGGTAATTGGCAATCTTGACAATTCTGCTGCAGTGCTAAGAGTAGTATGCAAGACACTAAAAGGGAAAGAAAAGTTTCCCAGAATATCAGACGGTTCATGTGGCTCATTTTGAACATAATGCCTTCCTTTTGTGTGAACTACCAAAACACTTCATAAATCTTGACACACTTTGGTGCCTGGAAAAATCATTTGTAAATTGTGTTGAGATTAGACGCTGCTTTTCTGTGTTTCCTTTTGACTTGATCAACTGTGAGAATGCATTTAATCATAAGAGGGAAGAAAAAGAGAAGAGTACACCCTGACCAGGCAGGCTGAGTCGGGCTGAATACCCTTCTATCTTCAGAATCGGAGTCAGGATGGAGGGGCACCAGTGCCTTCAAAGAACTCTGAGACTATTTCTGTACCCCTGTCAAAGCCTAGTAGTTTCTGTGCTCCCTTTTGTTAGAACCCATACGAAATTGAAAAAATGGTACTGGGATACCATCAGGGTGCTTATCCTGTCCAGGATTCATTTAACATCTTTGCCAACCTCTTAAAAAGACACAAGAGAGGAGACAATTTTTAATCTCCTTTCATGGTTTGGCTGCCAACATCACAGGCTAAAGCTGCATCTCCTCAGGAAGAGGGAGCTGAGCATGTCCATAGCTGCTATTTCCTAACTGGCAGGCTTGGTGGAGAGCCTTTTGCTTGCCCTGATAAGGTCATTTGCATAACTCTACCCAAGTGGCTTTGCATATATTTTTTTCCTCTTCTTTTTCTTTCTCTTTCCACTCCATAAATTCTTGGGTATTTCTCCATGTGCCAGAGAAGCACTAGGAAAACCTTACCTGTAGGTAATCCCAGTATTATTTCTTTTATACACTTACTGGTTTATTTTTATTTCTTGTGAAAAACCAGTGTACATTCTGGTAGCTCTATTCTTACTTACATCATGTGAAATAAAGAAAATTATGCTGTAAGTGCAAAAAGAATTCTGTTTTCTCTGTACAGGTTCCTTTCACATTGAGTCAAAGTGGCTGTGTGTTTTCTTTCTGCTTTTAAATGAAACCCTTCTAATTACTTTTGTTTAAACAACTGAAATTTGTACAAACTACAAGCAATTCTAAGCAAAAGCAGAAGTGATATTCATACATGCATTGCTAAAATTGAGATAAATGTAAAATTGCAAAGCAACCCTCATAAATAGTGGAAAGGAAGAGGAATACCAAAGTACATCAATTTAAGTAAATATGACATTGAAGTAATACCAAAACAGCAAGACACTGAGAGCTGGATGGTTTAACCCATATTCCTGTGAGCAGTTCCAGTGATTTTAATAGGATGTCTCACTTGGATAACTGCCATCTAGGGAAAGAAAGGGCTGAAAAACCTGTCCTTCTTTTTGTTTTTGTTTAATTCTTTTTTTTTTTTTTTTTAAATACCTACTCTTAACCTGGGGTGGAATGGGGTGTGTGCCCTTAATAGCAAATTTTTTACTCTGGAAAGGATTTTGCTGATATTTTGACACATTCTGAAGTTCTTCCTACCAACATGAACCCTTGCCTTGTTTTTCATGGCAGCTTAAAAATATCTAGTATCTTTAAACCAGTGGGCCTGATGCCCTGTTTGTACAGGAAGACAGAACACAGCTATTTCCCTAACTACTGCAGCTCATACAATAAGGGCCTGGTCCAAGGGAAGGGCCAAGAGATGCTCTCCAAGGTTGAAATCAAATGATCTTCATAATTCAATAGGCCTGCATTATTACTCTGCATAATTGTAGTGTCCAGATGAAATCATAAACCAGGACCCCAGTGTGCTTGGCCATGCCCAAAGAGGAGAGAAGTGCTATTTTTGTCCAGACAGTTTCCTTGGATAGTAACCTCTATGCAGATCTATTAAGAAGATGTATTTTATTGATATTTTTTCCCAAATCCCCAGTTCATGTAAGCTAAACAAACCAGAAATGACGGGGTAGTGGATTTTGGCAAAGGAGGCAACATTTTGGTCTCCACAGGCAGCAACTGAGGAGAAAAGAAAAAGCAAGAGTTCACGATACTGGGGAAAATAGTGAGACCCTACCAAAGTTTGCTTGAATATACAAAATCAGATACACTGAAAAACTAAAATGGAAAGAAATGGCAATATTTCAAGGGTGGTATTGATCCATTGCATTCAAGAAGCAAACTCTTTTTGGTGCTTCGGTTTCATAACACAGTGCAAGGTCTATTTTGAGTTTTGTGGTAAGACAGGTTTTGGGGCAAGCAAAATTTTCCATAACTGTTAGGAGAATCAGTTTGATAACCAGTTCTAAAAGCTCTTTTTTCAACTTAGAATATTTTGGAGTAACAGTAAAAATGTTACATTGTTGACCTCTTCTAAGAGGAATTTGTTTTAAAGATACAATTTTTATAGTATTAAAAGGAAAGTTTACTGACAAATAAGGTCTATTAATGACTTAATTTCTGAACTCCACTATTTTATTTACAAATTAAGAGTGTGAATTCTCAGTCTATTTATCTGCCAGTTGGACCATTTTTTGCAGCCTTGAGCTGTTTCACTTTACTTCACTGAAAATATTTAATAGCCAATCTGTAGTGAACTTGACTTTTCCTAATATTTGATTATGTTTACACAATATATCATAGATTTCCTAGTGCATTATTAGCATTATAAATTATTAAAAACAAATTACTCTTTTTTTTTTTGAATGAATGAATGAACAATAGTTGACTTACCATAGCACACTTAGTTTGTCCAAGTACATGTGAAGGTTGTGTCTATCTCCACAGCATGACAAACACACTTTTTACAAGCACATGTCATCCTATGCAGACCTCTGAAACAAACATCTTTGGACCTAATGGGGTTTAACTCAAAGCCTACTAGTCCACAGAAGAGCTTACTCATGATTTGAGTGGTATTAAGTATACAGGTCTTCTAGTGAGTGTATTTCCAGCCTGATGGTATGTGTTTCTGTTCAGCAACCTTTGCATTGTCTCAAGTTAGTTGAGCTTCCCAATCTGCCAGCTCCAGCCTGCAAGGCATATTGGAGGTCTGCTGGCTCTCCTCCTCATTTTTTTCATCCACTAAATTACATTACAGATTGCTAAGAAGAAAATAAATACTTCCCTACTATCCCATCCTTCTGGCCTTGTGTCATGGCTTGGGCTAGTCCGCTAACTATTTTATGCATCCACACCATACAAACAGCTATTTGCCACAGAGATATTAAATATGAATGGAAGGGAAGGTAGGTCTGTACACTGCTGTAAAAGGTAGAGACTCCTAGCATGGAAGAGAGCGGCCAAGGGACCAGGAACACCCAAGTGCAGCTCCTATGAGATGTTGTACAAACCACTTCTGTGCACTGCAGGCAGCCAGGAAGAAACTCTCACATTCTTCAAGACAACCACTACAGTGCAGCTGTAGTTACCAGAGCTGATGTGGTTACTGACAACCCATGAGATGCAAAAACACAGTTCATACTGAGGTATCACTGAGCAGATCAAGAGTCCCTGCAGACTTCATAGCTTTCTCCTGCAATTATCCTCTCTCCTGATTAAGGTTCATCCCCTTTCCTCGTTATCAGTGTTTAGTAAAGTTATTCAAGCAGCCTCCAGAGTCCACACTCTGCTAGACGCTGCATGTGTTGATGCATATGCAAAACTCATTTAACTGAAGGACCAATGTTCAGACCAGCAACATTAATTCTGACATTTCCTAATTTTCAAAACCTTAGTAATTATACTGCAGAAAAATATATTGAGTGTAATTTTTTTCACTTGTTCTTGAAGTATCAGCAATGGTTAAAAAAACACTCAGAAGTTCCATCATGGCATCATAATGAAACCTGTATGGGCCAGCAGCAGGAGAGTTAGCACTTTTAGATCCAGCACACAGAACTTTGCCACTTTTTGCTAAAGGGAATCAACATTGTCAGGAGGGCATGAGAAATCCTGCCATAACCCTGGCTCATTTTTCCAGCAAGTTGTGCAGCAGCAGCAGCTATGCACATGACAGCAGAGGGAAGACAAGATTAAGAAATCCATCCTTCTAGCTCAGCTCCACATCCCTCCCTCCTGAATTCTAACTGTGCCAGTGTGCAGTGCCAATCTCCCTGACCAGCCTCCTTGCTCCACACTCCTTCTCCTGCCTGACTCTGAGTCTGGGTTCACACTGTTCCTTGTGAAAAGGCAGATTCTTCTCCCATCCACACAGGCCAACAGTGGGGTATCAAAAGCACAGGAGAGACTACCTCTCTTCCCTCAAGTCTGTTCTAGATCTCAGGGCACTAGGTATTTTGAGAGTTCAACACCAATGTACTGGTCTCTGTCCTAGCAAAGAAATTATCAGCCACAGCAGTTAAATAGTAGAAAAACTATCAAACCCAAGTTCCTATATGGGGAAATGATTGAAAAGCTGAAAGATAAGTGGTTCAGCCACCCACCTCAGAAAATGAGCCTGTAGTTTTTTCCAGATACCTTCGATCCATGGCAGATTACACAATATAGAGACTGCTGATTATGTATAACCCATGAAGATGTTTCTTCGCTTCTTTCTCAGGAGACCTGAGACCCAGCAGTGCCTCATTCCTGTCTGCTCATAGGTGAGAAGCAGCACTTAAGATCTGAGGTCCCCTGTTAGCTAAGAAGTGACAGTCAGACGGCCAATTTCACCAACCCAAAGACTGGCTGGCCAGCCTGTACAAAATTATGAGTCAAGTCTGTCAATCAAACCACAACAACTGAACAGTCTGAACAGGCTGAATGAAGGTTGTACTGATATTATGCCATACTGAAATCTAAAAGCTTAAAACATCTGCTTTTCCTAGTCTAGGGAGAGCAGGCCTAAAGATGTTCCTTCAGGATTTCATATTTTAATTTGATCTTAACCTGAATTTTTAAAATAAGGCAAATAGAAAAGCAATGAAGCAAATGAAGTGCCTTCACCAGATTCAGGAGTCTGAGCTCTGAAAAAAAACAGGAACATTAAGGTCAAAATGTCTGGAAGACTGTTCTCTTTTCTATCTTTTGGCAAAAAACTGCCATATGTTCCTGGGATAAATCAACATACAGAAGAATTAATGCAAGCAACAAATCCCATTGTGTAGGCAGTATTTAAGCAACAGACCACAAATGGAGATGACTACCACCAAAAGAGGAGGCTTAAGGACTGTTACCAGTATATTCATGTGAGGAATTACAAAAATCATTGTATGGTACAGAGGAATTCAGCAGACATGAAGGAATACTAAGGTATTGCAGGGGCAGAGGGAAAAAATTTGAAGAGTTGAACACGACACTGTAGAGTGCAGAAGAACAGAGGGTAGTTTGGTGAGAGGGAAGCTCACAGTATGGTTTATGGGACAGGCATATCTCTGGGCTGACAGACTGACAAGCCAAGTCCTAACTAGCACCACAACATTATATATGAGGAATGTGAGGCACAGGAAGGCTAAAAGGCAAGCATTGTGGAAGGATGGAGGACATCCTTCAGGCACCTCATTTGCCTTAGTGTTCTTCAAGGTCCCACCTAACTGCATAGGCAACATCCTGACCATTGACACTGGGTGTCTTTGAAGAGCTCTCTTGTATCAGGGTGCTTTCCTCAGATAAGTTTTGTACTCTCAGCCTTGGACTGACTGAACCACTGTTGCACAGTTGCAGGCCACAGCTCCTAGAAAGTCACCAAGCTTCAGCTTGCCCAGCCATAATTCCTGCCCAAAATAACAAGAGGTTTGTGACAGAGCCTAGAGTGCCATTCACTGTAAGTTACTTGACAGCCAGACCATTCTTTTTGTACCAATGTAAGAGAAAATCCCAGCGAGTGACACAAAGCGGTTCTCCAGAGACTGCCAGGGACAGCTCAAAAATGGCACGGCTGCAGGACCCTCCCTGTTCAGGAAAGCAACTGGTAGGAGATGGGCAACATTATCAAAAGGGGGTGTTCTTCCATGAGGAGACAGCTTTTTTTCTCATCTGACTGTGAGCTTCAGAGCCATGCCTGGTACCCAGCTCACAACAGGACACTTACCTACAAGCCTCCCTCAGAGCCTAAGAAATGTTGACCTAACTGACCCATGGGGAGTCTCCCCGCGATAAAAATTAACCCGCAGCTTCTGGGGACCTGGGTTCGACAACACCTAACTACAGTGAAGACTTCATCAGTCACCAGCAGCTGTGGGTTTTCCAGCGAGCAGTTCCCCTGTCCTATCCACCCCGGATCACCCAAGACAGTGGTTGACTCTTCCTGCCTCCCAACCTCCCCCGGCAGAAAGCGCCAGGTGACAGCACTTCCTCAGCTGCTGCGGTTTGTGGGCTTGAATGTCTCCTTATCTGCCCCCTGCAGCCGCTCCTCTGACAGGAAGCTTCCCCAGAGTTTTCCATCACAGGAAATTTCCTGCGGGGATGCACTTAGTAAGCAAACAAAAGAGCTCCTTGGTACAAAAGAGAAGTGAACGTGCAAACAGCTGTAAGGACAAAAAACCCAAACGCTGAAGCAGCATAGGCAAGGGTACCAGGTCACAGGACCCAAACTGTGAGGGGGAACCCCATTACCTGAGAGGCTTAGAAATTACCATGTGAGACCATTATACTGAAGTCTGGCTCACAAGGCTGAAGTTCAAATGTTAGTCAGCTTCTGCTTGACTTCTTTGAAGAGAGTCAACAGCCTTAATGCCACATTTAACACAGGGCTGCAGGCAGCACAGACCCCAAGCCCCTCGAGCCCCATTTCTGTGGCACTTTCTGTGGTGTCTTCTCCAGTGAGGTCAAGGACTGGCTACAAGTGAAGGGCATATGACTGCTGTCACTGCTGGGACTGCAGTCTAGGATGAACTGTCAAGAAGCAGACAAAGCTCACTTTGCCATCACCTAATAACGGGTTTGACACTCACTGGCTCACAAATCTCCTCTTGTGCAGGATCTAACTGCACATACTGTTAGTAAAAAGACATGTGTCTCCAGACTGTCCAGTTTCCCTCTTTATGAAATCTGTGCTCCTAGTGCCTTTCTGTCTCCTACTCTTTCTGCCCTATGAACTACACTCATTTCCTCCTGTTATATAGTTGTCTCTTCCCCTCTTGTTTACTATAGCATTTTATGTTAGCATCCCACACCCCTCCTCATTTTTTTCTCCTCATTCCTCTCTTCAGAAGCAGTTCCCCCGTCCTCTGCAAGTGTTTCGGAGAGCTGGGGAAATAGATGTACTTCTGCTATAAGCAAAAATAAAGACGATGGAAAAAGAAGGGTCTTTCATGCTTAAATACTGGCGATCCAACACACTCTGGCATCACACACATGGGACATGGCTCACCTGAAGATTTGAACTTGCCTGGGAAGTACTCACTGGGAAGCCTCATGCAGGGACAGTCCTGACACATGGGAAAACCCTGCTGGAGAGTAAAGCTGACTAGCAATGTCTCAAAAATCCTGCAAGGTAACAGGCTACAGTGCTGTACAAAGTGCAGGCAGCAAGCACACATTTCATACTTAGGCATATGGGATCAAGCTTGAAAAGGCCTCCTTCTAGCAGCATCAAACTTTGGGATACTCACTGCACACCAGGTTAGTCTATGAGGTGGGTATAAATCATGGGAGCACGAGCAGAGGTGACCTGAAATCCTGCACCCCTCTTATTTTCTTCGGTTTTGAGAGCAATCATCTGCAAATCCACTCTATTTACCATTTGCTTATGCTGTGGATTTTTAAGCGTCTAGTTCAGGCTCTTCTCTTGAACTATACGACTGCAAAAGTCAGTGCCAACTATTTTCCACCCTCTTCTGGTTAACTGCAGCTGTGGTAAAGGGACTTCTGCCAACAGACCCACAATGCTCCCCTCCACAGGAAGTTCTAAGATCTCTTCCTGCACAGGAAATTTCCTGTGGTCCAACAGACACTCCTCTTGGCTTTTATCACTCACATACATTTGTTTTGGCAAATAGCTTTTATTAGGAACAACACAAAACGGACAGAGCAAAAGCAAACACTGTCACAAAAGAAAAAAAGGCAGTTCTTGTTAAGAGTAACCAAATTAGCCTCTGTCACAAATGAAAATATATGCTACTGGAGAAAATATATTAGTGGAGCTGACTTGTGAGGTTTTCTACCTTAACTGTTATTCAGAAATAAAGCCTGTTTGATATACACAGATGCAATGGTTTTTTTAAGATTTCACACAGAAGTTTCCTTTGCCTTTTTAAAACAATTGACTGATGCATTTTCCTGGAAATGTGCTAGGAGGTATGAAAGGAATTCTGGATCTTTCTTCTGTTTTTAGATTTCATGTAATTATGGTTCCAGTTGTGATCTTACCACATCAATATCAATGAAGTTAGCAGAAGGAAATGCATAAAAAGAAATACTTCAGTTATATTTCACCACACACCCTCCTCTAAATCAAAGACTTCAAATCCTAAATCACTGCTCATAAACACAAGAAAGTTAATATTTTGGAAAGGGAAGAGATTTCAGTTTCAACCTCCCAAATTCCTAAAGTCATGGAGCCCAGGAGACATTGGGTAAAATTTTCAGATGCCCTTCCACGCTTCAAAATAAAAATAAGGACTATGGGGGGACTTCTAGAAGTGCTCAAGGGAGTAAGAGATCTAGATTGCATAGACACCCCTGAAAAACCCCAAAAGCATCTATTTGTTACCTTCATTCACTTAAAAAACATTGAAAAGCAGAAGATTCATATTGGAAAATCTTATCCACCATAAGGACAGTCAAGCACTGAGACAGGTTGCCAAGAGATGTTGTGCAATCTCCATCTTTGGAGGCTTAAAAGACCCAACTTAAGCACTGAGGGATGTTGTCTGGCCTCACAGCTGACCCTGCTTTTAGCAGGAGGCTGGAGTAGAGAACTCCTGTGGTCCCTTCGAGCACGAATTATTCTGTGATCCTAAATCTCTCTGTAAATGCAACTCTCTATCCTTTAAGTCCTAATTTGACACTGCTTAAGAGAGACTTAGAGCTTACTATCCCATCTAAAAGACAGAATTTTTGCATGAACTTCAGTGAAAGGGAAGAGATGATATCCCGTAAATGAAGTTTCCAAGTAATTTAATGAATGCTTGTAATTCTGAACTGCTCTGAAACTCTGTTAACAACTACAGCCCCATTCAGTCCTCTTCTCCCTGGATCAGCTCCTTTTGCCAGGTTTGTTTTATCCTGGCAGCAGACTAAGGATAACAGTCAACAGTAGCCTGAGGTTCCTTCCTATAGACTTCTCCTGAGGCTCATCAGCCAGCACATAGCACAGAATCACAGAACAGGTGAGGCTGGAAGGCACCTTGAGAGATCCCTCCTGACTCCAAACACTGATCAGAACAGGGTCAACCAGAGCAGGTGGCTCAGGATCACATCCAGTTGGGCTTTGAGTATCTCCAAAATCAGACTCCAGAGCCTTTCTGGGTAGCCTGTTGCAGTATTTGACGATGCCCCCAGTAAAGAAGCTTTTCTTATGTGTAAATGGAATCTTTTGTATTTCAGTTTGTGCCCACTGACTCTGTTTTCTTTATTCTTTTCCATCAAATATTTATACATACTGACAAAACACCTCCGAGCATTCTCTTTTTGAGGCTAAACAGCTGCAGCTTTCTCAGCCTCTCCTTTCATTGTTAAGATGCTTCAGTCCCTTAATAAACTTCACAGCCCTTCACTGGACTTCCTCCAGTATGTCCATCTCTCACTCAGACTGGGAAGACCAGGAATGGACAAAGCACTGCAGAAACACACTCACAGGGCTGAGCAGAAGGGAAGGATCCCCTGGATCTGCTGGCAAGGCTGTGGCTAATGCATTCCATGATGCTGTTGGCATATCCAGAAGACTAAGGCAGAAAAAATGCCATGTTTCTATGCCACCAACAGAAATGTTACATCCTAATACCAAACATTAGATCAGGCCAGTGAATATCACTAGAGTTCAAATTTGCAGGTTCAGAACTAAAACTTTTCCTTTAGTCTTACAGGAAAACAGAACACTAAGAATAAAGAATGAGTCAACATTTTTTGTTGTTTTTTGGGCTTTTTTAAGAGGCGTTTTGCTTTAGAGGAGTTCTTTGCAAGGAGAAAGAGAAAAAGACCTCAAGGCAATGAAGAGACTTTAGAGATAACCTTGCTGCAAGACAAAACCTCTTCAGAGTCATCAAGCAAGCTCTCAAACTTCAGCTACCCTCCCACATGAGGGGCGATGGCTGGAGCTTGCTCTTCAAATACTCAGCCATTCAAAGCAGTCAGGAAAAGTGTCACAGTTAAAACAGGAGGTATTACAGATGTTTCCCATTTCCAAGAAGGCAGTGTGACTGAGAACTGTTCTACAATATAGATTAGACCATGACACTCATGACTGCCAGTTGGACAACGATAGTGAGTTTAGTGCTTACTTTTTCTCCTAAACATTTAATTATGCCATGGAAGCTTTAGTGAGCTGTTTATTATATTTTGAGTATACAATTGCACCATTTCCTGGAATATTCTGCTCTCTGGACCAGACAATTTGTTATGTTGAAAGTGCCAATGTTACACCCTGTCCAGTAAAAGTCATTACCCTTACACATTTTGAAAAATCTGCTGTGGGCACTGTACAATCCACAGAGAACTTGCAATTTGATACACGGGTTGTTTGTACATATGACAATACCTGGGACTAGTTTCCACTCGGGGGTCCAAAGCTTTTAGAGACATTTAGATTTGTCTCAGGATTTTGTTTTCCCCATTACACCTCTCTAAAAATGTGTCTGGCTTCTCACTGTTTCCATTCTTCTAGCTTTCAGACACTATTTCCTCATTGGCAGCTCCCTATCTCCCTCTCCCATTCTTAGACAGTGAGACATAAAAGCACTGAAATTTAAATACAACGCTTAAACACACACATCTGAAAGTAAATGCAGAGAAAGAAAGAGAAATCTAGCGCAAAGTAGCACAAGGATGTCTGTAATTTCTGAAGTAGACACAGTACATAGCAAAGAAGAAATACACCACATGCCAGGATGATGACTGGCTATTTGATCAAGATCTATCCTTTACAATCCATGGTAGGCAGCAACAAATTTCTGCACATCCCCAGCAGTTGATGAAGCAGATGTAAACACAAACACACACTAAAGGACCTAATTAATTCCATCAGCACATCCAGGTGTAAACTGAGAACATGGATCTATCAGGTGCACATACTGATGACCTCTTCACTCCTCCTCACACACAAAAATGTGCTGACTCTGAGACCTGCTGTAATCTACATCACAACAAAAAGCCTTCTCACTTATTTATCAGCTGTCGATAAAGGCGTGTATCAGACAATCAATAAGCAAGAAGAGTTATTGGTATGGTGACCTCACTCCTGTTTCAGAAAAACACACCTCCTGGTGCTTAGAACGAAGTTCTGATGGCAAAGCTTACTACTAACAGTCATAAGTAGTTCTAAGAGCAGCCTCTGAATTGAAAGACAAAACAAAAACTGAGACATAATTAAGTGTTCTTAGAGCTGTGTTGCAAGCAGCTCTCTGAGTGGGGGGGCACAATAAAACCACCAAAATGTGTCCTCCTAAGAAAACCACCATGAAGCAGGCCTGGCAGGAGGAAAACAGTACAGCTTTTTCTTCTCTGATTTTAACAGCAATTTGCTAAGGACTTGGATGTGTTTCAGAGCAAAGGAGTAGGAGGGGACAGACAGACAGACATGAAACAGCTGACCTGTCCTCCAGACAGTGACAAACGGGAGCCTTCACTAGCTGTAAACCCCGGATGAATAGCAGGTGCCTGCAGATGCCTGGAACCATCAGACCTCCTTGCCCTTCTCTTATTCCCTACACCATCCCACCCACAGCAATACCTAAGATCAATGCAGTGGCCTTCCAACAGTCCTAGGTGGGCTTAGGAGAAGCCTCCTGTTGCCTTGTAAAGCAAATCACTGACGTACAATTTATTAACACTTGACTACTTTTGGTGTCCATCAGGCTTCTAAGAAAGTGAAGTCTCATTCTTCTGAGTCATTCCTTTTCAGCTGCAGAGATGAGTTGGAAGGCTTTTGAAGCTGCACAGCAGTAGGTCACCAAGTGATTGAGACACCTTTTCAAGGGACCTTGTCAGTGATGTTTATTCTACCTTTCCCTGGGATGATCTCAGCTTCCACAATTTTCAGATTAAAAGTATTTCAGAAAGCAGAGAGAGGAAATAATGAAGACTCAGGGTTTTCTCAAGAGATGTGATACAGCACCACTTGTTCTTTATGTGTATATGGAATTTTTAATTTAATTCCGAGTTCTTATGAGAGGACAATGAACCACAGTCAGTGTGTTCTGGGAGATTTAGGTTAAGGCAAAAGCTGAAGGAGCTTTGGCACACGTGAACGTGTTTACAGAACTTCTCTCTGCACCATACATCCTTCTAAAGCTGAAAACTGTGCCTTGGCAGGAAATAAGCTTCACGAAGAATTCCTTCCTTGCACTTTTTTTCCCCTGACTGATCTTACATTTGAGGACTAGAAGCTTCATGCCTGTAAATGAGCTGTTATAAAAGAAAGAGAAAAACACTATAACCAATTAAATACTATTATCAGGCTGTGGGGAGTATGTTTTTTCACTGCTTTGGAGAACACAGCTGAGGATTGCTGGATTCTGCATCTTGATGCCCTCTCTGCTCTGCACTCACCACTCCATGTGCAGCTGATGTGGGCTATGCCAGGCTGGCTACAATTCAAATGCAGCAGTAAAAGACTCAGTGTGACTGGGACCCTGGCTTACTAGAATAAAGCTGACTTGGGGAAGCTCACAAGAGTGATGTGAGCAAGCAATTCAAAAGGCTATTTACTTGTACCTCAGGCCACAGTTTTACAAGCACTTTAGGTTGGTTTAAAGTGGCACTGCCACAATAAGTAAGTCCTGCCTTTTCCCATCTCATGTCCCAGTTTTCATACAGCTCCCTGAAACTTGTTAGTGTTCAAGTAGCTGTACAAACAACCTGATCAAGGAAATGACCAAAGTAAATGAACCAAAACCCAACTATTTTCTCCCAAAATTAGTTTTAACCCAGAGGAATTTCTCAGTCTGATTATTTGAACAGCAGTAAAAGAAATTTTGCCAGCAGGCAGGTGAGAATAACAGCTAGGACAACAGAAGGGCAGGACTGGCATTTTTCAGCAGTGGCACTACATTACCCTATTTACTGTATTTGGTGAAACTGGAGCCTCCAATTTTCCCTTCTCCAAAATGGAAAGTGGTAATAACATCAATACCACATTCCTCTAGGGGACTGTAAAAGTTTTGAAAGACCCTGAGCAAAAATGGTATTTGAGGATCTTGGTAGAAAGGTATCATCACAATACACACTCACATTTATTAGCAGCCAAAAGAAGGACCACATTAGCAAATAATCTCCAGTGAATGTTACTTTTGTCAATGGCATGGAATAAGACCAAAGCTTTAATGTTGCCTCTGTGCCAGGTATAGACAATTAACATTTTGTCAAGGTCTTTGACTCCTTAAGCCTGTGAAAATATGTCCAACAAATTGTCTTCAGCATACCAAACAATTTATTCATAAAAGAGACTTAATCTCTTAATGGTTATTTGCTGAAGAGTGTCTTGCTGTGTTGAAGAGAATTATGATAGTTGATGGTTGGAATCCTTGTACATGTTTTGCCATTATTGTTTTACTCATGATTAAAGTCCTAACTGTGAAGGAAATGCCGTGGGGTGAAGTGACTGACAAAAAGCTGAGTTTTCTAATTTTTTAATTTGTTCAGCTGACAAGTGGATTTTTCTTGGCTTCCCTCCCCCCTCTCAAGCTGTACTATCCAGTTGAGTTTTCTCTATCTCTTTCCATAACACTTCTGTATCAGGAAAGAAGTCGGTGCTTGGGAAAGCATAAATCACCAGACATGAACAAAGTCACCACCACACAGACTAGACAAGGGCTAGCTTAAATGACTTTGCCTCAGCCATGGGATAACCCTGGCACTGAGAAGCTATCCTGAGCTTTGAAAACCTCTTTTGTTCTCTGATTCCTCCAGGCCTGGCAGATTAGCCCTGAGCTTACAAATACACCTACAGCTGGTTTAATGACGTGGGATGGATGTGCATGGACCGTTCTTTACTGAGGACAGGCAAGATACCATCCATTAATTTAACAGAAGACAATGAATCACCACCAAGTGTTTATTTATAATCAATGCTAGCATGATTTGGACTCAAGCCAAATCTATTAGTGTTCCCCTGAGCCAGCTTGTTCTCCCTTCTCACTGGCCCTTTTTCCCTACTTTTCTCCTTAGACTGATCTATGACTGAAATAAAAATTGATGTTTCATGGGTGCATCATGTATGCTACATGGTTTTCACACTTTGTGGGTTCTGGAGAAGTGAAGATGTTGGGGTGCTGTGCAAAGAAAGCCTATAAGAAGGACAGAATAAAAAAGGTAAAAAAACCCCCAAACCACAACAGATATGATGTCTAAGGCATAATGACCTCCATCTTTGAAACATTTTGAATTCTGGTGTGTTTGAGGGTATGGGAGGAGAGAGGAGAAAGTTGTTGAAGCAGCTTTATGTACAGCAGCTAGACCTTACATAGCCCAAGTTATCCAATGTCCCTGCCTGTGGCTACACAAGAGCCTTACAGTCACAGGACATGGATCACCTCTCTGGAACAATTCCTCCAGTGCAGCCTAAGTTGCCCTCATATCTCTTCTTTATTACCTCTGCAGAGAAGATTTCTGTTTCAGTACCTTGTTCCTCTCACAAGTGCAGAATGTGATAAAGCAGCACCTGGTCCAGAACCACAGACACAGGAGTAATAGACTCAGACTGAACTTCCTAATTTCCTTTAAGAACTAGACAGCCTCACGTGAAAGGACTTACTGGAAATACTGGCTCAGAACCTACCCCAGCAACACGGTTCCTTTGTTTTCTGAAGCTCTTGAATATACCTGGACTATGAGAAGTTAATATCTTCCACTGAAAATGGCTTACTTAAGCGGGAAATGCATTACTGTACTAGTTCTGTTGAGCCTCTCTGAAAACAATCACACAGCTCTCAACTAAGCAACAATTCCATGTCTTTCCTAACTCAGTCCTCTACAGTTGGGAGACACCTCTGTGGCACTTCCAAGGAACATTATTTTTCAAAGTGAACTACTGTCCTTTTGAACTACTGTCCTTTAATAGCCATCTCTTTACATTTATATGTTTAGTAGTGTCTTGGGTTAAGACAATGTATTCCAGAGAGTGGGACCTACTGGAGTAGAAACCCCTCCCTCTAAATTATTATTTGGCACTGGCACAAGGGAGCAGGAACACGGGGCAGCAGGCAGTAGCTGGACCTCCTCATAGCAAGTGTTCCCCAAGTGAGAGATGTCCAAAGTCTCTGACTCGCATCTTAAATACTACTTAGACACTGTGAGATTTCACTTTAAAGGGACTTTCCTCTCTCCTCTGTCCTTGCTTAGCCTGATGCAAGCCTCCAGTCCCACACACAATAAAGCCCCAGTGCTGGCAGCAGAACCCCATCCCCCTGAGTGGCCACTTGAGGTGTGAGGGAAAGCTACTAGCTGGGAATTCAGAGGGTTATCAAGGTATCAAGCCAGAACAATCAAGGCCTTCCCTCCTCCCCTGAAGAGACACTGCTTCAGGCAGGCAGGCAGCCAAACCTGGTTTTAGTGAGTCACTGGGCTTCGCTTCTTTACCCTGTCCCCACGAAGCTGTGTGCGAGGATGAAAACAAAATTAATCGGAAATTAAACCTGTAACAAGTAGTTATCTTTATGTTTCCCTGGAAAGTAAATAGTTGGAAGTCTATGATTGACAGAAACCACCCCAGTCAGTAAACTACCAATAACGTGAAGTACTTCCCTTTTGTTACATAAGTGTGACGCGTGCCAAGGCCTTTAAAATAAGACAAAGATAAATATCACCACTGGTCTCAAATACTGAAGCTTAATTCTCTTGTCCTTTTACACAAGTTCTGCACTGCTGCAGATCTGTTTGACTGCTGTGCTTCTGAAATGACATCAAGAAGACTGAAATCCCCTTTACACCAAACACAGTCAAGTCAGTGCCTCTTAGAATGAATTACATTGCCTTCCATACTACAGAAACACTGTGGAAAATACAAACTCTGCATTTGTTTTTACATGCATGAAGAGATACATGCAATAAAATCCCACAGAAGAAACTATGTTAGAGGTACTGTTGCTGAAGTTCTCAGCATGTGTTTTCATCACTAGAAAACAAGTGAAAAAACAAGCCAACTAGTCTTGCTTACAGTAATAGCACCGGAGCATTTTCCAAAATGCAGCCATCGTCTTTGTCAGTGTTCACAGACTCTTGTGGCCATTTTGGGGATGGATCACAGAGCACAATTAAGGTGTCAAAAACAGGGTAGCCTCAGTCAAAGTCCTGATAATCACAACTGAGTAAACATCTCCCAGGGTCATGTTTTGTTCACTCTCTGTGCTCTTCCGACTTATTTTTGTATGCAGACTTGCCATCCATCTAGAGCAGACTTTGGAAACACAGATGTGGTGAGATAAGGTATTATGGGGCTCCAGCTCCTCTCAGCATTGCTCAGTGCAAAGGCACGTTGCTGCAGTTACCCCCTCAAATGTTCGCAGCTCTTCTACTCTAAAGGCAGGCTTGTTAGATAAACTTCTATGTGTCAATGCCTTTTGACCTACATTCCCTATTCTTCCATCCTCTTGAGACAGAATTATTGCTAATACTCTGGAATAGTGGAAAAAGCACCTTTCATCAGCAGATTTGGACATATTTTTTAAGAATTAACATGCTTATCCTTGCAAAGGACCTTCTTCTAGGTAGGGAAAGTAAGGAGCATCACGCAATAAAGTGTCACAGCCAGTAAAGGATTGCAGAAGGCTTGATAACCTGTAGATCATTAAATATAGCAAATGGCACAGTTTTTACCAGTAATGCAAGTCTTGGGCAGACTCATGTAAGTGAAGAATGACACATAAACTCTCCATCTGATGGTCACATAAAGAAACCGCATCTGTCATTCTGCTGATGAGTCTCACCAGTTGATTATCACCCAATAAAATGTAAGAGTATATTGATTCATTTATATTCATTGACTAAGCCTTCAGAAAAATCAACTACTTCTGCTGGAATAATGTGCTTTGCACACATTTCCAAGTCCCATGATGTCAAATATGCCAGTTCACTGTCCCAATGCAGGTGTAGCTTATGTCTGGATCCTTGGATTTTTCACAAAGGAGACTGAGGGTCTCTTGCCTACCCCCCTGCTCTTGGCTTCACAGAAAACACATACCCTATAATTCCCAAACATCTCATATAATCCTTTTGCACACATCGACTCTCATCATCGCAGCCTCAACTCTAATCCCTTCCACAAATATACACACCTTCAGCCTGCATGGGACAAGGGGTTTTGTAGCGTGTGATAACCACAGAAAAGTCAATAAACCTCAACTTTTGCACACATCTCAGGCACCCTCATAAATCTGGACTTGGAAAACTTTGCCAAGAACTCAAAATTTGAGTGAGCAGCACAAAGATCTTTAAGGCCACGAGGCAGTGGTTTAGTAGAGGAGACCAAAGGCTGACTGGCTCAGAACTACCAAGCGGGAAGTGGGGGCAAAGAAGGGAAAGAGGACGAGCTTTGTGTAGGTGGGATGGCCACTACTCACCCTTCCACCCCCTGGAGCCTTAGTCAGCCTCTGACTTAGTCCCTACCAAAATGGTGGCAGCCAACTGCATGGCCTGCCCCCAAATGGCGGCCTGCCCGCGTGGCCTGCCCCCCCCAATGGCGGCCTGCCCGCGTGGCCTGCCCCCAAATGGCGGCCTGCCCCCCCAATGGCGGCCTGCCCGCGTGGCCTGCCCCCAAATGGCGGCCTGCCCCCCCAATGGCGGCCTGCCCGCGTGGCCTGCCCCCCCAATGGCGGCCTGCCCGCGTGGCCTGCCCCAAAACGGTGCCAGCCAACCATGTGTGGTCCCTGTAGAATACTAAAACACAGGCACGTGTCTGGGGCAGGGCCCCAGCAGACTGAACCAGATAAAAGGATGGTGACACATGTGCCAAGCAGTGTGCTTCACTGGGTGGTGACTATCTACCTTTCTCCCTCCCTTTTCTTTCTCTCTCTCTCCCCCTTTCTTCTCCTACCTTTTCCTTCTCAAAAGATATTGGAAGCTGAACCAAAAAATTCCAGTAAGTGCCTTATTGTGTCTGGATAAGTAAAAGCTTGCTGACTCAAAGTTTGAGAAGTGCTTTGCTTTGCCTGGATGTTTTAAAACGTGTTAAGCACTTGAATGTTCTAAAGTTTGCAAGTAAAACTTGTTATTGAACCTCCTGAGAATTTAATTCCCACATACTGCCTAGGATAAACCCAACTACCTTCCCCTAAACCTGTCAAGCAGGCCAGGGCATTACAGGATCACCTTTCAGAAAGTATCCCCAAACTGAATCCTCTCTACAGCAGTCCTGTTTTTAAAAGAGTGCCATCTCTGTCATCTGCTTAGACTGCTCGAGCTATTAATCCTGCTGGATGACTTTTCTAGAATCTCACTCCTCCGACACCCATACACCTTACATGTCCCAGATCAATCTGTTCATGGCCATTACTGGTTTTGGTTTTCACTCACATAAAGGCAGAGGTTGGTGTTGAGTTTTAACTTACCTTAATCACTTAATTATATTCATTTCTATAAAACTCATCCCTACCACAGCCAAGCACCCTTGTAATACTGGAAGCTATAGTACTGAAAGACAACAAAGGTATTCTGCCCTTACAGGCATAACAGGGTCTGATATGAATTTATACAGTGGAAACACCAGCAAAACAATACAGCTTAGTGGTTAATTTATGGGAGCACACCTAGGATGTAGCCTGGTGGGCAAGCTTAAGGTTTCTAGGTAAGAATATAGAGTCAGTTGATTTAAGTACAGCATGTTGCTGAAAGCTGAAATATAGATCATTGCCTGTGTTGCATCTTTCACAGAAATATCGGTGGTGGAGTTGGAAACTCTTACTATATCCCAGGGCTAGCTGTTGTTACAGGCCATACAGAATCCTATGGAAGTACAAAGGAAAATCTGTAAGACACTAGGAAACACTTTAGACTTCCACTGCATGGCTTTAAACAATATAGCAGCACTGCTTCTATCTTCTCTTAGTGCTACATCTTTGACCGAACAGTAAATCTCATGCACCAGCCTTCTGCACAACCCCTGTGGTTTGGCACTGCACACACTTAGCCAGGTACTATTCATATACCCGCTTGTGTGTTAAGTCAATGAACAGGGAAGAAGAAAGGTATATTTATTTTCTCTGTTCCAACAGCTACAGAGAGTGCACAGCCCTTCAATGCTAATGCATCAGCGCTCATGTTTATTTAATAACTCCCATTTCTTGAAATTGTGCAATTTGGCCCATGGAAATTTCCTTGTTTGCATAATTCTGTCATGTAAATATTGTTGGGGTTAAACTCAAAATGTTGCAGGATGATGATTTTAAAACTAAAAAAATATCTTATTGCAGAAGTAGGAGGGGGCAGATTTTTATGCTTTTGTGTTTTGTTTTGTCGTGGTGGGGTTTTTTTTTGGTCTGTCTTTTGTTTTTTTTTTCCACATTGACTTCCAGTAAGGCTTGGAGGTCATTTTAAGTTGAACAAATTGCAGTCACAAGTCATGCTCTTCTGAGCAGAAGCAACACAGTTCCCAGAGTCTTAGACATAACAGCTAAAATAGTATTTAGAAGTTCTTGCTCATCCGCTCCCAGATTTCCTGGACACTAGTTTAACACATGCTAGAAAAATCTGAATTGGTAGCAATGAAATACAAAAGTTCAATTCTACTGCTTTTCTCTTTTCTGAACAGAATTTCTCATACATGCACAAAACTCCATCCTTAACCCCTAGCTGGGTACCACAGAGCTCTTTGTGGGCTGCTGCTCACCAGCAGATAAAGCATCATCCTGAATGTCATGGGAAATCTGACTGATCTACTGTCAGCCTTGTTGTGCTTCCTTTGTACTTCTCTTCTTCCTCCCTCATTTTAGGTTGAGGCACCAAGCTGCACAGCATCATTAATGGCAAATAACAGCAAGGAGGCTTTGATTTTATTTATTTTCTTATATCAGAATAGTTCAGTGTTTTCCAGCCAGGGCCATGAATCTGTAACTGCTAATGATGTAAGCAGGCCCACTGATGGTGGATTAAAAAAAAAAGAACAAGGAAATGTCGACAACTTGTACTTTTAAAATACTCTTTCCTTTTCAAACAGTTAATAGAAAATAGCTACTTCTAACCGTTGATTTTCATTAGTCAATGGTACGTCACCAACGGCCTTTTCCAGGAAATGTGTAATCAGGGCACTCCCTCAACTCATACTGGATTTAAAAATAATAATAGTTATTTCATATGACTAACTTCCTTAGAAAGGAAATTTCCCTAAGAAAAATATCCCTTTGTGTCTCATATGGTTTTTCACAGATAGAAGCAATTTCAGTGGGAAGAGAAGGATCACATCCCTTCACCTGCCTCAGTAAAGTTCAATGTCCATCCACAAAAGTGTTTAAAGCAGACAGCTGTGGTCACATCATTCTAGCTAGGCAGAGCTGAATCTCTGACACGTGTAAAAGGGACAAGGGAAATTCAAGTTATTACAGTTTCAAGACCGCTGAACTGGAAAACAGTCCTTTCCTGTGGAAAGGACAAATACTTCCCTTTCAAATTCTGGTTTGTGGATTTCAGACAGTCTTTTGAACTATCTTCAAGAAGGCTTTGAAAGACAATTGAAAAAGTAAACCTACTGTCAATACTCCTTGCTTAGCTAGACACTGCTTACAACCTGCCCTGGAAAAAATTAAGAGGATTGTTGGAAAAAAACCCACAAATTACTAAAGACTATGAAAAGTTTGACTTTGCCTATCTTATCTGTGCCTTACACTGAATTTTAATTCAGGTCTTCACTACCACGTTATCCATTCTTTAGTAAAGTGAGCTATCTGGGGAGCTGCATCTTTTTTCACCCTTTCTCTTCAAGTAACATTTGTTCAAATACTGAGAGACAGATTTCCTGGAGAAAATCATTACATCCTTCAGCAGTTAAAAAGTTAAACATTTTCATATACAATCTGGCATAGTGATTGAAAATCCCTAAATAGGGATTGTGCAAGAGAGGAAACTTGTGTCCCTAGTTTTCTCTTTCAACCTCAGTGTTCTCCATGCCAATCCACTTTCTCATGGGAAGCAAATGCAGCTGGTGTAGAAGTGTCTCTGTTACCATGTTGAAATGCTGTCATAGTGACAGCTTGGGCAACATACCAACTAGCACTGCTGCACACGTAATTCTTCCTCCCTCCAGATCCCCAAAAGATGAACCTACCTCAGCTCCTGGGGTTGACTGGAAACCTTGGTTTTATTCTTAATTGAATAACTCTCTCAACACAAACATCTAGATATTTAGAGGAAGTAAAACACAGTTGGAGTGTTTACATTTCTTTCCTGTTAACATTTCTTGCTGCAATAGATATCTGATTGTAAATTACACTGAGGTGAAAAAGGAAGCATTTCAAATGATCAGGACAAAATCCAGCTGGATAAAACACCAGTTGCTGTCCCAACAACCTGTGAGTCAGAGTAGTAGAAGAATCCTAAGAACAGCTACCTTGAAATCATCTTTGGCTCATATATTCCTTCCTCAACTTTTCCAACACAAAACCTGCTGAGCTTTCAGAAACATTGCTCATACTTCATGCCGTATTGTAGGAGAAGCAACTAGAAAAATGCCTGCAAATATTTGGTATAAGCATCCCACAAGCAGAGATTTAGAGTGGTCTGAGAGTCTAATTCAGAAGATGGAAACTTAGCTTGATCAGAAGAAGACAGAGGTTGAATGTCAGCCTCCCGTGTGAAGACTTACATTGTCTCACAAGGGAAGTCACAGAAATTCCACCAAAGAGGACAACCACATAACAAACTGAACTGTTCTGGAGTAGAGATGTGTACTACAGCCCAGCTTTCTCACTTCAAGCAGAAATACACACTACACGGAGAGACAGAGCTCAAGATAAAGCCCTAGGACATCATCTGTGAGAGTAAAGGTAGTAACATACATCCTACCTCACCTCTCCCACCTTTCCTTTGTCCTCAAAGACCTTGCATTGTAGGAGCTACTCCTACGACAGGAATAATTGCCTACAATTTACTTAAACTCCATCACTGCTAGGTTTCAGCTGATTAGAGAAATCCCTATTGACCCACTACTTCCAGAAATGAAATATAAGATTCCCACTGCCTGCCAACCCAGCAAGAATGTCAGCTAGGAATCTCTGAGCTTTCCACATGGAAGTAGGAACAATACCTTTACAGATCAGTTGTGCAGTTGTGATTTTTGTGTCCCTTTTCTACCTCATTTCCTTCCAGCACTCTTTTGATACCGTGCCAAGAACAAACTGTGTGTGTGTTAAAAGCAGAAAAAAAAAATCAGCACAAATTAATTGCTCTCCCACCTACATTTTACTGGAACTCACTATCGTGTAGCTGAACAGTGAGGCTGGAGAGGCACCTGATTAACAACACAAGCCTCTATTACAGACAAAACCTTGGTGAAACTGTACAGTTCTGTAAGCAGCTCATCAATTTGTGCTGCCACTCAGATTTCCTCCTGACACAGCTATAGCTGCCATCATCACAAGATGTTACCTAGACTTTATTTCTGAGTAGATCGGACATAATCCTGTTTAGTTTTTGCTCAAAACAGGAAGGTGACAGAAATGAGTCCCGTGTTCTTCGTGGGGAAAGATGATTTATCGGGAGTTCACAGTTTGGAAGGCAGGGATGACAAACCCCAAACTGGTTATGCCAAGCAAGCAAAAAGAGAAGAGCACATCACCTCAGCCCAAAAGGGAGGCAGACAATATAGAAAATACAATAACATTTCTTTAGGTGGAGACTAGGTGAACAAAACACATTAGATAAGGCAAAAAGAGGAGCAACTTAGGCAAACACCATGTGCTATGTTGATTTTAATCATTAATTTAAATGCTATCAAGAGGTTGTGACAGCTTAAAAGTCCTGATCCTAGTGCTTATCCACCCTTTGTAATCACATTGCCTAGTACACTTCTGGGTGCCTCACAACTCTAAAAAGCCTGAGCAGGAAGCTTGAACACAGCTCCATCCAAGGTATATCATCCCTGTTAGGAAAATGCTAAGAGTAATGGCCCTAAGCCCTTTAAGGCTGAGCAAGCACTGTATCTGGCATGAAAGCTGTTTCTGAGAGACCATCCTCAACCCCAAATCGACCTCTACGAGAAACAGCACTGCCAGTAAAAATTACCAGGTGTCTTACAAAGTAGATTTAAAACAAAGTAGGTATTTCCATATGGTTCGCTGATGATCTGCACCTGATCCTCAACTACAGAAACTCTTTTCTTAAAACCAGAACTACTTACAACTATATTGAGTGTTGCCACTTGAGTATTTCATCATCAAACTTCATCAGCTCAGCAAAGCAAGCACCTCAAAATGCAAGCCACAGTGAGGACTTTTCTGCTGTGAAATGTTTTTAGTTTTCGACCCAGTCTGGCCCAACGATACACCAGAATGAAGATGACAGTCTAGTACTACGCATAAGTCTGTTCCTCTGGGGACCTTCTGTATGCTGTAGCTTGAAGGCTGGCATGTCCCTAGTACAGGTTTCTTAGAAGAGTTCCTTCCTAACTTCCATTGAAGTAGCATTTGTCTCTTTGGACAGCTGTAAGACAGCCCTGGCCACTGTACAGTCAGATTTGCCTTCCTGGTGCTGGCACACACCATGAGCATGTGCTGTGGTGTGTTGTATCGATCACAAAGAGCCAAGTTCTACATTTTAGACTTTATACTTCACAAATTTGTAAAATATGAGGAATGATTATGCACCGTTACTGATGAGAGAACTTCACAAATTAATACTGGAGTCCCATTTTCTGAATACCTCCAGAACTATCAATCCCAAGAATTTTAAAGTGAGGCAAGACCCCTTCAAAAAAGAGAAGGTAAAAAAACTACTGAACCTATAAAAAACATACATATACATATATACATAGGATCACCCCCCCTATATATTTCTTCAGAGTCCCTTGTATCTGACTTTTGAGCTGTGTGAACCATCTTCTCTAGTCTTCCTTTACACTGGCCAGAAACCTGCTTTAAAAAATACAAATAGAACCTCAAATTCTTTCACTGTCATGGAACTCCATCACATGCAATTTTAAGAAAAAATTCCCCAAATTATGATACTTATCATGCAGTGTTCTGCCAGTAATTTCAGTGCTTCAAAACTCCTAAGAAACTCAGTAAGCAATGGAAAAGAACAAGGCATGTAAGACACACCAATTCTGGGCAGTTCTGTAAAGAATTAAAATAGCTTTACTTGCCAGCCAAATAGAAGGCAAGGAATAAAGGCTTTCTCTCAAGGGAGAAAAGAAAATGCTGATGCCACACTTGTATTGGTGCATGTCAGATCACTTTGTGGAACTAGGTACTGTGAGCAGAATCATCCATCAAGTTTACAGACAACACGGTTGAGACAAAGAAAGGTAACAAGAAACTTGCTGGTTTCTTCCCCCTGCCCCATGCCATCTGAAATTATATCCTCCACCTGCGTGTAAAACGTGTTCAGCAACCCAAGCAGTCTAATCAAAGCCCTTCACCCAGTTCACCTCAGCTCACAGCTACAGGAATCCCTTAGGGCACAGACACCCACAAGCACTTGCCTTCCCTTTTCAACAGGTTGGGACGGGGCAGAACAGGGAAATAATATGAGCTGGTTTGTGCCTATTGAAAACAGTCTGAGCTCTCTGGCCATTCCCTCCCTGCATTGTGTCTTGACTGGGATGGAGCAAAGGTCCTTTTTTCCTCTTATTTAACAGGAAACAGTTATCTGCAACGCTTCCTCCCAGATATTTTCATAACTGCACCAAGACATTCCTTATAGGCACTGACTTAAACTCTGTCGGTAGCCTTAACTTCTCCTTGCCACAATGGCATCAGCAGCCACAGCACCCAGCTTTCAGGGCAGCCCTGTGCCATTCCTATGGCTTACATCCAGGGCACTCACACCATGCCAGCCAGCATAACAGGGCTTAAACCAGAGCAGCCTGCTCCACGGAGAAAAGAGTACATTTAGCAAACAATCTTCAACATCACGCTCCTTTTCCTGGTGGTTAGAGTGGGCTGCAAAAACACAGATGACAGTGAAGCAAACAGCAGAGGAGAGGGGCAGGGAGAGGGAAGGTAGGAAAGAGAGACCTACAAGGAGGAAGGCTGGGGGGAAGGATATGCTCCATTATGGTGAATCCTGTCAGGATGCAATTTATTTTCATTCTGAGCAGGAGTATAATGGTGAGCTCTCTCAATAGCTGTTTTGAAGCGAACCAGGCTGGTATGTCTTTAATTTATCATTTCATTATGAAACGGTTTCCCTTCCAAGAAGCCTTCAAGTCAGGAAGCTCTGTCTGCCCACACAGGAAATTCCTTTGCAGCAACTTCCCCAAAAAGGAAATTTCCCTCAGAAGTGAGCCCAGCTCATGCCTTTGAGCAGAGCTGTTTGAAGACTCTGGCATGCAAGCCCCGCAAACACCCCTGCCTGCTTACTGCAGGCAGCACACTGGGCTCTGCCCTCCCACAGGCATGTGGAGAAGAACCCACTGCACACAGCTTCCTTCCTGCTCCCCTCTCCCCAAAGACAGATAGGGACATTCAGAGGGGAAAAGGTGATGAATTTTTACTAGGAAAAAACATCTCTATTCATGAGAGAGGCAGAGGATACACACAGCTGAGGAAGAGGGAGGGGAGCTGTAGAAAAGCCTCACGAACTTGTCTAATCTCCTGCTTGGAAATCAGGGGGGAAATTCTGCGCCCTATCTTGGATCTCTTCTGATGGCATGTTGGAGACTGCAGTCTGTGCCTTACACGTACTATGGGGTTTATTTAATGAACTTTTGCCGCGAAGACACAAAAACAAGGGAGAAGGGAGGGGAGAATATACAGAGGGAAGGGGGGAAATCACATTTACAAAAATGAATTTCACAGACATATTGTGAATCATTAAGTGTGAGAGAGCCAAGAACATCCAGGCCAGAGCGAGTAACAACATACAGCATTTTATGAAGCACTTTAGGAAAAGGGACACAGATCAGAAGCACCACCAGACTTCCAGTTAGTTTTTAATTTACCATTTCAAATTGCAAGTAATACTGCATAACTTCTTTAATGACTATGCCAGTTGTTCGGGAGGAGAGAGGAAACAGAACTGAAATTTGTGTTACACATTACAAGGATGTGAAACAGGGCCATAGAAGGGGCACAGCCAAAGTGGATCATGGACTGGACAACACTGGGAAAATGAAAGCAATCCTTTGAGGGTGTATGAGAGGGAACAAAAGGACAGAGATAGCAGAATTGTCATGGGGGTGACTACAATCCACTAGAGGCCTATAAACTATGAAGAGAGGCACTCCACGTTTTCCCCTCAGTTTCAACTTCAAAATTTGTTTTTCAAACACTCGGTGAAGGAAATCTGGTCCTTAAAGCCGAAGCTCCGGGAGGTGACTGCCTGCTCTCCTCTCCCATTCCCTCCTTTACCAGATAGCTTTGCCCTGTTCTCTTGCCAGCTAATTTACATGACTTTTTTTTTTCTCTATTGCTGCCCTTGGCATTACATTCAGTGATTCAGTCAGCTGTTGTGTAAAGAGACTTTTGTCAGAATTGCTTAAAGGCAAATCCCCCCAGTTAACTTTTTTCCCTGTGTCCTCTAGCTGATGAGTTAGTTATCACCTAAAAGAGCCCTCTGGCGTAGCATATGTGTACTGAATATGTATCTGCTTGGATGGCATCCACACTACTGTCAAATCACTGGAGATGGTTATGAGATGGGGTAAAATATAAAAACTGTCATATTAGGAAAAGATCCCTGACCCATGTAGCCAAACATCTACAACAGTAGATGCATAAGCAAAAAGTATAAGGAATAAGGAGACACAAAGCAATCTCTGCTATAATTTATATTACTTATCTCAGCCTCTGGTAATCTGTGGTTTAAGGACGTCATGAGCTGTGGTTGCACTCAGGACACTGTTTCCATATTGACCACACAGCCTATCCCTCTCTCCACAGCTTTATCTGATTCCTTTTAGAAATTCATTTACATTTTCAGCCCTCAAATCATCTTCCTGCAATGATTTCTTTCACGTAGTGACGCATCCTCATTCTTGTTTATTTTACGATTTATCTTGGATCTCTGGATTTTTGTAAGGAACTGTGAATTTCCTGGTCACCACTTCTCCATACCACGTATCATTTCACAGCCACATGATAACTTTCTCTCTGCTAACCCATTCACCTACAAAACTGTCTTTTCCTCAAACTGCAGAGTGCTATTTCCCTCTGTAGTTTCCTGGGAATGGGAGGACTGGGGAAGTAGTATGCCCTGGCTGGGTTCCCTATCAGATTAAAAATGACTGCGTGGATGAGACCACCACACCCTGAACGGGTGTTTGAACAAAAGCAAGGCATTAAGACATCTCTCTAGAAAATCACAAGCTTCAACAAGGCTGTGTCAGAACTTCAATTTCCTAGCATTTTTGATGTAAAACTGTGAAATCAATTCAGAGTTCACACTAATTTGAGACTGGTGACTGATTTTTGACAAGTATCTTTGCTTAACTCTACAGTCAGGGGCCATTCATAGGTCCTTCTGTAAACCCACATGAAAAAGTCCCAAGTTACACACAACAATAATGTTTTCTGCCTAACAATCACAACACCCTTCTGAATGAGACTTCCCTGTGTTGTGGTCCCATATAAATGAGTTGTTGCTCAAGAAAAATTGAGAAAATATTATTAAAGTAAATTATTCTTATTTTAAACCCAATTGTGAAGTGACACTGGGAGCAGTTAATTTAGTAGATGACCATAAATTCAAGTTGTAATTACATACCAGGCATTTTATTCATACAGAGAATGTCCCAGCTCTTCCAGTTGTCAAGATCTATTAAAGTGCAACTGTCCTTATGCTAAAAATTTAGAGCTGGTCAAGAGACATGTTCTGTACCACAAGTTGTATTTTTGCAGCCTTGACATAGAATGTGTTACAACCATTTCAAATTGTTAACTAGCTACAAAAGAAAGAGTTACATTCTCTGCGCATAAAAACTAAGGATTTGAGCAAGCCTCCTTTCCACGGGATCCAAGTATGTACATGTACACACAGATATATGTATCAGATTAAAGAAAATTCAGAACTTCTCAGCTGTGAAATAAATTTTGATTGTTAACTCTTGTCTGAGTTCCAGTTGGGTTTTTGTGCACACATGTTCTCACTGCAAACGATGGAGGACCCGAAAGGCTATGTGTGAGAAGCTGTGCTCTCAGGGTTAGTCTGGACTAGCTCGATTCTCCCAGAACTCTCACAAGAAAATCATAATTATGGAAAACTCACCATAACGCTACAGATCCAACCAATTTAAAAGACATCTGGATTTACTTCTGGGTGTTCTGCTGAACTGAATCAGCGCCAAACTTTCTGAGATTCAGCCATCCCTATTGCACACACTGATAATGGTGTGGCAGGAGGCCAACAGCAAATACTGACTCCTCTTACAGCCCAGATGCTTCAGGTCTGCCCATCACAAACACAGCTCATCCCACTATCACTGTTACCTCTGCTGTCACTCCCAGCTCCTCCACTTGTTTTTATTTCTGCATGATTTTAGAACAGAGAGGGTGTAAAAACTGGAGAGCTATAATGTTCCAGCTGTTGCAGACATTAAGTGCTCTCTCTTGCTCCCGTTTTGCTGAGATCCAAGGCTCTGAATCCTGCATCAAACCCTGAACAACTACTGCATGTGGCCCATGCATCACTACCCCAACATCATGCACTGCAACCCCGAGAACATGAAGTGGAAGTAGAGAATGACTCCTATGAGTTGATTACACTCCCTTTCAACAAGTGAAAAGCCACAAAGAAAGCTGTAGAGCAGTGATGAGACAAGCCTTATTAGTATTTAAAGAGCAGTAAAAAAACCCAAACCTCTAATAAAAAGATCAAGGTGCCTTGAACAATTACACACTCAGCAACACAGTAATGACTACCCAGAGTAAGGAAGCTAAAAGCCCAGAGGTAGTAAGACTACTAAGGAAGTTTCCAAGGAAATGAGATACAAAGAAATACAACACAGAAAAAAAAAAAAAACAAACAAAAAAAGGAACAAAGAAGTATTTGTGTACAGAGGAATTTTCTGACAAAATGCCTTCACTGAATCATGAAGAGGAAGTGAAAGACAGCAAAGAGGTTAAAAATCGAGGGAGACAGATTGCTTGGAAGAAATCAGAACAAAAGAGAGAATAGGAAGGAGGAACTTATATACATAAAGGGAGATTTTCCCCACTAGGAAATACACAAGAACCCACTCAAGCGGCAGAACTGAAATGAGTAACTGGTTTGTGGACCAGCAGGGACTGGGGCTACTTCCTTCTGCACTACTGAGAAGGAGGAAGTAGAAAGGGAGAAATTCTCAGTATTGCATAAACCAAAGAGCATAGCCGTTCTTTCATCCTCTTCCCCCAAACACTGGCCAAATGAGTAGAGGCACAGCACAAACCTTTACTCATACACATTCTCAACAAAACTGTGGGAGTTACTGGAGTCAGTGAGACAACTCTTATTCACTTCTGCAAGTCCAGAAGGTCACTCTTCACACCTATTAAGCTCCCTCAACAAACCATTTCTGTTTCAGACTCAACCTTTTCACCTGGGACTTGTGCAATTTCATTAGCGAGGGCCAAGCCCGGATTGTGCTTTCTGAACCTTGCTCCTCTAGCACCCTGCTAGTGCCCAAGGGTGGCCAAACTGTGTGCTCTGGAGTCTGTACGGAGGGAGGGTATAAATATCACAGAATCTCTGCTGGCTTAAGTTGATGGAAGCGTTCTTTAAAGCTCAGCATCAAAGCATTCACTTTATAAGCTGTGAGCCTTGGTTCTTGTGCCAGCAGCGACTTCTCCCCGTAATTAATTAATGCTGTATTAATTGTGCATGTTCCACAGGCCAGTTAAGGAGGTGTGGCAAGGCCTGCACACGCAGATCAAACCTTTCTGGTGCAGCCAAGAGAGGAGCACGGGAGAGAGAAGGTAAGACCCCTCAAGGCACCTACAAAGGAAAACTGCGTACAAGAAATGTGCTCAAGGGCTACGGAACCAGCGTCTGAGGAGGGGCACGTGCTGAGCCCTGCCAAGTCACTCCAGCACACAATGAACAATAAGGGCAAGGAGGGATCTTCCACCAGCTGCACCCTTCTGCAATCTGTTCGGCTCTGGGCCAGCTGGGAGCACCAGCAGCAGGCCAAGAGGAAGGGCCCATGGCAGCTGAGTGACTGCACAGGTAGCATTTGGCCACAAGATCCTGTGAAAGCACTGGAAGGAGAAAGAGGGAGATTATTCCACCTTCTCTCTTCTGTGCTGGGCCCCAACTCCCTCCTGCTGGCTGCCAGCACTGAGGAAGTTGCACCCTCACCTTCCAGGGGCTTTGGCCATGGTTCAGCCACGGCTGTAATGGCAGGGAGCCCACCATGGCCATCTCGCCCGCTCCCCAGGAAAACTAGGGAGCATGCTGCCGACAGGAACAAGTGAGAAAAGAGAACGACCCAGCCACTAACATGCCCTGTGAAGAACCCATCCGCAGGCACGCCTCAGATTTTGCTGGAGACAGCCACCCACCAGCAGCCACGTGGGACACGCCAGCCTGCAAGAAGACACACAGACCCTTCCTTGTTGCAGGACAGAAACCAAGACTAAGGCCTAAGTGCTGCTCAAGATGACTTACAAAAGCACTCGTCCTCTATAAAACCAAGGTAGCGAACAAGTACAGGTCTTCAGTTATAATCTGAATGATTTCATGAGAATAAAATCCTGCTGATTAAACCTGATCTCCTTTTATGCCAAGGTAACCCACCTAAGTGATCAGGGTAACCCAGATGATCTTTTGGGATTTCAGTAAAGCTTGTCACACTGTCTCTCACAGAACCACTCTGGACAAAATATCCAGCACACAGCTGGATAAACACACCATGCCGTGGGTCGAGCACAGACTGGGTGAGCACAGTGACTGCGGTGACATCGGACTGGTGACCTGTCACTAGTGGGGCTCCACAGGGCTCCATCTTGGGCCCTGTGCTCTTCAATATCTTCATAAATGACTTGGACATAGGATTGGAGGGGATATTGAGCAAGTTTTCAGATGACACAAAACTGGGAGGAGCTGCTGACTGCCTTGAAGGCAGGAAGGCTCTGCAGAGAGACCTGGACAGATCAGAGGGCTGGGCAATAATCGACCGTGTGAAATTCAACAAGGGAAAGCGCCACATTCTGCACCTGGGATGGGGCAACCTGGATGTAAGGACAGACAGGAATGAGAGGCTGGAAAGCACTGCCATGGAAAGGGATCTGGGATCCTGATCAATGGCAAGTTGAGTAAGAGGCAGCAGTGCCCTGGCAGCCAGGAGGGCAACAAAGACGGTGAAGGGCCTGAGGGGAAGCCATGAGGCGTGGCTGAGGTCACTTGGTCTGCTCAGCTGGAGAAGAGCAGACTGAGGGGAGACCTCATTGCAGGGACAACTTCCTGGGGAGGGGAAGAGGAGGGGCAGGCACTGACCGCTTTTCTGTGGGAACCAGTGACAAGACCCGAGGGAATGGCCTAGAGTGGTGCCAGGAAAGGTTCAGGTTGGATGTTAGGAAAAGGTTAGGGCACTGCCCAGGCTCCCCAGGGCAGTGGGCACAGCACCAAGGCTGACAGAGCTCAAGATGCATTTGGATGATACTCTGGTGCACATGGTGTGACTCTTGGGGATGGCCCTGCGCAGCCTTAAGGGTTGGACTTGATGACCCTTGTGGGTCCCTTCCAACTCAGCATATTCTGTGATTTTGGCTTGACATCTAACTTGCAAAGACATTTTCTCACTAACTCTCGCACCAAATTTATTCATCTCTATAAATTTTTGAGTAGGTAAATAATTATTTGCTTTTCTGTAGGTACTGTGTATTTGGCAGTCGCTTTTTAAAGAACAAAGAAAACCATGTCTGGCAAGAGAAAATTTTAGCAAGAGTCCAAAGCGAAAGGCATGAAATTAAAAATACATGAAACAGAACCATGAAGAAGGGGAAGATAATGCAGAAAAGTTGGAAGGTTTATAAACTAACTGCACAAAGTTGTCTCAGCAAGTTACTTCTACAAAAAAGGAATTTATGTCTAACCATGAATTTGATACAGTACATTCACAGTAAGTGTGAAGAAATGCAGTTAAAGATCATGCTAGTCTGAGATGACAAAGTACTTAAATTATATAGAGAGAAGCATTAAAATACAGGCACACAGCAAAAGCATTAAGAATTCTCCTTAAAGCAGGTAATACTTTCCCTTCACAAGGAAGGCAAACGCAATTTATGTTTACCATATAAAAAAGTGGGTTTTTTCTTTCACAGTGCTGTGAGAAGCATGAGCAGAAAGAAACAGACATCACAACTTAATTACTTTAAGTGAATCGATGCAGATTGAAATCTTAATTTTGGAAAGCCAATGGGTGCCAAACCTAAGACTTTTATCCTATGCTGTCCCTTTGACAGTTTGAAAGAAAAGCTAAACATATCTCCTTTTTAAAAAATAAAAAGGTAGCTATTTATAGCTGCATTTATTGGAGCTTGTTTCCTTATCAGGAAGTATGTAGCTGGGAATTACTATCTGCATGCATCGGAAATTCTTTCAGGGATACAAAACCCCAAAAAGGAAATTTCCCTTCAAAAGTATTCTGTGTTTTTTTTGCTGCTGGTGGGTTTAAAATAAAATGTCAGTGCTCTGACCAGCTCACAGCCCCTTTGGGATGTTTGTTCTTCAAACAAGAAGCTTTAAGACACCTGAGGGAAACATTAAAAAAATGCTTCTAGAGAACTGAAAGAGGGAGAATGCTGAGAACACATTAATAAGAAAATAAACATTTTTTGCAGGATGCTGAGATAGTGCAAATTCATTACCAGCATTATAGTATCTTTCCCTGAAACAAGCATGTTCCTAGAGCTTATCTTTACACTCACAGTGCTAACTAGAGTCAGTTTGTTCAGACCAGGTCTTCAGTGTGGTCAAGCACAGGTGCCAGACCCTCCTGACAGAACTTCTGCTGCCCAATTCACTGCTCCCACCTCCACCCCCAGGGCATGAGTGCTGCACGTTCCAAAAGCCAGTGAAATTACAGCTCTTCTTTTGAGAGGGGAGTATGTAATGTAAGAAGTCCATGTGAAGGTACCACACCCTCCTGCATGTCACAGCACCAGGACAGGGAAAAGGCCATGTACAACATGGCGAGATGGTTGTTTGCTTGCAGGAGAGGACCAGTTTCTTGCAGTGCACGAGATCCAGTGCCACAAGCAACTCTGCATTTGGATAGTGAAACTCCAGCTACAAGGATCCACACAGTAAACTGTCAGTGAGGAAGACCTCCACTGTCTCCAAAGCAACCTCTAAATATGAGAATTTTGCCAGAGAGTCCCTTATCCTTCCTCCCCATTGACTGTGGAACACCCCACACTATGCCTGTGGACTCTAAAGCCAGGAGGAGTATGTTAGTTAATCAATAGCCACGTTAATTTAATTTTTACTTGTTATAATTTGACATTTTCATTTTATGGTCTGTACAATTGCTATAGAGCTACTTAACCATGCTACCAGTGCAGAATGGACACTTTTTTTTTAGTGGGATACAAAAGTATAGGGACAGCAAAACAAGACAGGCAGATGGAGTACAGAAAGCAGGGTGCTTGGGGTTATTCCCAGGCTGTGACCTTTATGCACAAAAACCCATAAGGAAAGATTTGGAGCTAAGCAACTTTCCAACTGCAGAGACTCTCGAAAGCCAATCAGTGGTGACTGTTTATTAACTCACATCATTACCAACCATATGCCTATTAAATATATAGCTAACTCATAACTCTTGAGCAAGGATCACTGCTAGATTAATTGCAGCAAGCCAGTCCTGCACAAAACAGTTTACGTGAGTGTATTCAAGTGTATTCGTCCCATAAAAGACAGTGCACGAGCATTCCACAACAATTAAATGGCTGATGTGTAAATGCTTCTCCCTCCCGAGTATCTTTGGAGATTGATCTTGAAAAGAGGCTCTTGGCTGTGGTGTTGGATTGAGCCTTCAAATCTGGATGGAATCACTTTACCAAAAACGTCTTCAACAAACTTACAAATCACTTAGTCCTTCTGCTCCAACAGTAAAATAAGGAGTTGTAAAAACGGCATAAAAACCCATTTAATGCATATTTTGCTAGGCTGTATTTGTTAAGTCCCAGAAAGAGTGCCAGCACAGGAGAGGGAAAACATAGAAGTACAGCAGAAAGAAAAGCCAACTCCTCATAAAAGGCATCAAATAATGGTTTCCTTTCTCTGTGTGTATACATCACCTACCACGTTGATTCCTGGAACCTTGAAGCCACAGCAGGTTTCTCCTCAAATACTGTAAGTGCTCAGACACTATATGACACTCAAAGCTGGACAGGGTTGCTCTCTTTGAACAGTCAGCAGCTCAGCTCTGTTTAAAAGGGCATGCATGCTATGTTGTCTCTGCAGGGCTTTCTACCACACTTGTGTTTTGTTGCAAGGCTCTCACCACACAGTGGTTTCTTATCGTGGAGTTGTTAGTCATGGCTTACATGCAGTTTCTCTTCTGTGTTTTCTTTAATTGTAAAGCTGTTTATGAATGCTGCATTCCTCACATTCATTTTCTTTCTTACAAAAAAAATAAAAGAACATGGAAGCGTTTATAATACAAATGAAGAATTAAGACGCATTTGGGATGGAAAGAGAAAAGCAAGCTAATTTTAGGTTCACTGATCTTGACAGCATCCCTTTAAGACAAAGCTAAAAATGCTTCAAACCCAGCAATACCATAAATGTCCTGCTGTTTTTGCTTCTTATTCCTCTCCACACTTTCCAGGGGAATTCCACAAGAGATCAAGCTTGAATCCCAGATTAAAGCAACATGGCCTCCTTTCCCCTCTGAATAAAGGTGTGTGTGCGTGTTTTGGAGATTTAACATCCTAAAGTGAAGCTTTTCAGAAGGGCAAAAGACTGGCTTAACACCACTGGGACTCCCACACTGCCAGCTCTCCTCATCCTGAAGCACAGGTCTCTTGACCTCCCACCTCAGGACTGCTTTGCAAGTTCCCACTGAGGCAGGAAGGATCTTATCCCTCCACACAGTTCCACTGGGGACTGTCAGTGCAGGAAACTGCTGTTGACTCTGGGCAACAACCAGGCACACTGAGAAAAAAAATACTTGGCTCCAGAATCATCTCTCAAGAAACAGAAATCAGCTCACAGCAAGTGAGCTCCTTTACAAGTTTTTTTTTTCCACTTAATCTGGATGCTTCTGCCACAGTGACCAGGCAGCAGTAAGGAACTAGCAGTGTAGATGTAAACTCATCAGCTGTTTACAAAGGTGACAACTGCAGTAGCTCTGTGTCACCCTAATGCAAATCCAGTCCTAAGGGGCTTAGTTTCCTACAGGTGATGAAAAAAGACCATGTCAGAAACATGGAAAGCAGAACCTTCACGATCCAAAGGCCACAGCTTTCTCAGCTGGATCAGTAATGGGGTTTTACTCTTCCCAGTCCAACATACTCCAGATAAAATAGAAGCATCTACATTGTGCCCAGCCATGGTACAAGAGTGACTCTGGGCTTCCCACCCATCCAAGTTTCCTGTTTGTAGGATCCTGAGATTTGCTGTAAGAAACCCCCGGGACACAGGATGAGTTACATTCAGAGGAGCATCTGAGGGTGCTTGTGGAAGAGGCCACATTAGGTAAGAGGGAGGCATAACCCATGTCTCTCCAGCTTGTGATTTTCATCCTGTCTGTCTAAAAACTGGACATAGCTCACAATCACCAAGGAGCCAGGCCCAGTCAATTGCTGGTAGTGGCCACTGAGGCTGACAGGATGGCTGTCAGGGATTTCCACAGCCCAGACGGCCTGTCAGTAGATTATTGTGAGTTATAAATTGAAAGGCCAAGAGGCACTGCTCACCAGAGGAAGCAGATGGACCCCGCTCTGCACAGCTCTCAACGTAAATGTAAAAGAACAGCCCATGGTAGAACACAAAGATGCAACACCAATATTAAATATTGCAGTCGGATGTTAGCAAACAGTGACACTGTCTTGGCTTAATAATATTTTCTTTTTTGTAATGGGTTGGTCTTGATTAGTAAAGAACTAGCTGCCCAGAGAATGATGCATAAAGTGAAAAGCAGATTAGGAGAAAAGGCAAGCACACAAAGGACAGTAAGAGGAGGAACGAGGCTTAAGTGGTCATAATGTCAGAGAAGAGCAACAGAGGGGTCCAGAAGAAGGCAATCATTTGAGAAAGAGGTCAGTCCAGGTCCCACTGAAATCAGTGGGAATTTAAGCACTCATTTCAGCAGGACCAGAATTATTCTCAGTTACTAATTTGACATTCTGGCCACCTCTCACAGTCCCTTTGTCATATGAAGCTTTTATTTTACTTTCCCTGTATGTGCGTCAGTCAGTTTTGTTCCACAAAGATCCTTCCAAAGCAAATATTTTTATTGCTTGCTGCTCTAAATGTGGCTTAGGGTGAAGGGCTTTTTTTTCCCATCTCACTACATACTTTCAGTTCAGTGCATTGAATATTCTAGTAACTAAATAACAATATGCTTAATGCTTCAAAGTGGCTTTCCAGTTGCTAGCCAAAACTGTAGAATAATTAACATGTGACAAAGGATTAATAAAAGGAGCAGCATAATTAATAGGCACTATACAGAAAAAAATGGATCCTTGGCAAACCTGAGAATGTTGCTGCTTCTTCCTCCTTTTGTTTCCTGCATTCCTTTAATAATTAAAAAAAAAAAAAAAAGGAAAACTGGTGCCCTTAAAACACAAAACCCACAAATGATACATATAAGCAACAATGTGCGATGAGGAGAAAGAAAATGGTAATAAACTGCCTTCAGGTCTAATAAATGTCTTAAGCCTTAGTTTAAAGAAACTGCACAACTGAGAGCCCGACTACCTGTCCCACCTACTACTCATGTCCTCACTTGGGACAGCCAAGTGCCAAACCAACAGAGAACCACTGGACTAGTTCCTACCAAATCAGAGTATCAAACAATAATACAAATGGCTATGCAGAAAGACTCCTATGAAATGCTCACTAAAAATTTAAAGGCTTGAGAAAACTAAACAAACCTCCTTTCTGCCCACCTTAATGAGGGCAGTAGAACAGACAGTAATGTCAAGGGACACAGAGGTGCTGAATTAAAAATGTGATCTCACTCCCTGTATGCAATCAGGTCTGCACACTGTGAAGTTCACCAAAATCCTCTTTGTCCTGGAACTTATCACATGCTGGGAAATCAAAGACCAGAACCCTGTTCCTACATTGTGAATAGAAAGCACTCAATGATTTTACAAACAGCTTTCCCTACCACCATGACCCCCCCAAAAGCGAGTGCAGTCAGGATAACCCCAAACTGCAGTCCCAAAGTAAAGGTTCTCCCCTGTGAGGTGATGTGGAATGTGTGTATCATTTTGCTCTGAACATCGGTGCAGGCTGGGGGGGGGCTCAGAAAAAAAGGCAACAGAAAGAAAAATTAGTTGCTGCCAAGAATAATTGCTTCATGTGTACAGAAAGGTATGTGCAGTGTGTGTTAGTGTGACGATGGGCTGCAGATATAGGAAGGATGCCAACCCTAAAGAGAGAAGAGTAATTAGTTCAGAGGAAGAAACGAACTCGTTCTCCTGTTTGTACCAATAGAAAACACTGTTAAATCTTTGCCCATGAAATCCATCTCTCTAAACAAGCACACACCCGTTCCCAAGATAACATGCCCTTCAGAGATAAAAATCAAATGTACAAATCAATATAAACAAGGGGGAATGCTTTGCACAGGATCAGAGCATGCAACAAGTCCTTTCTCAACCCTGCTATTTCTTACGTTTCTCTTGTTGAAAAAGTTTTATGTTGAAGGGGACAAAACAAAATCATGAAGCCTGTAGCATGTATTTACACTTGCTGTTGCAACACCTTGTTTTAATCTTGTGCATTACAAAAAACAAAAAAAAATCTATTTTTCTCTGATTCAGAGCATGTTAGTAGACATAGGTAAGGGTTCTCATATCAATCTCTTAAATTATATATCCTCTACTCAGTTCCAAGGACTTTTTACTACAAGGTATTGCCCATAGCATAAAATAAGTAACTAGTGACATTTTACCAGATAAGACAAAGAGACTTGCTTAATAAAAATAGAATAAAAAAAATACAGACCCCACCTAAAAACCTCACTTTCTCTCTGTGGCAATATGGAGTGTTTCCTCAGAGATAAGAGGTATGCAAATAGTTTCAGAGGACTTCCATCTATCTCAGCATTCTTCATTACCACAGAGAATTGCAGCATGAGAGAAAGGTATGTTTTATCAGACAATGACTCTTACTGTCCTAGAGATTTAAAGTTAAGTCTGATTACAATGTACTTCTATACTTCAGGAATAGAGCTGGCTGGGGAGGAAGCAGCTACTTAAAACAAGAAAGGCTGTGTCAAAAGGGAAAAGTGCCTTCATATCACCCCCAGAAAAATGTGTTCGTCCATATAATTCCATCTGTGTTGACCCAAGAGGCATCCTCTTATGGAAGCTTGTAGCAAAGAGGCATCTGCATTCCACCCTTCTAAACTTTGCACTTCTCTCTTTTCCAGTGCCTGGATCAAATCAGCTGAGCATAACTGAGACTCATTTGCTCACCAAACAGTGAGAAATAATTTATTGCACCAAAGGAAATTGCTTTATTAATTGTCCTGATAGTATTGCTGTTAGCACTTTGAGTGCTCTTAAACATCAGAAACGGTGACATTTCTAATAGGAAGGCACAAAACACTGCCTGAATCCACAGAGTCTACCCCATGTGCCATCTGAAACTCCACCCACTTCTCTCTTTGCTTGTGCCAATTGCTGTTTTCAGCTGCACCTGTAGCACAGCTACATGAAGATGTATGGGTTAGGACTGAACACTGCCTTTATTTTGGCAAATGCCATCAGAATGTCACAGAAACAGAACGAGTGGAGGCCTGACAACCTGTGTGCAAGTGGGGAAGCTTCACATATCTCTCTGGTGCACTGCAGTGAGTGAGGGCCGAAAGAAAACAACAGAAAGACTGCAACCAAATCAAGTCTCAGACCTAGAAAACCCTCAGACTTTGAGGATCTAAACCCAATCTCCACACACAGTACCACAGCCTGAGCCAGAAACTGGCTCCTTTGCCTGACTTCTGAGGCAGGGTGGATTTAGGATAAAAGCTGCATCTGGGACACATCTCTAAAATAAACAAACAAACAATAAGAGGGGTCCATGCAGGAACTGAAAAATCCCATATTAATACCTCTTAAACCTCATGACCAGAAATCCAAACAGTGCCGAGTTATTTCTATACATGGCATCAGAAACACTATTCCTGGAATATCATTTTCAGTTCCGTTGTCCTCACTTTAAGAAGGATGTCTGAAGTGGGAAACAGTTCACAGAGATGATATAAACAGAATTTAAAATCTCAGGAAGATTGACAGCCTTAAGAACCTCTCTTCCTACCCAGTTTAGCCAAGAAAAGGTTAAGAAGTGACTATCTAAAAGCACCTATATCAGGAGTAGTCTTTTGACAATATTTAGCAGGAAAGGAGATAATGAGATCTAATAGTTGGAAACTGAAGCTTGACTAATTCAAACTATAAATAGGGCACTTAAAAAAATCAAATAAGGAGGATAATTAAGCATTAAAAGAACATCTAGAGACCTTATATCCTCCCCATCACTTAAGTCTTTTACATAAAGTGCAGAAATCTTTCTGCACATGTTGTAGCTCAGTTACTGGACCTCCTGCATGAAATTCTGCAACTGAAGTTGTACCAGAGATCACTTTAGGGATTCAGGATGGTCTCTACTGGCCTAGCCATGAATCTATGCACTTTGAATACAGTGGGTTTAGCAGTGTTTGGGTCTGTTGGCTGATGACAGTGTTTTGAGTCAATGCTGAGCTACAAAACACTACACTGCCACAGACAACGACAGGTAAGGCTATGTAAATGTGTCCCATGTTGTTTATGATCTCAGACACTAACAATATGGAAGGCTGTTTCACAGATATTTCATGATTAATCATCTGTGTCTTTACACTGCAACAAGTCAGATGAGTGTGGAAATACTAATGGGAAAGAAGGCTCGTAAGCTGAAAAAGGTGCCAACCAAAAGAACAGAAAAACTAAAAAACTGAGGTGAAAAAAAATACACCTAAAAATACTGGATAAAAAGTCTTCACTGAGAGTAAGCTTCATAAGCTCTACATTATCTATCATGCTACACTATCTAGCTGATGTGAGGGAAGCCAGTAAAACAACCATGTACCCCTATTTACAGTATCAAGGGTCTCTGTCTTCCTGCCTTGTGCATGTGGGCAGACACAGTGGGAAGGGCAGTGACTGGAAAGCCAGCTGTGATCCTACCTGTGGAGGGGACACACAGTGGCTCCCACAGTGGCTCTACACAGTAACAACTAATGCAATGAGAAAAAAAAAACCAAAGATCTGGGGATTAACAGCACCCACAGGGAAAAGAACTGATGGAGAGCTGTTTGTGTTGGGGATTTTGTGTCTAAGTTTGGGCAAGGCATAGAAATGCCCTGGAAGTGTGGCAGCAAGTCCTCCTTGGGCTAAGGAAACTGATCTGCAACCACACACACCTGCAAGCTGGGCCTGGGAGCTCACAGATACTCAGGCAGTGACCAGACAAGGTCAGAAATGTTGCAGCACCAGCTCCCATTCCTATCAGAAAGCACAGAAATGGTACAACCTGGGCCACCTACCCAGGACCATGCAGAATACAGCAGGGGCAATGAGTGACCCTGAAGCAGAGCAACTCAGTGGCCAGCAAGGGAACAAGATGGACTACAGAAATGCCTGAAACAGTTTGCATCCAGAAAAGGAGCATGTGTGGAAGACAGCTGAGGACAGGAATAAGAATGTCTCGTGATAAACACAGATTTCCCTCCACTGACACCCCGCCCCCCAAAATCCCAAGCCCATTTGTCAGATGGAAAAACACAAAGTTTTGTTTGCTGCTGGCCCTCTTGTTCATTGTTACTCAACTACCCCAGGAATTTAACACCTGAAAAAGATTTACTTAAAACATCTCTACTTCCATCAGAACTGCTTCTGCTCCAAAAAGGAAAATTCCACTCTTCTTGTCCCCATCCTATCTCCCTAATTCACCTCTCACTTGCCAACAGTCCTAAGCCCTTCCTATTTCTCAAATGTTAAATCACCTCAGGAAGGAAGTACCTGGCTCTTGCCTTGCCCCCAGCTGCAGTTTTTGTTCCAATGTCAGTGATATGCCCTTCCTCCTCTGCAGCATCCTTTTGTGCTCAGTTAAGCTCATTCTTCCTCCTCTCCCACTGCACTCATGTGCTATACTAGAAAACCTGGGCACCACAAGTATTTGAGAACCCCAACAACCTGAAAAATACCCCCAGCACAAAGACATTACACTTGCATGTGGAACTCTGACCTTGTGGCAGAGCACATAACTGAGCAAATTCCTCTAAAGTGGAAGGAAACACAGCACTTCCCATCCAAACAAACTCCCCATATCTGTGCCTGTCATGAGAAACAGGCCAAATGCTCCCCACAAGAAGTGCAGGGGATGGGAGGGGGACATACAACATACTGTATTTAAGAGTCATTTCCTTTAGCTAAAAGACAGCAGCCAGGAAAATCAAACAAGTCAGAGATTAAAAAACAAAAACAAAACAAAAAAAAAGCCAGAGGATTTCCCTGTTCTCTTCCATAAAACCAGAAATAACTCCTCGCCCCGCCCCGCCCCCTCTTCAATCCAAGAGCTTCAGAAGGCTCTGTGCTGACACTCACGCAGGTGTGCTGGCAGTCTGATGGTGTCCTCCTCCATCCTGATGGCTTGAGGCACTGGGACATGTAGTGGTGACGAAGTGTAATTTGGTACCGGGCTCACTGGAGGTGTGTACGAAATTCTTTCCTGCTGTTGAAGAGAAAGTAGGACGGGGGGAAGTGGAGAAAGAGAGAGAGAGAGAAAGGACAACGTGAACTTTGGAATGGCGGTGTGAAACCAAGGCAGAGGAGGGGGAAGTGGGTGGAAGGAAGTGTGTGTGTGTGTGTGTGCGTGCACGTGGTGATGGTGAGCAGCACTGGTGATGTACCTGGCTGCACAGGGAGCCACAGAGCACAGCACACCGGGCAGGCTGTGTGCTGCCCAGTGCTGCACCCAGGGGTCAAACAGCTTTTAGGGTGGTGGGTTTAAATTTTTAAAAGGTCCATGAAGTTTCTAAGGGTCTTCTTAGAAATTTGCCAAGGGAGGAAAGGGAAGTGACATATCAGTGGGGAGATTCCGAGGGTTTTATGTCAGTAAAAACCTGGCAGCAACTCCACGGTACAAGCATGGACACCACTGAAGTGCCAAAACCACTTAACCTTACACTAACAGATCAGTCATGGTCTGAACAAGTTTGTTAAGCATTGAACACTTTACTCCTTCCTAGCATTTTAAAGACATTAATCAATTACTTTTCTATTTGCTGCAGAAAAACATATCACTAAAAACTACTCTATTTACCACCAAGTAATGTAGTCCTTTTGGTTTTGCCTGAACTAGTTACCTTTTTTGAAGTAGTTTAACTTGCAAATACATGAGTCAGCATACAGAAAGCAGCTATGCAAGGACAACCACAGAAGCACAGATCACAGAATATTCTGAGTTGGGAGGGACCCACAAGGATCATCAAGTCCAACTCTTAAGTGAATGGCCCATACAGAGGATTGAACCCATGACCTTAGCATTGTTACCATCAAGTTTTAACCAACTGAGCTAATCTCAAGGTCAAATAGAATCAAAGGCTAATTTGTGAACGTTGCATTAGTTTCATAATGATCACAGTTAGGTTTTTATTTACAAAAGACTGACATTTCATGAGATTCTTCCCTATTCTAAGCCTGTACTCCAATCACAGCACAAATTATACCCTTTGTAAATTAACACAGCCACAATTTCACAGGAACATAAAAAAACCATTATCACGTGATTCCTAAAAGGCAATGCATGTTATTCTCCAAAACCATGCTACTGACATTTAACAATGCAAACACAATTTAACAGTGCAAACACAATGGATTTACATCCCTGCATATACAGAAACAAAAGGAGCTGCATTAACTTCTGAGCATTTGCAGGACAGTAGGAGTGCACCTCCTTACTCTCACCGTGATCTCTGTCAAAGGGAAAAGACAAAATTGGTGCTGGACTGAGAGAAGGTAATTACTGCCATGACAAACCACACCATTATCACAGCCATGAGATGAGGAAATAGACTGAGGCTGATAGAAACACCTGCAGAACGTTATGTTAGCTGCCTTACCACCAAAGGGAAGAAGTTTGTAAAAAAACCTCTTCAGGCAGATTAGTTGACACGTCCAAAAATAAATGTAACACGGAGCTCCTAAAAAGTCTTTCATCTTTCAGCCACCACGTCAAAGCAAGCCCTGCTCATTCTTTTGCAAGGCACTGCTTGCTGCTCAGGAGCTCGGGCAGAACCAGAAGTTTAGCCTCAACATCAGGAGTTCCATCACTATACACTAAAGCCACGTGGCAGAGAACACTGACAGCATGTGGTAAATAAACTATTGTAACTATTCTGGGTTTAGATGGAGTGAGAAGAGAAGCCTGTTTCACTCCACCATCACTACATTATTTCTGCAAGTACAGTCTCTGTGGCTTTCAGCCCAGTACTTTTTAACCAGAAATTGCTCAATCTTATGATGCTGTCTCCCACAAACTCAATTTCTTTCTATTCATCACTGTTCAGGCAACAGCAATCCATCAGACCATATGAAATCAGGTTTTTTTGTAGTTAACAAACAGGGATGTTCATTGTGACGTGCCGAAAGACACACTCATGGAGCTACAAAACATTATTCTGGTTTTAACTTGCACAACTCCTTCCTTGACCCAAAACAGCTGACTCTGTGCTTCCCTTTCCTGCAAGGTGCAGCTCCATGGGCCTGTTCTGTTGCCTATTTGCACTTCTCACCCTGCTGCACAGGGCCAGCAGACTGCAATGACACCAGGCACTCCCCAGCATTCCCTGCTGCAATCCACACTTCAGATAATTGAACCACACTGCTGCTTACTTTTTTATTGAGATAATTTTATAATAAAGATATTTTATTTTGTAATAAAAACAGGAACACTTCTGAAACACAACCACACAGATGCCTGCCTCTGCAAACAGGTACTAGAGGAGAGGATGGAGACCTGAAGTCCTCTTCCTCCCTCCTGAAGAATGCAGGACACAGTCCTGTATTACGACCATTTCATGCTCACACAAATACTGAATCACCACTGAAAAGACAAAGGCCAAGTGGCTTCAAAGGGCCAACAGCAGGTGAAAAGTGAAAGCAAAAAATTAAAACTGAATCCAGAACCCATGCACTTCCCTCAACATCCAGGAGATGCTGTATCAAATTAAGACATTATGCTTCCAGTACCTGCTGCCTTCACTGACCAACCTCCTAAAGACATACCATAATTTGATTTATGCTCTGACAACTCCACTGAGATTTACTGTTATAAACAAATACATTTGATTCATTGTTTCCTAGTATTCATATGAATGGGACAGTTAAAACCCAACAAGATATGGAAATGATTACTTTTCCACACATCTTGGATGTCCACAGTAGTGTCTGAATTAATAGTATTAATTAATAGCAGTATTACTAGTAGAACATATTTTCTAAGGCACAAAGGGGAGTTAGCTATCTGACTCCTATTAGTGTCTTTGAAATGGCCTCTCTCTTGTTAATCTTACATTTTTGTCCAGCACCTTTAGCCTAAATATCAAAGCAATTTACAGACATTAGGTAAGTCTTTTCCTTTTTATTAGACACATGGACAACTTGAGTTACGGCAAGAGCAAAGCTCAAATGAGCTAAGTCATTTCAGTGTTAAGCTGTCTTGAAAAAGGACAGCATGTGCCTCTCCCAAGGGCAACACATTTAACAACTGAATGCTGAAAGAGCTGCCCTTTTAACTGTCCTGGAGAGATTTCAAAATGGTGTGGAATGGTAGTGGCACAGGGAGGTCAAGGCACTGGGCTTGTGTTAAAAATGAGCTTCATCTCTGTTTGCAGCATGAGGCAGCAACGTGGCTGGAAGAACTGCAACCATCAGTCTAGTTCTGTAACCTACCTCTGTGCCTCGGCCACACACAGCTCCCAGCCTCCACAGACACATGAATACACACAGTCACATGTGTTCCTCCAGGCTTTATGAGCCTTTTCAGAGTCACATTTCCAGGAGGCAACGGTTGTGCTCACGCCACTGAGAATGGATTTGCATTAACCTTCACAACTCCAGAACTGCCCAGCGCTTCTCTCTATGGGATCCATCAAACAAAAACATGGCTGGTGTCTCACGCTTCTAAGGTTACACAACTCTGCTACTTGGAATTTTTCTGAAAGAGTTTCCTAACTAGTCAGTTTAATATTTCCCTTTGTGTTAAGGCCAAGGATGGAAGGGGTTGTTTGAGCCACAGCTTGGGAGGAAGGATAGGTAGTGCCGGTAAAACCAGCATGAACCTTGTGGGTACTGGTAAAAGAAACTAAATCAACACACATTTGGTGTGGTCCTTTGAGATTTTTGCTGATGAGTGCTAGGAAAGCGCTTGGTATTACCACATCAGCCACCTGCCAGGGGACTCTGTAAAACCTACAAGTGACCAAATGCTCAGCCCCAAACAACTACCAATTTCAAACTAGCAACTCCCTAGGTATTTTTGCCAGTAGCCACAAGGAGGTGGATAAAACAGGTGGCATGTTGCTTGCTGTCATCATTTTTGATAGGTTGCTTCAGCTCCCAGTGAGTCAGGAAAGTTTCACCATGAAATTTCACCTGGACTACAATAATTGAAGAGATGCATTAAGTCAACATTTATGGAGGCTCTCCTTGGGGTTTTACTCTAGTGGCTGGTGCTACAACAGTGCCAGCTGGACAACCAGCAGGGCTGCTGAAAGTGGGGCACACCCCATCAAGCAGAGGCAGGTTCAAACACCTGTTTCAGCCTGTGCAAGAATCAAGAGAACTTACGGTTTTGTTCTCTTTGTACCAGAAAAGTACTAAGTATCCAGCTGCTGAGAATACCATAGATCAAACCACCTCGTCTAAATTAGGAAGGTAACTCAAAAGCTGTAACTCATGACTATGTAGTAGGAGTGTATGCAACAGCTGACTAGACTCCCAAAGCCATCAAAGCACACACTGGTTTCAGTTTCAGGAATTGAGGTTGATTCTTTACAGAACAAAATCTACCTGAAGAGAACTTTTTCTGCCAGGAACACAAATTATTCATACTGCTAAAATAAAAATAATAATAAATTCCAAATACCAAAATTAAATTTTAAAAGAAGTCCAACAGTTGAGGATGAGGAAGGCTGCAAGTAAAAATAGCTTCAGGCTTTTGCTAAAATTACACCCTTCTAAACTCCAAAGCAACAGCCTTGCAATCTGATAGTCTTTTTGTCCCTTTACTAAGTTCACTCAGATGGCAGGCATAAAAGACACACATGTTTCTGTAGAAATGAAAAAGATGTAAGAAAGTCTGCTAAAACTAGCTTTCATGTTGTCCCAGTGACATGACTACTTCAGCAATTGGATAAAAAATACGCTAAAACTACTTTTTTAATTGATAAAGAAATGCATTGCCTATGCAGCAGTTTTTGGGAAACCAAAACAGGCAACATGGTCTGCAAATACCCTGTGCTGGAGAGAAAAGGCAGCTGACTCTAATCACTGCATAAAAAGATACTCCTATAGTGCATGGAATGATAGCACACAGGGAGAAACCAACCAAGAGTAAAAGCTGACACGTTTGCCCCACAGGATGCTGGTGTACCTGTGCCATCCCACACCTGTCTTACTGCATTTGCTGTTCAGCTTTGCTTCCACAAACAGCCCAGACTGCCTTTGCTCCCCAGAAAAGCAGGCATTACTGCAAGCTGGAGATACAATGATTTGCACTGTGGTGACTATTGGGCAGCCAACAGTAAAAATGGAGAAAGCCACCGGTTGTGTCCTTGCTTTCTCACAGGACAGTGGCAGCAGGATGTTGCTTTGAGGGAAGCTTCCAGTTCCTTGGGTATCATCCCATCACCTTGCTGCAACTCCTCACTTGTTGGACATGTGTTTAGAGAGGGAAACACTAGCAGGTGTGCAGCATTCTGGTGCCCTCTCGGGTTTCTGGGGAAGCTCTAGGCTTAAAACCCCCTGTGTAACATGCCCTTGACTCAAATCCAGGTTTGAAACACATGTTTGTAGCAAACAGGACTCTGAAAGCCTCTGGACTCTGTCCAGAACACTGGCAACCCCAAATCCTGAAGGACATTCAGCTCTACAACGACATGGGATCAATCTCTTTCAGCAAGCACAATGAGGCAGGAAAACTTAAAAGATAAGCCAAGGGACCAGGAGCTGGGGAGAGCCTGTGAGGGTCTGGTTTTCCTACTGTGGATCCTTATAGGAACAGGTGCCTCAACTAAGGGAGAGGGTGAAAAATACTCTTAGAGAAAAGGGTTGTTCGGGGAGAGAAATCTGCAGGAAAGATTCAGCAGATCCTGAACATCTAGGTACTCAGAAGGGCAATGCCAGCAAACCAGCCCCAGAGCAGTACAGGGCATGACAGCAGCAGATCAGTTCATCAGTCTGTTAATCATTAGGGAAGCATGTGAGGGGAAGTGGAAAGGGAAGTGCTCACCAGTGGTTTGCATCCAATGCTATGGCTGGATGTGAAAGTCCAAAAGACCACTATAAGCTGAGTTAGAGGGTCTAACACAGGGAGCAGGAGGGAAATCAGAGCCCCTAACTGACTGTATGGCACATTTTGGGATTTTGGTCAATGTTACAGTGTACACTCCAACTTCTGCCAGGGTCAAAGGCTCAGCCTTCAGCAAAAGCAAACTACAGCTCTGCAGTACCACAGCATGAATTAAACTCTCCACTTCTCTCCCTTCCCCTAGTTGCTGTCATCTTCTTAATTTCCACGGCAGACATCTCCTCAATTTTGATCCCATTAATGTAGCAATTCGCGTCAAATCTGTAACAGCATAATCAGCACACTATCAGTAATTAGAGAAATTAAAACAAACACAGCTCTCTGGAATGGACCTTATGCAAAGCAGCACTGGGAAAAGATTAACATCTCATTTCCTGCGCACAGACAGCAGAGATTGTGTCAGTAACCTTAGCAATTCTGTGAAGTTCAGCTCCTCCCTGACTCCTCCCTCCAGCCTGTCCTCCCGGCTCAGGGGCAGGTGATGGTTACCCTCTCATGCCTCAATCCTCACTCAAGTAAAGAAAAAAAAACAAACAGGGAGATGCAACAGTCCATCACGAAGGGAAGGGGAAAGGAGACAGTGGGGAAGTTCATGCTTCTCCCACAATGATTACAGCTACTGTTCTAATTAAATTAAAATCACACAGACAGCAAAACTGATGCACTCAAGTGTTATGGAAAGGCAGCTTGAGGAGGTCAATGCTGTCACTGAAAATGCCATGATACAGTTGCATTATTGTATAAGCACTCCAAAATATTTCAAACTAGCAAAAAAACAATGAAGCAAAAAAACTAGCTCAACCACATGCTCAAAAAGTATTTCCTCACTGAGGTCACTGCTAATACGGGGGAACAGAGAAAACAGAACAGGCTGTGTGAAGATAGTGTCAGGTAAAACCAGGAGATAATACTAAGGCAAAAAGTTTAGCACAATTCATGAAATGATTAGTCATTTATATGTATAACAGAGAGTTTTATCCATAGATATGCCAGCAGCATAAAATACACAAGAGCCAGATTCTGGTTCAGGATTTAGACGTGAAATCATATTCCAAATCAGAGTAAAGCCTTATCTCTCCACCCACCCTTTTGCAGTGAGGCTCCAAGAAGAGGCAGCAAAGCTGGGACTTAGCTCACCTGACCTAGTACTTCAAGGCAGAAGCCAACCATGGATTCAACTAAGAATCTGTCACCAGTTTTTTTTTTCCATGTGCAACTCCAAAATTTGTGTTACGGGCTTGTCACTGCAACACTCCTCTGAAAAGCTTGTTACTGACCTTGGTTTAAGTAGGGCATGGAGAAAGGTGGGCCACTGCTGTGACCCATCCACAGAGTCTCTTTGGCATTTACCATTTTTGTTAGCACCCCTGCTTCACACAAAGCACCAGAGTGTCAGCTGGGAAAAGTACTGTGGCCAGTGAGAAAGCAGAAGGGAGGCAAGGAGGGCAACAGAAGAGGACTTTTTAGGCTTAGATAACTGCTCATCAGAGATATTTCACTGCGCTTTTTCACATTCTCTTATCTGAAAGAGGGAGGGCTGGGGAGCCTTGTCTCTGTAACACACGGTGGTTGTACAACCCTGCCTGTACACGTGGGAATTCACACTCTGAACACCCCTCACTGGAGTCATACGCTCACTGTAAGATTTGTGGAGGCCAGCAGACTGAGATGGGAAAACTAAGGGGAAATATGGTGTACAGGGAGCTGCCCTCTCATGTTATGGGAAGGTTCCTCTTCAGTGTCTCAGGGCTGGCATGGCAGCACAAGTGTTTTTACCTGGCTACATTATGAAGCTGTCAAAGTACTGCAATTGCTCACTATGCACTCACAGAAAAGTTGTAGCTTCTTTTCATCCTCAGTCATTGATGGAAATGGAATTCCTGTGGAGCTACAGCACTGTAAAATACAGATTTTAAAAGTATCATTTACAAATATAAAAAATTAGCCTTCTTGGCCCGACTGCACAGCTAGACTCTGCTCCCATCTGTACCCACAAAATTCTCATGTGTCTGATTTTTTTTAAAGAACAATGTTTCTGATCCTGATTTACGTTAATGTGGAAGTAAAATCCACATATAGGCCTCAATATTAATCTTCTCCAGTAACTTAAGTTTATTCTCTCTCTTTATGTACATGAAATCAGTTTGAACCTGAGGGGCAACAGTGTGGGTATGTTGCTTGTTTGGAAACAAATTGCACCACAATATGCCATCATTACCTTATATCTGCTACCACTTGAAAATGGCACACCCAAAAATCCGCTACTGCACCGAACTTGAAAAAATTGTTTCTGTGTGATCATGTAGGTGCCCACTCTGGCAAGCAGCAGATTGTCTCTCCTCCTCAAAGAAAAGCCATCTACTGCTGGAGACTCGACAGAAACATCCCTGATCACAGGCTTAGGTTCTGGTACTGGAAGCCCACTTCAGACCAGAGAACTGGTGTATCTACTCACTGCCCAGTGAAATAACAAGTTTAACCCTACAAGACATCTTCACAACATTCCTCACTAGGAAAAAACCCTCACTGTTGGCATACACAGCACCACTGCCATTTCCATCGGAGCATTTCATCACACTCCAGGCTTCTGGCAAGCTTTCCATGAAAATGGACATACCAAACACAGGAAGAAACCAGGGGGTGCCAGGACAAGGTGTAAGGCCACATCTTACAGCCGTTTCTCCTAAAGATTCAAGTGGTGCATCAGTAACCCAGTATACACAGCATGGCAGGGAGTGAGCCATGTCCCCCTGTTCAACGACACCTGTAAGTAGGTAAAGGCAACTTTCCAGAGGGAATCTAGGCCAGCCTGGGAATAGGGTAGCTATAATAAGCACTGCTGGTGAAAAAATGGGTAGATCCACTTGAGTGCTCAGGAAAACTGAACAGAATCCACGACAGGAGAAAGATAGCCAAATAAAATACCAATTCTCAAAGTCTGTCTCAATAAGCTAGTCCAAGAACAAGAAATGATGGATGCCTGCCACTATGAAATATCAGAAAGATTAAGATTATTTCACTCCCAGTATATAAAATGCAGAGGTAGTTCCTATAAAGGACCACACTTGCACTGACCTTGACTACCATACAGAAACTGGATATGGAAGAAATAAATTATAATCTTCCTCTCCCACTATTCTTTCACCTACTCCAGCTGCTTATTTCAACATGAACAACATCAGGTTAGTGTGACTAGAAAAGGAAAGACTAGCTGACGAAGGAGAGTATATAAAAAAACAGCTGATAGGATTTCACTGACAATATTGCATTCTGCACATTTGCAGGCTCTTCATTCGGCTTCATATACACACACACACACCCCCCATATATTCAAGACAGACGAGTTTTACAGGAGTCAAACAGTTCAGCTTGTAAAGAGGGAGTAAAGCAACTACAGAGATGGACAGAGGCATGACAGATACAGCTCAACATTCAAAAGGAAATAAAAACAGAGGGAAGAGAAGGTAATCTGGAACACATTGCAGAAGGATAGTAAAAAGTTGTGATTAAAAGATTAAGATGCATTGGGAGAACACTGAAAGAAGCTGAGTTACATAAAAAGAAAAGAAATCTGCAGCAGGTCAGCCTAGACAAGAATTGGGTTAATTTGTTTTAGTTTATTTAACAAGGTCTCCCCAGTCAGTGGTCTGTGGGTATGAAAATGAAAACTAAAAGAAATTGAACTTTTTGCTCATCAATGCATCAGACACCTAAATATTACTCAGAAAAAGTAAACAAACCACCTGGGGATAACTTGAGGCAGAGCAATATGTTATTTTCTCTAAAATATAGTCCTTCCAGCACATCCAAGATCATTAGGACAGGCAGAACTCAAAGGGCAGTTTTTAAATACATTCATACAGAAACAGCTGGTCATGGTACTGCATATCTGATTCAAAAGAATAGATGTGCTTTCACGTGTGTTTGAAAAGAAGCCGAAGCTCACGAGCCAGACATACTTTTAAGAAGTGAGAGGCCGAGAGCAGAGCCTGAATTGGACAACATGGTCTGTATTCCAGGGACAATGACAGGGTAGAGTGATGGCTCTTTATTAAATGCTTTCTCTCCATTAATGCTGCACACTCTAATGATTTGACCATTACTATTAGCAAATCTGCAATGTCCCTGCCTGGAGCTAACAAGTAATGAACTAAGCGGGTGAATATGTTGCTGTTGCGTAAGGAGAGCTATTAGCAATCCTTTCCCAACTGCTCTGAAAACAAGAGATGCCTTCCAGGTATGACCTATCCATGTGACAGGGTACATCCCACACGGCCCTTATTCCCTCAGTCTGGAAATTCCAGTGGCACTCCCAGCACTCACAAGAGGAGTAAGAAGTGGATCACCTCCTGTATAGTGGTTCTGTACAAGGCTGGGTGGCAGATGCCAGACAGCAAAACACAGGACAAAACAAGCTCAGCAGAAGAGGTTTGAAGACAAACGGTGAGAAGGACACAGGACTGTTCCCAGACCTGCTACTGACTCTTCAAACCAACTTGTGGCATTACCACAGCCCTCAGTACACCTTGGCTGTGCCAACAGGACAATGGGATAATGCTGATCCCACAAGTGTGTCAAGCCCTGTGACAAATCTCACTTCGGCTGCTTTCCTTCTGCCACAGCTTTTCCTGTTCGTTAAGTTCCCCAATTGTTTTAATTGATCCTTTCAACCTCTGCATCACTTTTTGTTCTTCCTCAAATTATTGTTTTGTTTCAGCTCGTAATTCCAAAGCACTGGTTACAATGTTATTCCTGGCAGAACAGAAGCGCTGAAGTTTCACTCGGTTTATCTTCGGCTTGTTTTCACAACTAAGCGTTGCTGGTTCACATCTGAATGGACACTGCAGTGAGAGCCACTCCACTCTCACCATAAGACTGATTCTGACCCGCAAATATTGCCTCAATACATAAGTGAGAGGTTTGGGAACTAAGCCAGATGAAATGGAGTAAATAAACTCCAGACAGCTCTAAAAGAAAGAGTAAAGTGCTAGTCTTGAGCACATTTTAACTCAATCTGGAGAATTGTTCATGATCCTCACTACTACACTGTTTAAATATGTCCTATAATACCTTTAGCACTTTCTTGCAATGAAGAGAAGTGTCATTACACTCACCTTCACAAGTGGAGGGACCAAAACATAGGCACATAAGGTGGCTAGCCCATTCAGGTCACAGAAGTCGAGAAAAACCTACTTTGACACCTTACAAAAGAATATTCTCTCCCAAGAACTCTGCTGGGATGTGAACACCACTGTTAGGACTTGACATTTCTACAGTGGTAGCACTCAGAAGCAAACAAATACAGAGCCACTGTCCAAGGCATTCCAGAAATACCAAGCAGAGAGGGGACCTGAAGAGCTCAAAGTCAAAATAATTGAGATAGTGAAGCAGCAGAGGAAGGATCTGTTTGGATCCTAGTTAGGAATTCCTACAGTTAGGAACGGAGGTGCAGGAAGAAGCAGCAAGTTGTCTAAATCCAATTTTGACCTTCTACCCACATGGCTGTGTTTCTGGAGTTGTGCTGCTGCTCTAGAAACAGGAGAGAAGTAAAGTGACATGGACAACTTGCAAAAGCCCTCAAAATGCGTAATTTCACTTTGCATTTTAGCGTTGATTTTAAACGCCCTCCTCATGGGAACTCCTCCTTGTCAGAGCATTGACTGAAATCTCTCAGCTCACAAGTGGTAGCAGAGAGGGCCTGCATCACACAGAGACTTTAAAGCCTTTCCAGAAACACATCCCTCCTTTGCCACAAGAATCAGGACAGAGGCACCCCAACCCTTCCCACGGTTATGCAATGACACAAATCCCTTCAGGAAGGCAGGTTTCCTCACCTGACCCAACTCACAGCTAAACAGTCTTAGAAACCAGCAGAGCTCTCTGCTTGTACAAACAAAACCAAAAGGGAGGGGGTCACCAATCTCCCCCAACTAATCAAGCAGGGTGTTTTTAATACCAGAGCTAAGTTGTGACACTGTCAGAGATGGGGGAAGGAAAAAAACCAAACCTGCTTACAAGAAGCATGACAAAATGCTCCTTCTGCTTCTACAGCCAAGAAGGTGAGACAACATTCCCAACATTTGAGGAGAAACGTGTTCCTTCTGGCAAGCACCCCCCAAGTCCCTTCCACTACATTCCCCTCCCCATGGACCTCCTCACACACAGCAACTTCTGAGGTTTTAGGAGAAAATTAACCCAAATTTCTTTTAGAGCTGGCAAAAAAGACATAGAACTTTTCCTGGCATTTCTCCTGTTTATACAGGGCCTGCCAAACCGGTTGTGTGATTTTTATGCTGCTTTCTTTTCCACAAAGTCCTCTGAAAGTCAGAATAACAGAGAGCAACTACAGAAAGTTTGGTTATACAGGTCTAAAGATCAAACCTTTGTAATACAGTTGAAAAATCAAAAATTAACCACAATCTTCCTATATTTATTTTGACTATCCTAAGACCATAATTGTTTACATTTATTATTAAGTCTGTGTAGAACAGTTGCTTTCAACAGTGAAAGGCAGTCCCGTTTAAAATTGTTTAACAGCTGAAGAGGTAAGTCATGTGGCAGATACAATGGGAAACTGAGGCACAGTGCATAGTCAAATGAACTGCTCAAGGTAGGCAGAGCCAGGGACAGGCATCAGGTCTTCTGAGCAACCAACCACCTGGTTCCCTGCACATTCAGTCATGCCACTTCTATGTACATATGCCTAATTCCCAATCAATGCTGGGTGCCTTAACTCCAACACCAAGCAGCTCCGAACCCTTAGAAAATGATGCTGTCCCTCCTACAACACCCTAGACAGAAAGGAATTCATCTGTCACAACTGCCTGGCTGTAAGTGTACACTGCCAGGGATCTGAGGACCAGAAGTAACAATATGTTAAACATTTCCCTCAGTATATGCAACCTTGCTAAAATCAAAACATTACACCAAAAATAGCCCCTTCAATTACTACACAGGGGTTTTTTAATATTGAGGGTTGTTGTTTTGTTTTGCTGGCTTGTTTTTTTCTTTTTCAGAATAACTTACCTACAACACAGCAGCACACTGTACTAATATACTTCCCACGTGGAACACTTGGCCTTTGATTCAGAAGATATTTCTGTTTTAATATTAATTTTGCTGTGAAAATATTAATTTTTTTTCTGACAATGCTATGGGCATAGAAAAAAAAAATTTAAAACATGAAAAATAAAAATCAATCCAGTGCACCAAACCAGTCACCCTACCCACACAGCCAGGGGTGCCTCACTATTTACTCAGGTGTCTCTACCTTCAGGGATGGCACAGAAAGCACAGCCTTCCCCTCCAACACTTGCATATCCTCCTGCCCTCTCACCTGTGAGGCCACCCAGCACACACACACAGCCTGCCACTCAGATGGCCCTGGTTTAACTGACACAAGTAAATATTCATTTTTACTGGGCTGTATACTAAAGGATGAGATAAAACCTTGAGCAAATAAATGGGCAAAGTTCAAGCATACAGCTGCTCCTCACAGCTGACACACCTGCTTCTTTGGCAGCTGGCTTAGCTCCCTAAGGCTTGGGCTTTGCAGGGCTGGGTGATGTGCTTGCACAGATCCTGCCTATCAGCCAGAAAGGTCCCAAAGCAGTTCACAATTTACCAGGGATTTACAGTCTCACTGCACAACAAGTGAATAGGCACCACTGCTTACACACCTGCAAGCCCAAAAAAAAAGAAATCATTCACTGGATTCCAGTTACAGTGGAAAGGCTGCAGCTTGAGAGCCCCTGAAATCAGCTTAGATGAGAACGAGCCCTCCTGACCTTGCAAGACCCACGGAAGCACCACCCCTTATGTTGTCAGCTGCCTGAGCTTGTCCAGCTCCCTTACTGGCCACCATGGAGACATTCAATAGTCATGTCTACACAGATTACCACACAGGGTAAGAAAGGATCCCTCAGAACAGACTGGATGCTTGTAATTTATGTGGATAAGATGTCATGGGCATAGTAAAGCCATCCTCCTCTACAGCATGCATCCCTGAACTTCTTTCAGGCTAAGATGATGGGAAGCGTGATTCTTCAACAAACTGCATTCATGATGCAACTAGAGACCATTCTGCTGGGCTCCTGCCTGCCAATCCCATGCTAAAACGACACAATTTCATGAGCTGCCACATAAAAAACCATGTGTTTCTTTATTGATACCAAAATCTTCTCCTCTTCCTATCCCCATCCGGAACAGAATCCTAATACAACGATCCAAGGCCTCAGAGTGGAAATACTAAAGCCACTATTACATTTAAAAGCAGAGTGAGCCTGCTTTGGGAGGAAATATGAACCTGTCCTGAAAACCATCTCAATCTGCAAGTGTGCAAAAATAAATGCAAGATCTTAATATTTGATGTTGCACAAACTAATCTTAAATTGTGAGCAATTATGTGCATTCCTACTGACACAAGGAACTACAGGTTTTGCTGAACACTGAAAATTGCAAATGTGGAAAATGGAGATACTGGTATCTCTAATGAGCAGAGCTACCTGCTGCTATTACTTGCAATAGTTGGCTGGTGACAGTCAGTGACACCTTGCAGCATGATAATACTCCTTGCCTCAGCCTTTAATTACAGAACAGATGAAAAACAAAAAAAGCATCAACTCTTTTGGGAGATGCATATACCATCCTTGGCACATCAGAAGTTATTAACAGACGTACACAGAGCTCCTAGTTTGGAAAGAGGATGAGGAACCATGTTGTCAAGACAGGTGAGAATTCAGGGGCACCAATTCTCCAGTGAATGGGAGAAAAGAAAAATGGGAAACAGTGAAAGCCACAGCTATAGCAGAGAACATGAATCAGATCTCACTGATGAAGATGGAAAGGAAACACAGGACACCCAAGTGAGAAGAAACACCACAAGACACTGCTTTGTAGAAGCAGCAAAGACTCTTATCTCCAAGGTATAACTGTAAGAGCTGTGAAAGTCAGAAAGATGGTGGGTTTCTTTCCCACACTCTGGAAACATAAATTCCAAAGTCACTAGTTATGCAGATTTCAGACAAAACTGAAAATCCAAATGCCTCAGCAAGACCCAGAGAACAGTCCTAGAGATAAGAGGTCTAGAAGGAGTTCTCATTATTCAGAAACCCTACAGGTTCCTATTAATACAACAAAGAAGGAAGTATGGTTTTTTCTAAAAGAAAACCATTTTATTTCACCCTTTCACCCTAGCAAAATTAGTCCTTCTGGTTAATCCAAAATTGGAAGACTTTTTTTGGTCAGGAACACCAGCTGCATCTGAAACATTACTTAGCCAAAGCCACCTCTACTCTTTCTAGAGATACAACTCAACACTGATCTTGTAATAGGACTCATTGCTATGCAAGGAGTCATCTAGAAGTTCTTTATCCTGTATTACGGCAAAATCATTTATCACACATGCATGAGAACAGACACTGCACCGAACATACAACATGCCATCGGTCTCAAAAGTGCGGCATCAGCCCAGGAAGATCACCCAAAGTGGTCACCCTGAAGCCAAAGTTGGCTAGCAAATTTTACATCTGTGAAAGCTAATGGGAGTCAGTTGTAGTATCTTTCTTTCAACCTACACTGGACCACAAATTCCCACCTAGGCAAAGCTCAAAGTTTAATAAACAATTGCAGGGATTTAAATCCTGTTCCTTACCACCCCATCATCATCAGGAGTTACAATCCCAAAGCAGCCTGCGCAAAAGGGAATGCAGGAGTGCTCTTTATCCACTCCAGAGCAAAGTCCAGCAGCTTACCTGAAGCCACTGGGGGCTCAAACCCAAGCAAAAATTATCCTCAAGGTAAACAGAGATATTTGATTAGCCACATGCAGTGACTGCATCAGCAGCTGCAGAGTTAATGTAACTAGGAGGGCTTACACTCCACTATTTTCGTAACTTGAGCTTTGACAATAAGGAGTTTCAACCACTTAAGCTCAAGAGTGGAGGTAAGGATGTGCATACAAACAGGAAAGGGAGTAGTGGGGAAACTGGAATTAGCAGGTATACTGCCACAGCAGCGAGGACAAATCTTCAGTGGTCAATCCCTCAAGATTTTTTTTTCCCTTACTAAAGGATGCTATTTAAGGAATGCAATCTACATTATTCAAAAACAACAGCAAAGAACTCCACACCACACTCCCCAGCTCCAAAAAAAACCAGCACAGGTGATACAACCCATGTATTCACATATTATGTGTGCATTTAACATATCTATGTCCCCATATCCACAAATTAGTCCTAAACTTCTGCCAGCCAATTTGTACAGTGATGAGAGTAATCCCAGGTACAAGTGCTTTGTTCCCTGACACAGATTTACAGGGCAATTTCTATCATTAAAGAACATCATTGCCCACATGACTATCTTTTTTCTTTGTGTCTTTTCCTACTTATAAACTTCAGACCCTTGTTTCAGAGAACAAGGGAAAAGAACCAAAAAACACACAAAAAATCCAGACAAACAAACAGAAATCTATGTTCAGTTACACAAGACACCAGATCCAGGCCAACAGTAAACCCTCAGCACCCAGAGAGATAGGCTTCATTTCTAAACATACACTTAAGGCAGCAGTTGCCCATGCTAACTATCACTCAGCCACACCACTACAGGCAGCAAAAGCCTAAATAAGCTCTGCTGGCTGAGGAGCAGGGCCTGACTGAGCCTTGAGAGCAGAAGGGGGTAAGGCCACATGGACCCTCTCTGCACTTGAGGTTATGATTCTCCGATGCATCTCTACAATTTTTGGCCAAAATACCAACTCCATCTTCAGAAAACTTAATGTCTATATAAAAAAAGACATCTCCATACCTGATAATTCCATGTGAAGTATGAGCACATGAAGGATGATGGTGCAAACTGTAGATGTCACACACTCCCACTGTTGTCATTCAGCTATAGTTCAGAAATTTAGCTCTTTATTCAAAGACCTTGGAAGCTGGAAGGGGAAGGGGGGAAATCTTACAGGAAAAAATAAAGAAACAAACTAGAAGCTATTTCTTCAGTTAAATTTTACACACACTGAGGCAAGCTCTCCTTCACCACAGTAAGTTTCTGAAGTCTACCTGAAGCTTGACCTCATTTTCTTCAAGTTTCACGCAGAAAACAGGCTTTCAGACACCTTGGACTCTTAACATCCTTACCACAGGGATGGCTGGTCACACTGCTCTTCACAGCTTGCAGCTGCTGAAGTGTATGCCCAATGTCACCCATGCTAAGTTAAGACCTCAGGTTGGGAGCTAGCAGCAGGGACAGACAGATTTTAAAGAAGTAAAAGATGCTGTTCTCATGATGACATCATTTGTGATGAAGTCACAGGAGAAATTCCCTGCCTCTCTCAAGGCAAAAGTAAAAATCCTGTCCAGTGGTTCTCCAGAGGAAGTTTTACAGTGTGTTTCCTTTTAAACCAGTGTCAGCCGCTTCTGTCAAGCTGCAAACACCTGACCACAGAGTCCTTAATAAACATCCAGCATCAGGCAATTTGGGATGCAACTATACCATGGAAGAGCAAAACAGCTCCAGCACTGAAGGAAAAAAAAAGCTTGTTGTTACATGATAGGTCAGAGCTACCTCCCTTTGGACAGCAGAGAGAACCAGCCTGTGTCTCACTACGGCCACTCCACTAACGCCCATGCTCACTGCTGAATCCTATCTCACGTCCTGTGCCACGTCCTTCCCAGCAAAATATCAAATCAGCAGGAAACAGGGACAGTTTAGGGACTACACTCTGCTGCTGAGCACAGGCCTGCTCTTCTGCCACAAGCAGTTAAATTTAGTACAAAAGAAGAGGGCCCGAAAGAAGGGATGCTTTGTAGCACCAGCTTCACAAGCCCGTTTGCTTCAGCTCTTTTCCTCCCTTCCTTCCCCTGCCCTTCTGGAAAGCACAGTCACTTCCTCCCTGGCTACTCCCTGGCTAACAGGGGGACAAAAATTGAGCTGAGCAGATGTTGGCAAGGCTCCTGAGAGAGGGAAATGAACATTAACACACAGAGTACATGCACAATAGCTGGAGCAGTAGGAGAGGCATCATTTAAAGGGAAGACCTCCCAGTCCCACATGCTAACTGCCCAATCAGGCCAGCAGAGTGGTGGCAGCAGGTCAGCCCCAAGCAACTCTGGGACCACAAAATTCATTATGGCAATGAACTACCTGATGATTGAAGCTGCTAGGGGAAAATTTCAGTTACCTGAACCTGAAACCCAGCCTGCAGGCAGACGGGAACAGCACCTCAGCCATACAGAACTTAATCCAAGCCACACTCCAGTGGTATCTAAGTTTGTAGCACAGTTCAGGCTATGAGGGGAAGGAGTATCTTTGTCCCCACCTACTCACGGAACAAGAGGACTCTGCTGCAAGTCAAAGCCTGTACTAGAAACGCTGAGAGACTGTGCTAGCAAAGCCTGGGATAAGGCCAGGTATTGGAACTGCCTTGCAAGGCAGGCAGCTGGAAGGACAACTGGCAGCTGAGCTTGTGAACACTGTCATCAGCCTGCACACTTTCCTTTCCTCTGTGGCTGAGAGATACAGGGGAGTCTCAGCAAAACCAGAACGTCCCTTTTACACAAATGAGGTTTTGTCAGTCCTGGGCAGATTTCAGGTGCACACACACAACCAGTCACAGCACATCACATCAGCAGCACTGCCACCTTCTCCATGCAGCACCTTCCAGAGGAGACCCCCATCTCAACACACCTTATTAGTGCACAAACAAGCAAAAGAGCATTTCCAAGTTTTCTCTCCAGTCAATGGAGGAAAAGGAGTACAGCTCCTCCCCACCATCACCCCTGAATGGCTGTGCCATGTGTAGGGACACCAAAGCCTGGCAGATGCACCTGGGAAGAGAGGGTACACCCCCAGCCTGCAGGAGGGACAGTCCCTGCTCCAAGGAGCTCCACAGTAAAGGGGCTGCTGCTTCTGAAGGAAATACAAGGAGATAGAGGCTCCACAGAGAAGGAGCTCTGGGCTGGCTTTGGCTTAGACAAGCACTAGCCAGGAAGGCAGGCTGCTACCCAGCCCACCTCATCTACACAGCCCCTCTGAACCACTTCAAATTTTGGCCACTGCATGGGTCAAGATACATCTGGGATGGTTCTGCAGCATGAGAGAATACAAACCAAATCACCCTGCCATGCTGCTCTCCAGAACAAGCCCTTTTCTACCAAGAAATAAAATCCCACTGTCAAAAACTCCTACCATCTGGTTTTCATTTTTCCCCCATAATGGAAAAATAGTTTCCCTGCTATTTTTAAAACAGAATTCATTTGCAGTCTTAACTTCTTTGCTTTCTAATAAACATTTTTACCTCAATATGTAGATGTCACTAAGAGAACAGACCTTAGGTACAGGGAAAAGTCTGGCTCAGGAAACCATAACAGACCCCAAGACTGCTGAAAGGTAAATCTCACTGAAACAGGTATCTCAGCTTCCTATTCTCTTCATTCAAAGAAAATGACCACATTCCTACTAAAAATAAATAAATCTGCTATCCAAAAAACATCAGGGAAAAAAACCCCAAACCAATAATTTTGACTGAATTGGATTAGGAAACAATTAGAGGCAAAGCTGAGCAAGTAAGAGCCTTTAGTAGGCAGGTGGGGTGAGGTGGAAAGGCCAAATGATATGGTGATATGTACTTGAGGCAGCATCTCTTCAGTTTGGATTAACTGAAGCCAGAACATCATGTCTGACCAGGTTTTCAACCAGATTTCTCCAACTCCAATCCAGTGGCATATAGATAAGCTTCTGTATCTACTTTAATTGATGGGAGTTTTCAGGATAGACATTAACAGCAAAGATCTTAAGATAGGAAGTAATATACAGAAGTAGCTGGTTTTCTCCTTGTGGGTAACAAACCAAGTCTTCACCTTTATGGAAAAAAAAATGTTTCTTCTGAAACTGGATATAAAGGAACTTGGGTTTTTTTCCATTACAAAGGAAAGTGCTAATAAAAAATCCTTTCTCTTACATTTTTCATGGGAAATGCTACTTATGACCAGTTCCATTTCCACGTAATAAACATGCTACAGAGCTGTAACAGCACATGCAATGTGTCTGGTTATTTAAAAAAAAAAAAAGCAGGGAATCACACTACCCTCTCATCCTGCAAACTCCCTACTTGTACATGAACCTATATATCATAAAGAAAGGGACTGAATAAGTCTCACTTCAATGTTTTGTTAGTTGAACTCCTGCTTTATTTCTGAAGTAGATGCTTTAAAGTTAATGCATCATCACATGGGTTAATGTCTAAAAACTGTCTTGTGAAATGTCTGGAATTAATATTGTATATGTGCATATGTGGAGTGTATTATCCAGCATTCATGTTAATTGACAAGTCAGGATATTAAAGGAACAGCTAAATAGGCAAGAGTAATAGAGCAGCTTTGAAAGTAAGCTTAAAATGCTTAGGCCTACAGGTCTTGTTAGATCCATGTTCAAACATCAAACACAGAAACTGTAAAAGCTCAGCCTCGCAGCCTACTCCAAGTCCATTTGTCAGATCTCTACACACATTCCCAAAAGATTTCATTTACTGAGTGTTTTGATTCACCTCTACTAGTGCAAAAAGGCAATGACACTGCTTTTCCTCCAGATTACTTGTCAGTGGGTACCTGCACATGCAGAGTGTCCCACTGAAGTCACAGGCACAGAGGTGCATCCACACAGATGTGAATGTAGGCTCAGGAGTTTGGCTGGAGCCCGCAGTAAGGGCTTGTGTGCTCTTGGGTTTGGGGAGGTCGGATGTTTTAGTTTCATTTTATACACGCACAGAATTACACACACATAGAATTAACAAGGTTGGAAAAGACTGTAGAGACCATCAAGTCCAACCTTTCACCCAACTTAACAACCTGTCCAACACCAATCCATCATCTAAACCATCTAATCCATGTCACTGAGTTCACCATCCAACCTATCCTTAAACACATCCAGGGACGGTGACTCCACCACCTCCCTGGGAAGCCCATTCCAGTGGGAAATCTGTCTGTGAAACAGTTTCTCCTGATATCCAACCTAAAACTCCTCTGACACAGCCTGAGACTGTGTCCTCTCGTCCTGACACTGGGAGCCTGAGAGAAGAGACCGACCCCCGCCTGACTACACCCTCCTTTCAGGTGGTTACAGACAGCAATAAGGTCACCCCTGAGCCTCCTCCTCTCCAGGCTGAACCACCCCAGCTCCCTCAGCCCCTCCTCACAGGGCTTGTGCTCCAGCCCCTTCACCATCCTCGTTGCCCTTCTCTGAACAGGTCCTAATAACTCAACATCTCTCCTATACAGAGGGGCCCAGAACTGGACACAGCACTCAAGGTGAGGCCTCACCAGTGCCGAGTACAGGGGAAGGATAACTTCCCTGGTCCTACTGGGAACACTATTCTTGATGCAGGCCAGGATGCCATTGGCCTTCTTGGCCGCCTGAGCACACTGCTGGCTCATGTTCAGCTTCCTATCAACCAACACGCCCAAGCCCCTCACCACCTGGCCATTCTCCAGGTATCCATAAACTAGGATAACTACAGTTCAGCAAAAATCTGCAGAAGACAGGCTGTGCTGAGATAAAAAGGGATTCACATTACTGCCTTTCATCTCAAGCATCAGTTCAGAACACCTTGCCTACAGAAAGCAACCCAGCAGCACAGCCATTGCCCCATTCTTATTCTGGAGTAGCTCCTCATACAGAGACAACCCCAGAACCAAAGTATTTTTGTTCCAGAATAATTATGTTGCTAGTAACGTGGGCAATCTATTCCATGGTAACTGAAGTACAGCAGAACAGTCATTCCAGAAGAACTATGATGGTTATACACCCTCATACACACTCCCAGTAGACCAGGCCATAAGAAATATGGGATAGATCCGAATACACCCTAAAAACAGTGGGAGTCTTCCCCATGACTTCAGTGAGCTTTGGCTGAGGCACTGCTTAAAGGAAATTGCTTAATTCCTGTGTATTTTTAAAAAGGATTCTAATATAAAAAAAACCAACACACATATAAAACTGAGCTGCAAGCCTGCAGGCATTCAGACACACGAGCAACCCCGCCAAACCCAGCGGGACACATGTGCATTTGTACAACTGTGTTCCTGGTGTGTGAAGACCACATCTATATATCAAGAGCAGACAGAAAAGAAATTATTAACCCTTAGCCTTCCCACTGGGAGGTGGTCCAAGAAAAAATCTCCAAGCATGATTAACCCTGATACACTTCTTGCTTTAAATCACCATCCTCTTTTTCGACCTGAGCAGCACGAAATTAGCAGCGTTGAGTTGAAAACACCAAGGTGAGAAGCAATGCAGTCCATTCCTCTCCAAAAAATATCACCGCATACAACGTTTTGTATTTCCTGAGGGATTTATTTTGTGATTGTTTAAGTTTAAGCATCAGTGATTTATTATTTTTATTTAAAGGATAAAATCTTTCCATCTAAAAATTCTAACCAGATGTGAATTTCAGACTTCCAAATTTGGGAATGTTCAGATCAAGAGCTGTTGTTCTAGTCTTTTAGACATAATCATCACTGTAAACATGAAAGTTTCTATTATTTCACTCTCAAACCATCAAGACACTCAACCTATATTTGGACAAAACTAAGTGCAGGTCCAGAAAATCTCAGGAGACATTCACAGGACTCAGGCCTAAGTCACAGAACCTTAGATCACACAATTTCTGTACATTTCTGGTAATTTGGTTATTAAAGTTTAGCAAAAGTTTTGATGTAAATCTCTTGTATGGCAATTACCTAAGAGGACTAAGGGTAAGTTTCAAAATTGGTACATGTGTCTGCTGTTGATTTGCATCACAAATTGCAGGTTTTTAAGGGGAAGGAACTATGTTCCTTTCAATCCCTTCCTGAAACATCAGTTCTGTCTGCCCTGTACATCTCCCAAAACAAATGAGAAAATATTCCTTGTATTGCAGCTCTGTCTACTAACCATTTATAATAAATTTAACTCAAGCTTTTATGAAATCGTTTCACCATTTAATAAATCATTATGTAGATGTTATTTAAATAAATCTTGATCCTTCTGGCTATGGAATCAGATGTTAACACAATGCTGCCCATAAAGGTAGTACCTTTATGGCAATGACCAATTTCTGTCCTCCTTCCATGTACCACTCTTCCCTTTCACTCAACTCTAGACATAAATTCACCCTCTCCAACCCTTTACAGAATTTGCTTCCCTTTGGAAATCAAGTTAGCTACATGTTTCAAACATCACAGACAGCAGTCTGCTGTTACTAAATAGCTTGTGCTTATAATATGTGGAAAAAGATGTCTGAGGATTGCTGCATGTTCCCAGTACTACAACAGAGCCACATCTTTAATTAATTTTTTTTTTAATGCAGGGGATACTGAGGCACAGACAAGGAGTTCAAGGAGTCACATGTTAAGAAAATCAAGCTGTCTGCAGGATTGGATAAAAAAATCTACTTCAGACTAACTATTTAAACAGCCTGCAATAGTCTCTAATTTTAGAAAGTAACATTACTTAGAAGTAAATGTAACAGGCAACATTATCTATATTGCACTTAATGCAGTAGGTAACAAAAACATAACACATTTTGATCCCAGATTTATAAGCTGGAATTTGTTCAGTGGCAATTAGTAATGGAAACTCGCATTACTTCTAATCCGAGTGGATTAAGTCCCTGTGCTAAGACTGCAACACTCACAAAAATCTTGGATTTATAGATGGAAAGAAACAAAAGTATATAAAATCTTGAGATATTATCCTGAAACTTGTTCTCTCATAAACAACCTCACTGAGAAAATCCAACCCAGGTAAAAGCTCTGAATCATATCCTTCCAAAATCAGGGGCAAAGACCTCAAGATGATCCATGCGCCCCGAGGGATACAGTGAACTGAGGCTGGTCTGGGGAAAAACAATTGTGTCTCACATGAATTAAGAAAAGAAGACAAGCAGCAAATGGAGTTGTAACACTCTTTCTAGGCACTGTAAACCCACAAACCTGCAAACAGACCCTGAGCTGAGATCCTGGAAAAGGTAATTTTCTTCCCATTGACAAACTGCTGCTCTTAAAGCTAGCCTGGCTGTCAAACCTCAGGGTCCAGTAATGCAGCCTCCAGTGCTGACACAAGTCTGCCTCTCAGCATAATCATGAGACATTTTGTGCCAGGACAACGGCAAATACTGAAACTCTCTTTGAAGACAGACAAGCAGATGTATGGGAACAGGCATTGCCCATTTTGTTTGAGGTTTGTTGTTGGTTTAGGTTGTTATTTGTTTTTAAACAGAGGTACTATACCACTTAAACACTCAATGAATGCATGACTAACAGGGGTCATTACACTGCTGCATGAAAGTGTTTGCCTGGTGACCTTGTGCTGTCTCTGTGTGACTGTTCTGAGCTCACGTGGAGGTTCAGGAGTTTCTCTCCGAGTCAACTGCATCCAAGAGCCACCTGTCAAGACAAGCTTGTTTCCATACCCTGTAACCCAACCACTAACACTTCCTCACTGTGAAGATGAGTCTTTGCTCCACCTTCTGCATCCCTAATGATAAGACAGGTTCTACAGGCCAGATGTTGACATCCTCTCCACCAGCTGTGTGGTGGCTGACAGCCTGGGTGATTCCAATGGGTTGGTATGAGTGGGAACAGCCCTGCAGTTTGGGTTCAGTAGGATGCACTGCTAATGATGCTCTGAAAAGAGGAAATGGTAAGGGAGTTATTGCCATGCTTATCATTAAGCATATGCTTAAATGTCTTACTGAACAAGTGCCCAAAGCACCAGGCTAAAGCAAAACAAGCTGCTATTCCGATTTTAGGATTGTAGGTGCTAAGGAAGCTGCTCCCTTTTCACCCCTGCTCCTCCCCCCTGCCTCAGTTTCTCCATTAGAAATACAAAGAAAATTACACTGATTTACTTTGTAAAGCCTTTGAAAACTGCAGCAGAAACACAAAACAGTGTTTCCTCACTCTACCAAGAGCCAAAGGGCTGGTTAATGCTCCCTGCAGTCTTTCAGCCAATTGTTCTCAGGAAAGCCCACATACAAGCTGGAGGAAGGACTCAAGCACCAGTGGACCAGTAATGAACCACACACGTTACAAATCTGCAACAGCAGAATACGCAGATATCCTGTCTCTCCTCCCAAGGGCACAGCATGTCACAAGACATGATCTGAGCTGTTCCTCACTTCTCCTCCATAATTTTTGTAGGGGCTGCACGTATACTACAGACACGTGCAGACTTACCAACCTTCATCAGGTCTCACTAACACAGAAGTGCATACTGTGGACCCAACCATAAAAACTGCACTCATTGCTGAAAGAACTTCTTTCCTTAGTGGAGAGCAGTGACTTGACAGCACTTTGCTACTCAGCAGCATTTATCCCCAGACTGCTCTGTTAATACACTCTGTCTTCTATTCTTGTCCACATAAAGCACTGATATAGCTTCAAACAGATTTCCTTTCTCTGGCCTGTACTCCCACACTTTCAGGAAGCTGTTAGAGCCTCCCAGCCTCTCATTTTCTAATCTGCTATTCCTATACACACACACACACAGTCCTCAGCAACTCTGCTTCAAACCACAGGAGGCAAAAAATCCACAACCACCACAGGGCCATGGGAGTCAGGCAGAGTACACAAAATACAGGCAGCACCACTACTAGAGATGTAAGTGGTGAGTGAGACTCATTCCAAGAAATGCAGATGAAGGTGCATTTGCTCTCTTCACAAAGTGGTTACCACTGCAAGCAAAATTCCTCAGGGGTCCCCCAGGGAAAGAAAACTCTTCCAGGAACCTATCCCCCTGCCCTTTCTCAATGCATTTCAGAAGCCACAGTTCTTCATGGGGATACCCCACAGGCAGGCAAGATGCTCAAAGAGAGCTCTCTCTCTCCCTCAGCACTTCCAATGACCTTTCCATAAAGCTTCTAAGTAAAGCTCAAATTGGCACCTAACTTCCAAAGCAAACCCTATGTCACCAGTAAAAAATGCAGGAACAGTCCTTGGGAGTAACAGGAAAGAAGTGACCAGTGAAGAGTTGGAGATCATCATCATTATTATTATTTACAGGGCTGAAAACATCCTCCCACACACATACACACACCTTTCTTCATCTGCTGTACTGGTCCTGAGTAAAAATTGCACAATAACATCGCTTGAGCTGATCTAATTCAAGGATGGATCCAACATAAACGACTCTCAGAAACAAGCAAGCCTCACAGGGGCAACTCCAAAATCCTGTGTGCATCTGCTCCAATGACCTAAAAGGGAGGTATAAACAGCTGCTGCAGCTTGGTGAGTGCCTGTTCTCAAACGAGGTGGCAAACACTGAGTATTTCAGCCTACAAAAGGAAAAGGGAGCAATGCCTGGGAGCTGAGAGCCCACAGCACCAGTGACACGGGAGCACTGGTGGGAGGAGCAGGAGGGCAGTGCACAGACAGTCAGCAGGGCTAGTGTAGAAGCTATGTTTCTAAATCAAGGATTTCTATTCTATTTTCCACCAAAAAAAAAACCCAACCCTTTAAAAGTCTCACTTTTATAGGTTTAGAAGTTCCATCTGGTAATGACAATGTCCCAAGAAGTAACAGCTATCTGGGAAGTGTTCTAGCTATGGCTTCTTTCCTTTTTTAAATTAAACTCAACAAAAACATTCAGCATCAAAGCTCTTCACTGTCTGATACCCACAGTACCACTACCTTGGCACCCAGGTACCTCTTTATTCTGTGTGAAGTGTTCAGTAGAAGTGAGGTCACATCTCTGAAATGGGACAAGATAAAAAAACCCCAGAAAACCACTTGAAACAAAGGTGAAAGGGATTTAACAACTGGAGATTTCTTCCAATCCAAATACACACAAGAAGATAATAAAAAAAAAACAGCCAGATGAATAGAAGACAGACGGATTGCAGTAAGCCCAGCTAACGAGGTAGCTCCTGCACCAACTTCACATTTGTCACAGACATTCTGAATGTTGTACATTCTGCAGGGGGTGAGGGAGAAGAGAAACCTTTCCTCAGTGTGTGAAACCAATTAGTTTTCCAACTTTGCAGTAATGCAGAGGCTCAGGAGGAAAAGATGCTTCCACCTGATGCACTGAGACAGAGCAGTGGAAAGCCACTCTGGTATCAAAGTCTTGAGCTGGTGCAGGGGAGGAGACAGTGGGAACAAGAACAGGCAGTGAGTTGTTTCCTGCCCTCACCCTGCTGCCTGTCAGAGACATCACCCAGGCTCGAGATAGTGTCTCCACAGTTTTGGGCAGTCACCAGTGTTACCTGAGACTGGATGTGAGATACAGACAGGTGGCTTGGGTAGGTGGGTCAAGAACAAAAAAGATCTGGAGGGTTTGTCACCTGCCTGCCATGCAGGTGTCAGGGGTAAGGTGTAAAGCACTGGTGAGACAGACACAAAGGACTTCACTCGTGGCTTCTTACCTGCTACTCTGGCCTTAAAAAAAAAATAAAAAGAAAGAAAAGAAAAAAAAAACCATTTCCTATTTGTGTTGTTGCTGCTGCCATCATCTACTATTCAGAATTTATCATTATTAGAAAACATATTGTCTGTCTGTATTTTGGAGGGAAAGGTGTTCTTTCAGTGAACTTCCTCAAGCTGAGTCAGGAAAAAATAAATTAAGAACGAATGGAGTTTTGAAATGCTGAATCATTCTGCTTCATATGCCTCAAAACAAAAAATTATAGTAATTAAAATGACCAATGTGCCTCATTGTTAACAAATCTAGGAGTCTACACAACTTCTAAGGGTTTATTTTCTTGAGACCAAAGTCATTTCTTTTTCCTCATGTTTGAACTTTCAGAAACTGATCTAAAACCAGTGATGTTACCTGTGACAACATCTGTCTCCTGACATACTTCATTATGACCAGTGCCACTGACTAAGAAGCTTTTCTTTATCAGTTATCACTATAGGTTACAGCCAAGCCCTCTTGAATTTGATGAAGCACAGATTGTCTTGCAATCTCTGCCAAATACTTGGATCCTGAAGAGTGACTTCATTTCCCCTTTAGCTGCAGAAGTTTCTTTAGCTTTTCAAGTAACTTGAGAAATTTCAAGTCTTCACTACAACATCATCTGAGCTGCTATCAGCTGGAAGAAACTATTTCAATAAAATCTACACAAATTGCCAGCATTAGGGTAACACCAAACTGGTTACTTGGCAGTCGCCCTCTGAGCACGTTTTAATACTAATTTTTTATTAAATGTTAAGTTCACTGTCCTAGCCTTGATTCAGGCCTCCTTTCCTGCATCAATCAACACAGCAACATCTGTAGGAATTTTTCAGACAGAGTTCAAAAAAAAAAAGTTTATTAGGGAAAAACAAAAGAGGGTGAACTATCCAAAATCATACCCCAGTACTATTAAACCCTGAGTCCTACTGCCAATAATCCTGCAGCATTAATCATCCCTTCAAGGGGCTAAGGCAACATCACTATTAATTATTAGTATGACAGAAGCACAAGCAGTTTTCACCCCAATCTGACTCCATTTTGCCAGGTGTTAATGCTTTATGGAGTGGCAATCACATTAAATGACTTCAATACAGTGGCAGAACTAAAACTTCCTGTATCTCCATCCAGTGACTTTAATCCAAGCCTATCCTCCCTGTCCAGGATAAGCAGTGTTATGTGCCAGGCTGGTATGTATTTTACAACCATGTTGCAAGGCCAGCATAGAAGATACAAGAAATTAACACAAGATCTATGAGGTGGCCTCGTTTTCGATAGAAAGGGTGTCACAAATGCCTTTCACACCCAACTAGGCACAAATACCAAGTTCCCAGGAAAGGTATGGTGAGCATGGCTCAAAGAGCAGCATTTATGGATTGAACACATCACTCCCGTGTTTGTGTGCTTCTAGGACACAATTTTAACACAAACACTAAAATGACCTCCAGGGGAGGCACACGGGACAAATTTCCTCCCCTGACCCAGAGGGGCAATGCAATGAAAGGCAGGGAGGTTTGGCTTCCAGTGTTTTCAGTATTTCAGAAAACTCAATACATGTGAGTGCCTCTTTAAAGCAGCATTCTCTTATAATTAAACATCTCAGCCAAGGTGTGTCCAGAAAGGCAAAGCAAGCCACAGCACAGTTGTAAGTCTGCAGGTGACAGCACTGAGGCCTCACACTGGTATCAGAAGGCTCCTTCATACCTCCAGGCAACAGCTCTGCCCTTCACACCAGAAGAGCTGCTTCAGACCCTCGGTGTCTGCTGGCATGAAAAAAAAAATACAGAGATGAATCCCCTGCAAAAGAACCGTGTTTTCCTGAACTAGTTTATCTAGCCTAAAGGGAGGCTTCTTGCAAAGAAAGTAGGCAAGAATCCCTAAAAGCTTTGGTTGTGATGCCAGGTAACGCAGACCTGGCCAAAGCTCTATTCCCAGTTTCATCAATGCTTTAATCACAGATCAGCTGACACCACCACTGAAAAAAAAAAAAAAGCATGCCCTGCCCTCCTCATGTTCCCAGCTGCTTGTTCCCACCATGTCTTGCCTTGCAGTAGCACAAGCCATCCATCATGCATACCTCCACCCCAACGCTTGTGGGAGAGGAAAGGCCAAGGGTGGAACCAGATCTTGCAGGGTGCTACCACCTTATCTTAAAAGCCTCACCAAACTACCTCATCAGCAAAGTAACTACGGGGCAATTCTGTAGTGCCTTGAAAGAATGGGTAAAAATCCTGTGGAGAAATAACCAGCTTCACGTCAGCCCAAAGTCGGGTATGGGCAAATACTCCTCCTTCAGAGAGACACCTCCAGAGGCAGGGAGGGATGGTAGGACTGCACCCCACAGCCTCATCGTAGAAGAATCCAGGAATCAGCAGGGTCAACATGGAAATGAAGACTCAGGGCCCCTGCTGAAGTCACCATTTTCACTTACTTCACTATATTTTAAGCAACACTCTTCTTTACATCACACTTAAAGACCATCACCTCTTAACATGCCAAATCCCACTGTACTTGTAAGAAAACGGGTTGTATGATAGCATGACAACATAGTCCCCAACCTCCTATGTGCACCTTATGGTAACAAATAGGGCACTTTAGGGAGAATATCATTACCCTGTGAAAGAGAAACAACAGAGCACACAACTAAGAGGCAAGACAAGAGGAGGCCAGTCACCAGTTAGCCGGGAGAAGAACAAACACCTCAGCACAAATGACTTGTGCCTGGAGAAATGCTTCATTTTCAGGGTTTCTTAACAAGCCCACAGCCAGAATAATCAACAATGGACAAAAGTGAGACCTGAGATTGAGGAATGGAGGGAATGAAGACACTCTGGCCACATGAGCAGCCTGCTACTTTTGCACTCTGGAATCTGCACATTGCCTTTTCCCTTTAGACAGATGCTAGGCAACCCGGCAGCAACAGCAATCAGACAGGCTAAGATTATTCTTGCATCTGACACACAGTTAAGACACCCAAGTTAAATTACATTCTATTAATGGTCTAAATCACTAAGTTTACAACTGTATTGCCATATAAATTATCAAACCCTCAGGTTGGTTTTTTTCCACTGGAAGGACAACATCAGAGAGAATACTGCTGCTTTCCAAAACTAGGCAGATCATTTGGCTCCTATTTCAAGTAACTTGAAGAACAGTCAGTCTCCAAGGATTGTCTTTTCCCAGTAGCCTTGCTACCACCACTTTTAAGGACTGTGGCCTCAAACATATGAAAGGTGAGGTAAAACTTGAAGTACAAACTTGAAGGAAAACTCAGCACAGTGACTGTACATGAACAAACAGGTTATCCATTTGGAAGTGTGAGAAAGGGGTCAACTGAGCACTAGAAAAGGCAGGTATGGCAAAATTCAGCTCTGCTTCACCAGCCTGATATGAGGGCTGCATTCAAGACTGCATGTTAAGTGTTCATTTGTCCACAGATGGCATTCCAGCACCCATTCCTGCAGCACCATGAACATACCAATGCCCAAAGCCCAAGAGGGAAATTCAGGAGCTGAGTAGCTGAGTGCAAACAGCTGGGACATCAGTGAGTAAGAAATAAAAGATTATGTACAAAACCTGGGCAAATAGTACAGCCTTTGGTCACAGGACCCTGTTATTGCTGTGCTTCCACATTGGGTTAGGACAGTGCATGTCCAGACTCTGCAGGTGGTACACAGACACACTTTTGTATGGAATGATAAAATTACCTGCCTTTAACACTGGAGAAACAGAATTTCTTCAGCCATCAGCACCTTTTGAGAAATTCTGTTTCTGTTTTAATGTGGTGCTAGCAGGTATAATGTCTTTAGACATTGGGGCTCTATAGGCAACATCTGGGAACAGCAGAAGAAGTGCCCATCAGGGCTGGTGCACTAAAACAGGACTCCAGGAGAGTTACAAGATGAACAAGTTGTGCTTCACAGGCATCACAACCAAGTTCTACCTAAAACCAGGCAACTACAAGCCACGTGAGAGCAAGCTGTTATGGTATCTGCCTGCTGTAGTACATCATTCCAGATGTGAGTCTTGGTAAAGGACACACAAGCAGGTTGAGTTTTTTCCTTTTTAGCCATCTCACTTTCCTAGTTCTAGCTGCCCGCTAACTGCACTGGTGCAGGATAAGCATCATTTGAGAAAGTCAGGACATCCAGCCCAACTTGCACTGAAGGTAAACTCTTGGTGTACACACGGACCCATGAGAAGGTCCTGTCTGCTGGATTACTCATTTCTTGATGGTTGTGTGTAGAAAAATGAAGTCTGGACATTCAGCAAACACCACTTCCTCCTCAATTTTCTCAGCTATTAGGAACTTGAAAAGGAGAGGCAGGGACCGAAAGGCAAAGAGGTTGAACTATCAGATCAAGGTAGTCACTCCAAGGCAGTTTTCAGGCATGCTGATGGAATAAATCAATGGAAGTGCTGGAACTCTCCCTGCCTTGTACAACACCAGTTCATCAGCCACCCAGTCATGTGGTTACATGTTTGTGCCATCTACAGAAATGCACCTTGTCTTGCAAGGAACTGTGTTCACTTGTCTCTTATCAGACATCAGAAGAGGTGTGGCTGACACAGCACACAGCATTTGAATTATCTAAGAATCTAATTATTTTTTCCACCCTCCACCAGCCAAATCTTGAGAGAAACCTCAAGAAATTAAATGGGTCAGGGCACTTTATGCCAATAAACAGCATCAGAAATCCTTCACAACCTGGAGAACATTCTTCTCATGAATTTTGGATGGTCAGGTTACCTTTGCTGAGGAAACATCACAACAAGATCAAGAAACAGAGCAAAAGGTCTGATTTACATGAGAGGTTTTCTCAATTGCTATTTTTTCCACTTGTCAGAAGAGTCTGTACAGAGTGGAGCACCAAAGTATGAAAGCCCTAAATGAAAATGGAAAAATACAGCTCTGGTCAGCTCAAAGGCCTGTCTGAGCTGGTACCACATTTCCAGCAACACCCAACAGGAAATGTGCAGGGTAAGAGGAACAAACTCTCTCTTGCCCACACTCCCAGAATACCACACCTTAGAGGCTTTCTGAGCCAAGGACCACAGCTGTTACCTTTGCAATTAATGCTCCCAAATAGATTCATCTAGTGTGAACTGTCTTTGGAAACCAAGTGCCTGTTTGGCCCTACATTACAACTCAGAGCAGCAGTTTTGTCAGTCTCACTGTATGTTGTGTGAAAACACGCTTCCCCTTGCTTGAAACTGCCAGATGCTTCAATGTGATCCTCCCTGTTCCCACACAGGGAGAAATAACCCTTCCTAATCTAGCTTCTCCCCACTGCTGCCTCTCTAAAAGCACATTTTTAGACCTTCTAAAGCAAATTTTTATCATTTTCACAGGAGTCTTGCCATAGTCCCAGCTGCTTGCCATTGCTGCCACAGCAGACTCCTTGCCCTCATTTCCCACTTCCTTCACTTTCAATCCCACTCTGTTTCTTGGCTTCTGTTTTCCTTCCTACAATGACCTTCAGCCCCATAGCTCAGAGTAAGTGTATAGGAATATAGAAATGTGATGATTCTTTGGTTCAACCAGCTCCCTATATGTGTGGAGAGCCTCCCCATGCCAAAGCTTGCATCTTGCAGCAGTGCTGAATATCCTTAAATTTCTGTGTGTCTGGCTGTGAGGGCAGATGGACTGAGAGCAGTATATCATAGGAACTGTGGTGGAAATCAAGAAAGAAGCTTCAGCCTTGAAGTGCAGGACTGCTCACCTGGACTCTTACCACCACGTGTCTACACAAACCTGCAGGTGACCAGTGTGTTGGAACTTTCAAGACCATGGTAAGTTTTCTTAGAAAACTCACAGGGACAAGTTCTGAATTAAAAAAATGTCTGTTTTTCAAGTATGTGGAGTAATTCTACTTCCAGAAGTACAGATACCAACCAAGCCATTCTTTTTTTTTTGAGCAAGTAATTTGAATAAAAATATTTTGAGGACCTGTCAGTCAAAAGTGGCTCTGTTTCTCAGGTGTTACATAGAAAGCAACCCCAAAACAGAACTTCCTCCATCCCCAAAAGCTACCATTCTAACCAACTCTACTTAATTTATTTTGAGGCTTGCTGTATTTTCTCTTTAGAAGGTGAAAATTTAAATATGAATCTGCTGACTATAATGCTTAAATTTAAACATGCTCTAAGCTCAAGCCTTACTCCAGGCTGGTCATTACTCCTCTGTAAGCACACTATTGAAGGGTCTGTCTTTATGTCCTCAATCCACAGCTTTCACACTTTCTCGACTGCTGTGCAAACCATCTGCTGACAGCCTGGATGTACAGAACTTCAGTTATTGTTCTGAGAAAGGCTTTTTCCTCTTCTTCAACGAAAAGGAGGCCAAGGCCCATACGACCGAAGGAGTATTTTTCGTGTGACAGTGCCCAGTGGACCACTGATGGAAAACAGACAGGGAATTATGAAACCCCAGTCTAGACTGAAGGAAAACAGACCTCTCTTTCATCAGGATTTAGAGTTCACCTTGTAACTGCACTTGCTGAAGTGATGGTGATGGAAGTTGTCATCCCCTAGGGGCACACACCAGGACCACGAGGGTCTCACCCCAGGCAGGAAGAGCCACCCATGGGTGATGGGACAGACCATTCTAAGCACAGAACCATCCACCAGGCAGACAGTGTGGGGGAAACCCAGGCAGGCAGCAGGCAAAGGGCCCAAGGAGATGGTGCTGGCAAAGCACAGCATTATTCTGCTGCAGACACAGGCACCAAAACACTAGGTGCAGCCACTTTGCTCCCCATATGCAAAGCAGGGCAACCCTAGTCCCCTCCCTCACAGGGAACTGGTTGTGACAACAAACTACTGAAACATGGAGCTCATGAAGACTTTTGAGCATTTCAGAAACTCTCTACTATAGGACACAAGTTAAAAGCTATTTCTTCAGAGCCTTCTTTTTCCAGGAACTACTACTAATAGAGGGTTTGGCTTCATTTGGAACCAGGAGGCTCGTTCTGCATCTAGGATGGCTTCTCTTCTTGTTTGCAAAGCCAAACCTTCTCACTAAAGTGCAGGGATATCCCTCATGTCAGCTGGCTTCCCATTGCTTCAGCCCTCCGTGGCTGAAGATGGGTCTCACCACTAAAGCATTAAATGAAATCACAGCATAGAGGGTGATATGAAGAGCAGGGAAAGGGGTTCTGACAAGCATCATGTTCAAGATCAGTCAAGGCATTATGTCTAAGCATTTACAATTTTTCTAAGATGCTTCTTCTAAAAACTGAAATTTTATGGTGTTTTTCCTTGCTTAAAACAAACTAAGAAATCTGAAACTCAAGTGTGTTGAGATCCAGTTATACCTACAACAGCAGAAAATAATTTTAAAGATAAATCCCAAGAACAACACTCAGTGCCAAAGCATTAAAGTTCTACCATTCAAACAAGTGAGACCCACTAATGTACACCTAGAGCCCGAGCCTGCCCAAAGAGCCAAACCATGCTAACAAAATATTTCCTTCTTTCAGTTTAGTCAATCAGTTCATTACAATGACTAGTTTACCCAAAGTTGGGAAATGCTACAGAGTAGCAGAAACAGAAAGCTTGTTTTCTTCTTCCAGTAAATAAAAATGAGGGGTCAGGGAACAAAATCTACTAATAATAGATGAACATGACAGAAAACAATCAGTGTGATAAAAAAGAGATAATATTTCATGTGCTTAATAAAAAGCTTGTTATTACATATTACTTCAAAAAGTACCAGATCCTTCCATTTCACCTACAATATAAAACTTTTTTTTTGTTAAGAACTACTTTTAAAGCTCAGTTTTGATACAGGAACCGCACTTGTAATTACATTTCACTGCAAAACCAAGTGTAGTCTATCATAAAGATCATGTACAATTAAAAAATCATCCAGCAAGCAGTAATTTGCTATTGTCCAAAATAAAGACCTAATTAAATCTGTATGAGGCTATCCAACTACTGAAATACATCTGTGAACATTGTATAATTAGCAGAAAGGAAAACTAAATTGAGGTTAAAGGCCACATTTAGCTGCACATCAATATGTTTTAATGGCCATCCAACAGTGTGAATCACTCTCTCTTTGGGAAAAATAACTAAAAAGTACACATACAAAACAGTATCAGAATTGACTTTGTATGGCCATTCCTCTTTCTGCCACTTTACAAAAACATTCACAGTTGAAGTGTGATGCAAGGTCTGTACAAATGACAGCATTTCCCAGTGAGACACTTCAGTGACTGCTGGCAGAATTTGGCCAGGCAGTGAAAGCAGCAACTGCTGTGCCCATTGCTACAAGCTCCAGTTGGGACATCATTTGTCATCTGTGTGCCAAAGGAGTTAATGCTTCAGCAACACTTCTCACACGAGCGACAATGGGAACTTGGAAGACCCCTCCAAAAGCACAGGTAACCCATACTTGGCTGCTAAGGAGCAAACAGTGTTTCTTCCCCATAACCAGAAAACCTCTCTTCTTCAAATGCTGATCTGAAACTCCTATTCCATTTCCCCTCTGAAGGTTATTCCCTCTTTCATTTGAATCTGGGTAAAGAAGGCAGCAATCTCTGGTCCTAGCAATCTTGGCTTCACAAGTCACTGAGTCACAGACTCCAAGTCTTCTTCAGGTCTCTTCCCACCAGCAATTAACTAATCTTGAAATCAAGAATGCTGGGGCCAAAACTGAGGAAACAATTCAGGAAGATGAGCACTTAAGATCATCCTTCCAGGGTGCAAAGTTTTAAAACAAAGGATCTGATTTGCCTGCACTTCATCAGAGCGAGTCTATCTTACCTGTGATCTGATCCCCAAAAGGGAAAAAAGTCTCTGTTTCAGGAAAGGCTACACCAAAGCCCAAAAAACATCTAAACATCTTTCCCCTGGGTAATCATAGGAAGGTTCCCCCCCATGTAGGCTGTTAGTCTTATCTCCCTCATATTCCTCTGCCCTTCTTTTTTAAAACCATTTGTACTTTTAGGCTCCACACCACCCTCCAACAGCGAGTTCCATAACTTAACACAGATGGAAGTACTTGTTTAAATATTCCTGGCTGGTAATTTCATTGCCTGCTCTAGTTTTGTACCAACAGAAATTGCCCTCCATATACACTGCTGTGCAGTTTTACAGATTTCTGTAATACCTCCCCCAATATTCTGTAATAGCCTCCTTTCCAAGCCAAAAAGTCCCCAGCAATGCAGTTCCTCTTCCTGTGGAAATTTCCCCACACAACTTCACTGCTCATTTCTGTATCTGGCTAATAGAAAAGCATGCTGTAATCAGTACTGATACACAGCACACATTCAAACTTCAATATACAGATAATTTCTATTTTACTGCCAGCTGCTTTCCCACTACAGTTTTATTTGCCTGTTTCACCCCAGATTGAAAACTGAGCTCAGTTTTCTCTCTCATTCACTAACCAAACCATTTCCTAATATGATCCCAGATGCCAGACCAGTTCGGGGAGGTCTATCAGCAAACAGTACTGAACAGCTCAAAACAACCTCACTGTATCTGGTAAGCAGAAAAATTTAAGAGTGCCCCACTCAAAACTACCCAGAAAAAAAAAAAAACAAACAAAAACAAGCCCTGCACTTTCTGCCCACTTTTCCAAGTCTGCAGCCACTGCCTGTCAACATGGCTCAGTTGGCTGTGCTAATTGGCTCTGCACTCACTATTAATTCACTCTCTTCTTACTTTGAGGTTGTAATTTGTCCCCATTGGGAGGTAATAAAAGCCAGCACACAGTCAGTCATGGATGGCTCTGATGACTCAGCTGGTGTGAGGCAGTTTGCTAGGACGTTATCACCAGCATAGGAGTCCAGTGTTTACTGTACAATGTGTGATACATATCTCAAGCCACATGCCTTGAAATATTTTACAGCCCCATAACCTTCTCCTGGAAGCTGCTCTCACCATCTTCCCCGAGTCCCCTTCCAGAGAGCCCTTTGCTCAAGCCATGAGATGGTGACACAACCACCCAGTCTCTCAGCTGAGAAGTATCTGCTATACCCATCAGCACTCCTGCTCCTGCTACTTGGTGCCCTTCCTGGCACCCTTAGCCCTCTGTGGGAACAGTTGAGCCCTTCATTTCCTCACCCCCAGGGAGATGGCAGCTCCATCCCTCTGTTGGGCATCTGGCACCTACGCGTGCCTAGAGCAGGCTGCCCAAGCCAGCATAGCAGTGCTCTGAGCTGCAGGGAGGTGTTCCCCTGGAGCTGGAATGGTGGTGCTGGGACAGGTAACACTCTGCACTACCCTACACTGCTCTGCAGGCTTCAGGCTGTAGCCAGTCTCACACAGTGATGCCCAATGGAAATATCCAAGCAGCAGATGTGGCAAGGGAGGACCCACCTACTGAGGAATGTTTCTTTTGATAGCCTGCAGTGTTAAATGGAACCAGGAGACACCAGAATCTGCAGCTCCTCACACTACCACCTTGAACCTCCACTCCTGCACCAGGCTGAGAATGCCTGGCTTTGCCTGTGTTCTAAAGCACACCGCAGGTAGGAAGGTGAGAACTAGGCAGTCAAGTAGCAATATGGTAAAACAATCTCCAGTCCTAATCCACCAGAAGAAAAAAACGATTAGCTGTCATGGGGGGGGGGGAAATCACAACACAGGCTCAAAGGAGCTCCGAGAAAGTGGGAAGTAGCTTCCCAATATCACTGTAATGCTGGGTTCACTCCATGTGACCTCCAGAGCTTCACAGTCCTCCACCAATGATGGAAGTTATTTCCATTTGAAATCCTCTATAAGAAAGAAAGGATAAGCATAAAAGGAAAACACAGTTCAATGACAGAGAATGTCTTGTTGTAGCCCTACTAACTGAATAAATCTGTCTCTGAATTCTATCTACAGTAATACTATCTCTGGCACTTTTGTAAGACATTTCATTTACCTGGTAGAGCTTCAAGCTCCTAAGTTTCCATACAATCCTGTACCATGTAGAAAACATCCCCAGTTTCTGTTAATAGATGTTTTTTGGAGGATCCCACTGAAGACACAATAAAAAAAATCATTTTAGCCATATCCAGTTGAAATTCAAACCATATTAAGAATCTCAGCCTCTGCTGCATTTCATCAGTTTTAAGGATGCTCCTGACTGGATGCCAGTTGGTTTTCTCCAGATTAAACTCTCAAAGCAAGTAATTAACCATTTCTTGATCACACCCTACTTGAGCTAGACAGAAAAAAGCCCAAAACAAAACCTGCAACAAAAGCAGACAAACAAGCAAAAACCCCCCAAGAAATCACTCACTGCTCCTATTTATAACTACATTTAATTTTATTTTAAAACTAAACATTCAAACTCTGGATTTAATAGTAGCCAATTGTTAACAGTTTAACATGTGAGTTCCAGCTGTCACAGTCAAAGTATTTTTGTGGAGTTGTACTAACACTTAGCTTTTGCAATTACACCCAGTACTACTCTTAGCATTATACACATCTTTAAAATGTTTTACAATACTACTTATTTCCACGTGCAAACACTCCACACAGCACACACACTGCACTGAGAATCTCTTTCATACCAATTTTATCTCCAGACTGTCTTCCCCAGGATAGTATTTGCAAAATAGAGAAGAACAGCACAGAAGCAGAGACACCACATGTGGCTTAAAGAGAAACAACCTTTGGAAAAATCACTTAGATGAAGAATCATTTATAGCTTTCCTTAATTGCTACACTCAGTTCACTTTGGAGCTCGGTAGCATTACAGGAGATGAGCAATACCTTCTATCAGCAAAAAGCTTAACTCTTTTCAAAATCATTTATTTACTGCTGCACTGGGACATTCCATTAAAAAGTTCAGCTTGGGCTGGAGTTTTCTTTATTTGTTTTCCTGCCAGCAGTGACATTTTTGGGGGAAAAAAAAGGTACTGTAACCTAGGCTTGAGACCCATATGTTACTGAAGAAGTAGATGAAAAGTTTAGCTCTCCTCCGTGCTCTAACAAAAACACTGCCTAAAGACAACTCAGCAGCATCAGAAAAAATATGGTCCAAATCTGCCTTGTCAACCTTAAAAATAACCCACACTAGCAGGAATCAGTTGCCACAACTCCAGGCACAGAAGTTTTGGTGGCCTGTCTGGTCTCTTTGCTCAGGCTGAACCGGAGCACATACCTGGGCTTGGTTTGGCTTCTTCATGATTGCCCAGAGGAACATCCCACCCATGGGCTGCTCTGGGTGGCCTCCTTCCCTCAGGAGGCACAGGGACACACTGCAACCCAAGCATTAATTGTTGGGACAATGTCAGCAGTTGATCACCACCCACTGCCTTCAAGCAGGGGGTCCTCCATTGTCAGAAGATGAAGTTGTATCTGATCCAAGAGGAAGTGATGCCCTCCTACCACCAGGAAAGGATAACATCTGGAACAACTGAGTACACAGCCTGCTCTGCATTCAGCTTCAGGGAGCCCCGGCAAGGGTGGACATCAGGCCAGGGTGGTGGTGGGGTCGTTCTGGCAGCCACACCTGGCTGCCATCCCTCCCAGGCACCAGGAGCAGAACCGTGGCAGGGCAGCTGTACCTGTGACACGTGCCAGCCTCTCCCAAAGGCTGTGGAAACCAACACCACCCTGCCCACGTGTGGCTGATCCAGACACCAGGACACAATGAAGCCCTAAGATGTTGCTCTCTCTGACTGCTCAGAGAGGCAGGTGGCCCACACCCAAAAAGCCAGCAAACAACCACCACCATTCCCCTGTGAGAACTAAAAAGCCAGGAACAGATTAGAGCACTCTGTCACCAATTTCTGAAATAAACACAATTTGTGTCCACACTGCACAAGTACCAAGCCTTGCTACGGCCCTGCATAAGTAAGTTCATTATTATGTTGTGCTTGTTTCACACATAGTGTCAAAGCAATCATGTTCTGAGGCACTGGCTTTTGACTTGCTGGGGATGCCTGGCTGAAGGCAGTGAACTACAAACGTTCCAAAACAAACACATGCAAAAAAAACCCCCGAAAACAAATCAGCCAGTTTTTGAATTGTAGGTCAGAGCTACATTACTGGCTAAAAACACAGGTTGCCTCAGCTCTCCTTTCCCACAGTAAAGAAGTTATTAGGAAAGCTTGGTCAGAAGATAAGCACACAAGGACCTACATAACTTTTCTGAAAGGCAGAAACATCCCTTCTGTGTCCCTGCACAAGACTGTGTCTCCTGCTTATCATCATTTTATCAGTAGGGCACTGGTTGGCCACCTTCCTCCAAAAGACACTCTGGGATGCACAGTGCAACATGCATATATTATCATTAAAGCACCCTCTGTTTCATTTGGGCATTTGAGATTCAAGATGCTGTTTTAACGGGTTGCCTCCCAGGAAAATGCCTTCACCTGTAAGACACAGTGAATACTAATGACCAGTGTTAACTGGGCCAGGGCTGGTAAAATTTTGCTTCAGAGGGATTCAATTTAGCTGCTGCCAATGGGTTAAGTGATTTATCAGGTGTTAAACAGTGTGTACTTCCAAATACTTTCTTCTACCACTCAATCCTACACCCACTGAACTTAATGAGAGTTTTGGCATTGACACTAACAGGAGGATCCTCCTGCTAGTACACAACTAGTAAACATTAAGGAATACACTCTGCACTACCAGATACTCAGCCTTGGCTAAGGGGAACAGGATTCTGGCTGTGTGGGGATAAACAGTCCTTCAGCACGAGAAGTCTTCAGTGAGAGAGGGGTCTTTGCAAAGACAGCATCAATGAACTGTTAGGAGGCATAAGGCTTTAACTAAAACTTAATTAAACCTGGGGAAGCCAGTGAAGATTGAAAGCTCAACCTGATCCTTTGCCCCTTTTTTCAATCAAAGTACATCCTCCAATCCACAATGAGCACTCATGAAACAAGTCCTCCAGCTACAGGTTTCTCACAGGAGAGAAAGTGCTCATGTCCACCAGTGTGCATCCACATAAAACCTCCACTGAAACCAGCTGTGAAACCTGACTGGCAGCAAGGCTCTGTGCTTTCACTGCTGCCCACAGAAAGCACTCTCAGCTCAAGCACCAGCCAGGTGCAGACAAGGGAGCCTGCACTCAGAAAAACCTTGGTCTGGGAGACCTGAAGCAGCTGATCTCCCCCCTCCCCACATCCCCAGTTTTAGTTTCCCCACAACTCCACGCTTGTGCCGGCACAACTGGTAATTCAGACTAAGTAGCACACTGTCTTATTTATGAAAAAGAAAACAAGCCAATTAAACTGTGCTTTTAGGGCCCCTTCCATTTGTCCGCTGAATTTTGAGTCTCTGCATGACACCACAGTGATATTCCAAAGATGTAATAATTTCAGGCAAAAAATAAGGAGATCCTGATAACCAGAAAGCTCCAGGTGAGGTTTTAAACAGATCTTAATTAATCACAAAAACCATCACCTGAGTCTAAACTGCCAATTCTGTCTCCCTTTAAGCTTTTGCTGTCCTGTAAGCCTTTGCCAGAATGTTTACACTCTGCTGGTGCCTCAGTTCTCCCATCTGTGGGAGGAGAGGTGAGGCTGTAAGGATCACTTGCCAATACTCTAATGAGAGCAAACATCATGGCAGTGTTTACAATAATATAATCAGCTAACTACTATGGCTCAGGATCAGAGGAACAGGTTTACTACCAACACAGATATTCCAGCAACTGGCAAAAAGAAGTGTCTGCATACAACCACCGCACCAGATGCGCCTTCCCAACCCACCCTGGAGTCAAAGCCCTCAGGCCCTCCAACCCCAAATCCTACCAGTTCGTGCACACAGAACACTGATGCCCTAAGTTGTAGGAGAGGGTCCAAACTTCAGGCTCATCTCTGACCCCTAAGGGTTTATTTTCCAAACCCCAGTGATGACTGCTCTCTGTAACTTTAGATTCTAAGCACACACTTACCCTCCTGCCACGACAGCACAGTGGGACTGCTTGCCATCAGCCAGCAGGCACTGATCAGTATGTATGACTGTGTATTCATAATTGCTTTACACAAACCAAGATATTACTGTAAGTTCATATTGATCACCAGTAATAAAATACGTAACTTCACCTCCGTAAAGTCTTCCCAAATCTTATTAGAGCACTTCTCTAATACGGTGAGACAGGGAGGCTCCCAAACAAATCACCAGCCTTCGCTCTCTCTGCTGAAACTTTCCAGGGCTCATCACCCCAGTGCTGTGGCATCTCCTGCAAGCACCCTTGTCCCATACTGGAGGGGGAAAAGCCAAACAAAAGAACAACAGAACAACCCAATACATCCACTAGCACCTCTGCTTCCAGGTCACACAGGCTCCTAAGGGAAACTTTATGACACCTCTGTAGCAAAATACCTGCCTGCTTTTCAGAACAACACAGCAGCTCGGCAGCAACATTGGGGTGGGTGCAGTGTAGAGTTTTCTCCTGTACCTCAGCCTCAAGGTCCATGCCACCAGCCAGACTGGGACACTGAAAAAACTATCACTATCAGTTGTACTCGTATAATCACACTAAAACAGCTCCTCTTAAATCCAGCTGCTGATCACAATCACCTTGAACACTGGTTGAAAGAAGTGTCCAAAAAACACGGGTAGCTAGAAAAGCTGAAAGTTATCCAGAATGGTTTGACCAGTGAAAAAATGCTATGATGTGAAGTTCACATTGCTGTCTGAAAAGCTGTACTTTCTGTATTTGAAACGATCCAAATAACCACCAGAGAACCCAGTAACAGTAGTTTCTGTCCTCTGACAGGATAACTGGAAGGGTCTGCATGGAAACTACATGGGAACAAACTATACACTGAAAAATTAAAATAAGTTCAGGTCACGATGTTTAGAATTGGTCACTTTCAAAGAAATCAGTTTTCAAATATGTGTCTAAATATAATGAAAGTTTGGCATTTATTCATTTCAAGACTGAAGCAGAAGTTTGCTTGTTGACTTTCTCTCTCCCCCCCAGGCAGCTGATTCCTTAAAATATGATTCTACAACGTACCTTAAGTGAGATTAGGGTAGGAGCAGTTTCACAGTTTCTGAAATCAACCGTAAAATTGCTACTGACTTCGGTAAGATCAGAATATTTGAATTTTGAAAAATGACACATCAAAACCAAGGAAATACAACTCATATGACACTACCTTTTCATGTTCTTCTGTCCAGAGAACACGTCCTACCTTTCCACAGGGTTTACTAAAAAAACCCCAAAACCCAGTAGTTACATCTCGTTATACATTTAGGGATCCAATGAGTTAATTGCACACATTTTGCCTGCATTAGCATCTCACCATACCATAACAAGCGTACAATACCCCATTATCCAATTTGTCCCTCTGTGTTATGAAAAGTCAAACTAGACTCTAAGCCACGAGACTTCACGGGACACAGGCCTGATTGCATTGAACTCAGCAAGAGAAAACACACCCAGAAGCTTTCAGATTGTGTTCGTGCCGTATGGAATGCAAGACTCCCCCGTCCACGGCACGGGACAAGCGAACAAAAAAAGCATCGTGCTGAATAAGGGCTTATTCCAGGCTCTTCCCCTCAGAGAGAGTCTGGAAGTCACCTCTTCCTTCCAGGCTGGGAGAGACAACCGACTCGGGCAGAATTAGTCAGGAGCAGAAGGGAGATTCCTGGCTTGCAATAAAGCAAAGTGTCTCCTGAATAAAGCGCAGGACGGAGGGGGCGAGGGAAGGAGGGAGGAAAGCGCTGTCTCCAGTGGGCTGCTGGATAGGAAGGGTCTGGACACAAACGGAAACTCACATTTTCTTTCCATTGTCTCAGCTTCGTGCCGCCCCCACTTAAAACGAGAAACTCCGCGGCGTGAATGAATAACCCCTTCTCTGCTCCTGCAGCCCGAGGCACAGGGAAACACATCCCCCAGCGCCCGGCACGGCGGGGCCGGCCTGCACAGCCCGGGCTCCCCTCCCTGCCCACTGGCAAGCCATGCCAGGCACTGCAGCGCCCTGAAAACAACACTAATGTGGGCATTACGGAACAACGAGAAAAATAAAAAAATTGAGAGACAGCCCCACAGCCCGCCGCTGGTGGAAGCGGCAGCGGCTGCGTCTCCCCGACAGCTGGAAAGTTTTCTACGAAGTTGCCGGCGGGGCCGGGGCTCCCTTTAAAGCCTCCCGCCGGGAAGAGCCACGCCAGCACCCCGGGGCCGTGCCCCGCATCCCCGGGCGGCGCTGACAGCCCCGGGAAAGGGAGCGCCCCGCAATCCCGGGGGGAAGGACGGGAGGCACCCCCCCATCCCACCGCGCGGGGAAACACAG
>VXBA01005860.1:162598-195856 GCA_013399895.1 Serilophus lunatus | reverse complement strand
CCCGGGGCAAAACAAAACCAGGGGCTGGCTGGGCCAGAGGGGATGGGGCTTTACCTTGATGCAACACTGAGCAGGAGCCTCGGACATCTCTCAGGAGGGCGCTCGGCGGAGCCTGGCGGGGCAGGCGCGGGCAAGGCAGACGGGAAGTTCTCGGGCTTTCCCCACTTTTCCGCTCCTNAGAGGGATGGGAGGGGATGCGGGAGGTTTGGATGGGGTGGGGGGGGGAGGGAAGAGAGGGCGCGGCCCCCGCGCTCCCCGCCGGTGTTTTCCTTCCTGGAAAAGAGAGAAACCGAAAGGCGGCCGCGGGGGGCCGGGCCCGGGCCGGGCGTTGCGCCCCGCCCCGCCCCGCGCCGCCGCTCATTGATCCGGAGTTTCGGGGCCGAAACTGACGTGGGTTCCCGGCACACGCACCGCCCCTTAAAGGAGCCGCGCTCGGCGGGAACGGAAAGGAACGGAATGGAACGGGGCGGAGCGGAGCGGGGGGCAGCGCAGCGCATCGCCGTGCTCGGTGCCCTCGGGTGGCCTGAGCCGGGGCAGGGCTGGACGGGCGCGGCCGGGGTCGCGCCGCCCTGTGTGAAGCGCCGCCGGGCGCTTGGCTCGCGTGGGCCCTTTAAGCGCCGCCGCCGGTCCCGCCGGGGCGGGCGGATGCGGCCGCGGGCGGACCCGGGAGCTTTGTTCGGCCGTCGGGGCCGCGGCCGGCAAACGAGGGGCTGGGGGAGATCCCCCCCGGGCCGCTCCGGCGGCGCAGGGGGTCGGGGAGGTGGCGGATCATCCGCACGCACGGAGCGTGTGTGTGTTTTCCTGCTGCGGTGGTGGGAACGCGGCTTTCGGTCGCCCTCTGGCCCCAGCCCCGGTGATGGGAGTGACAAGGGGTCGGGGGGTGAAGGTGAGAAATACCTCTCTCTGTAGTTTTGTTTTGTTTTGGCGTCCTGGCTGGTTTTGGGATGTACCCACTTTATTGCGAGTCCCGAATGTGCCTGGGAGCAGAGCGCTGCCTGGTCCCCGTCGCACTGCGAGGCAGAACCTTCTCTCGACTCTTGCTTGCGAGGATGCTGTGCATTGGGATAGAACAGGCTTCTGTTGAGTGAATGTGGTGCTACCAAAAACAGCAAACCAGAGGGAAGTCCAGCGTGGCATGCTGGCATCAAAGGCAGTGCCGCTTCGCCTGGAGTGCTGGGACCTCCCAGTAAACACCCCTCGGTCCGTTTTGCAAACCAGGACCAACGCCTAGTAGCCTCTTACAGCTTCATTTTGGCCAGTCCCTGGAAGTTGGTGAGCAAGAGACACTGTTTTAGTGTAGGACCAGCTCGGGAAGGAAGGATCCATGTTGGCATGCCTTCCCTCAGGATGGCTGAATTGCTGGAGTAGACATGTTGCTATTTAGAATGATCAAGTTTGGGAGAGGCCTTGCAGACCATTGAGGCCAACCATCAACCCAGCACTACTGTAATCCCTAAATCACATCACCTGGTGCCAGATCCAGATGCCTCCTGGGCACCTCCAAGGAAGGCGACTCCACCAGCTCCCTGTGTAGCCCATTCCAAAGCCTGACCAGTCTAACAGTGAAAATTTTTCTTCCAATACCCAATCTGAATCTCCCCTGTCTCAGCTTAAGGCCGTTTCCTCTAGTCCTCTCATTATAAGGATGGTAGAAGACACTGGCCTCCAGTTCACTCCAGTGTCCTTTCAGGTTGCAGAAAACAGTGGGTTCCCCCCGAGCCTCCTCAAGACTCCCCCAGCCAGTCCTTGTAAAATGTGTTTTCTGGACCTGTCACAAGCCTTGTTACCCTTTTTCAGCACCTCAATGTCCTTTTTAAAGTTGAGGGGCCCAAACCTGAATGCAGTACTCAAGGTGTGGCCTCACCAATGCCAAGTACAGGGGGACAAGACAATGCCCCTCTTTCTCCCCTCTTATCCTCTCTGCTTCATCACCACAACATTTTGCCTTTTTACCTACATGATTACCTGTGGCTTTCCCCAAGAGCTGAGTTCTTTATTTCATGACAAGTCGGGAGTTTTTGTGATTCTTTGTATTAAATATAGAAATTTGAGGTGGAAAATACCGGTTAGGTCATCTACTCTGCTCCCCTGCTGGTAGAGGATTTACATACAGCACATGCAGAATTGCTCTTTTGTTTTAAATGCCTCAGGTAATGGGGCTTCCACCACTCTCTTTTGGAGTCTGTTTCACAGTCCAAAAAGTCCCATGGCCGGGAAGATATGTGGCCTATGTTTTAATTTGTCCAGTTTCATCCAATTATTCCCGGTTATAGCCATGGTTTGTACTCTCCTAAACAGATTTTCTCCCTCTGGCTGTTTGTGTCTTACACACAGGTATCACTTGTTTTCCTAGACGTTGCCATTCTTTCTTTTTATCTCCTCTCATTAATCAATTCCTGCAGCCACTTTATCATCAGTCTGCTTTGATACCCATTCAACCGGTCATCGTTTCCTCAGCCCATGGATGCAAACATCAGTCTTATTTGTCTCCAAATTACCTCAGAAACTTGTACAAAATTTGCCCTCTTACAGTCCTCTGAATCAGATTTGGTCCTTTTATTCCTCAGTGTTCCTTCATGTAGTGCAACCACAATGTGTTTTTCTCCACAGACATTCCCGTGAAGCTGTGTGTCCCAAGTTTCGTTTTGTTGCCTGGAGTTTCATCACCTGTTCCTTCTGGGATCACTGGTAGCTGCTGTTCCTCACACTTTGATTAATGGGCCTTTCAAATACAGGCCCTGATCTATCTCTGCAAACCTCTCGACCAGTATGGATGGTTGCCAGTATCTGTGCAAGACCACAACCTCTTTTAGAGCTATTCTCTTCCAGCCCTTTCTGGTTTTTGTTTTTTTCCATTACTCCACTAAATTAAAGTACAAAGCATGGTCAAGGTAAGGAGAAGGCCACAGGCATGAGTGCAGCACCTCTTCAGCCAGAAGTCAATCCCATTGAAGCTGCTATGAGAAAGCTGGGAAGGAAATGTGGCTGAGCAAAACACACCCCACCCCACCCTGTGGTCTGCCCTGGCCAAGAGAAGCTGATATGCTTAGCTAGATGCTAGACACAGTGACTGGGAAACGTGTTTGAACCCTTTGAACAAGAAGAACCAAACTCTTTGTAACGTGCTCGCTTTTCTGCTTGGTTCTGCCCTTGTTTCTCTGGCCCGAATTCTTGTGGTCCCTCTCATTAGTTCTGCCTCTTGAGACCTCAGACTGGCTGCTGCTCTGTGCAGGAGAAGAAAAATGCCACCAAATCTCCTGGTGTGCAATGTGTCCGTGGTTGCAGGACAGTTGTTCTGGAAAAGTAAGGAGAAAACTTCTCCAGCTGTCAGCTCCCCTTTAGATCTGTGCCACGTGGAGATTGCACAAAGCAGAAAGGAAGTTCATTAGCTCGTATTAAACCTTGAACAGGCTCACAGTTTGTTTCCTTCCCTCTCACCTAGAGGCTACTGCTTAGCTTATCTCCAGGAAGGGCCCATTAGTTAAAAGCAGGATTTACAATCCAACAAAGCCACCTGTCATCAACACCCTAGCCAGAATTCCCCTACCTTTTTGTTCGGATAGCTGTCAGCAGCACTAATACAGGCAGAAAGTACCGTGGCCTGTGAAGTGAGGCCAAGTTCCTGCCTTGCTTAGGGCTCTCCCAGGAAGGGGAAGTGGGGGGCATGGTGGGGGACAGCAGCAGGGTGAGAAAACCAATTACCTGCAGTATGTTCTTTCTTCTCATAGTGGCCTGAGAAATCTGACTTTAGATGCTTGTTTTTTCTGGCCTAAAATTTGTCCCTAAAATAAAGCAAACCCCGAAGTAAAGGAGGCAAATCACCCTTTCTTTGGGACTTGGAATTTTCTGTCCACAGCAGTGCATCTGTATACCAGCTTCCAATAATTCCCTGCCACCGTGACCTCCTTTACAGCCACAGGGTTACCACGCACTACATTACATGCACTTCCTCAAAAGCTAGGCTAAGTTTTTTTCATATGTCCCTAAAGGATGTCAAGGTCTTTTCCTCAAAGGGGTGAGACACTTGGGAACCTACATCCACCTGAAAGCCAAGGTTTTCATTCCTTCTTGCATGTGTACAGGTTCTCTGGTTTCAGCAGCATACAGCAGTATCTCTGATGTTTGCAATAACCATTGACTTTTATTAAGGAGACTTTGTTCATAGGAATATTTTTTCTTTCCTCTTTTTATTTGCAAACCACTCATTAGTTCCCAGTGCCCAGTTGTCATTAACTCATTCTACTGTTTCTCCACTGTTACCTTTTCCTTCCCTTTATCTTTCCCTAGCACAACTTAACTGACTCGTTCAGTGCTCACTTCTTTGTTTCATTTGTATTACTGGTTTTATTTTTGTCTTCCAGTGTTTGAGCAGATACAAAGAGTCACTCGATGTGACTTGATGGGTGAGCTGACATTGCTGAGCCAACACAGAGATGACTCTTCCAGACTGAGGGACAGGATAAAGCTTTAAGGAACAAAGCACAGCAAGGGACAGTAAATTCCAAGAACATGCAAGATACATTGATGTTAATATGCAACTGAGTTTTTGGTCTTGAGGGCACACAAGAAAATCCATGAGGGCTGGTACACAGAAGTGCTGTGGATTTGATCTCCATTGCACATTTAGCACTACAATTCTTTTTCCCTTACCAAATTGGTTTCTGGAACCAAATGGCATTTTATGGCCCTAGTATGTGTCAGTCATGTTGCTTTTCCCATCATTAGCAGTAAGACCAGCTTTCACTCCATGTCCTCAGGCAAGTCCTTTTTCCAGGATTCAACCAGGTTAAAGTTTCTTGTAGTAAAAGTTTCAAATCCTAGGCTTTTTAGGAATAGGCACGAAATTCAGTCTGCAGTGTTAGAGTGAGAAATGCTGTATCCATTTTATTTACATTCTTGCAAACTTGTTCATCTAAGATTCTAATCTTTGAGCTTGCATGCCCTGGCTCTATTAATAGGATTTGCAGTGGTACAATGATTTTGATAAAAGATTTGTTTTTAAATGAAAATAGCAATACTTGTGCATTGCCTAAAGCTTCAGGCATTTTGATATGAGGATACTTGTACAGTTCACATAGACACTCACATAGCTTTCCCATTTCAGAAACCCACATCAGTCAAAATAGAAAATGCAAAAACCCTGGTGACACCTATTCATCCTGAGCATTCTTGATGGTCTAAGCCATGTCATCCTCACACATCATCATATACTATATTATTTTGAATCATTGAGAAAAAGTTTTCCGTCACTCTAGATGTGACTGTTCTGTTTGAGAAAGGGGAAGAGATATTGAGAACTGTACTGATTTAACTCCTCTTTGTTGGTCAAAGCGGTGTAGTGCCTTCTGAGAGACAAATTCATAGTCATGTTTGAGAAGCAGACTCCATTGCACAAATCACTGCTTAGACACCTGCTGACAGTGCTACTCCTGGCACACATGTTCAAGTTGGAGCACGTGAAAATGAGTGGCCCTGACAGAGCTCCTGAGAGCACTGCATGTGGTGACACCAACCTGGCAATAGCTAAACCTGACTATCCGGTTAGTCTCACCTGCTTGGGACCACGGGCCCCTCTCATATCGCTGTGGAGCAGCACCGTGGCACCACAAGGCAGTCCTTTTCTAGTGTTTTTGTTACAGCATGGTGCCACAAAGCAAAGCTTCCAGGGCTAGCACCCTGTGAAAGTACCCCATCCCCACCCTGCTGTGTTATGGAGGTTACAGCACCCTCTCCTTTGGCAGTGCCAGCAGCTGCCTTTAGGGCTGTGAAAAGGCAGTCTGTATGTTTGTGCATATGTGTCCCTGTGTTTAAAGCCAGCTCAGTTCCCCTAACTGTGCTGCAAGCAGATGGAGACCGGTAGGGATACCTTAAACTGGAGTCTTGGATCCCTCGAAGACATAGATGCAGCTTATCCCCCCCCAGCCAGCAGTGCCTCTTTCTCACCTCCAAAGGGACATGAGGCTTGGCCAGGTGCTGTTCCTTGCCTTGAGACTACAAAACGATGCCCCAACAAAATGCGTGGATGGGCCACCAGGCGTGTAAGGACCGAGGACTAAAAGCTATCTTTGCCTTTGGCTATCCAGCCTTTGGCTGGAGATGAACAGTCAGGCAGGATGTATCAGAAGCTCTTCAGGGGAGGGAGAGTGGCTCCTGAGCCTGGAAGGGCTGAGAGGAACAGAGGGTATTCTGCTGGGGGAAGATCAGTAGTAGGGAGCTGTAGCAGAGCTGAGGTAAGAGGCTGGCCTGCACTGGGCAAAGCCTCTCTGCTCAACCTACTTAGGCAAGGCTGGCTGTTTAAATGGAATTTAAATCTCCACAGATATGTGAGGAACTTCCTGCCATCACCCAAAGACGTGCAGCGACAGGGGCAGGGCTGTGTTGTTTGGGGTCATGCACAGGCGCAGCCAGAGCAGGGACCAAGGTCCTTGATGCCACAGAGGAATTGCCACGGATGTGGGCTCATCGTTTCTTGAGAAAACAGGTTGTGCCCAGCTACTGATCTCAGACATAACCTATAACTTTTTGCATAGTCCAGAACAGCGAAGTGTATGTCAGTATTTACAACCTCACGAACTCAAAATAATGAGTTAGTTGCCTCTCACCTCAAAATCATTAGATTCTGAGAGGAAAAATTACTCTAGAAAATCCTTTAAATTGCGTGTGTCTACATTTTCTTATCTTGCTGCTGGGTTTTGTAATGTAAAGTAAATATTTTCAAAATCCATCCCCCCCAATAAATTTTGAATGCTGAAAACCAGCTTCCTTCCTCCCTCCCTTCCTCCCTTCCTTATTTTTCTCCCTCCCTTCTTGCCTTCTCAGCTTCCTTCTTATTCATAGATAATTAAATTATTTAGACCAGGAAAAATAAGAAATATGATGAAACTCGAGGCAATAGTAGAAAAATTGTCAAGCTATATTCTGTTACTGCAAAGCATTTTAAACAAAAATAAAGAAAAAATAGAAGCTGAGTTCAAATTCTGTGTCAGATAAGTCCAAATTGATTTATGTTTTCTAGGTACTAGGGCTGATTTTTACTTCTGCAGTTCAGTATCCTCAGCTGCAGAGGTGAAGCAAACTTTTCTAAAAATTCAATCCTCTCTCAGTAATATTTGCACAAGCTGACCACTCCCTCCCTCCTATTTCAGCATCATTTTCTCCACAGGGTGACAGGATTACAGCCTGTTCAAAGTGGTGGTGCACACTCTGTCATCTATGTCATTGTAACTCTGTATCTTGCTGGCAGTAAAAGAGTGACACAAATTGTTTTCCTGCCAGATAAAAATTGTCTAGTAGATTTAATGCTCATAACATAATGCGAGGAATAACATTATATGAGCAACAGCAGTCAATCTGCTTATTATTGTATTGTCTTCCCTGGTATTGCTGGGGGAAAAAAAAATTAGGTACAGCTGCTCCAAGCTTGTGGAAGCTCAGCACCTTTCTGAGCAGTTCTGTACACTCTGGGGCAGGAGTTTGCAGCAGTGTGACCACGCAGCTGCAAAGCCAGTGGGCTGATGTGAAAACTCAAGCTTGGAAATGGAAAAGGTAAAGGAATTGGAAACTCAGCTAAAGGTTGAGTGAGAGTTGTGCGTGCTCAGCAAATGGCAGAATGAAACCCTGGCAAATGGAAAAAAAGCAATGTGAGTACAGCTTGTTGCACAGAATTGTGATTTATCTGCTTTGATTTTCAATAGTTACAGTGGCACCATGATGTAGGATTTTACAGCCCATTAAATCGTGACTGACATTTATGGATGTGCATGCATTATGGATAGTTAGTAGCCTCTCTATGGCTGAGCAGCAAACAGTTTACACTCACAGGTCTTCCTCCGTGCTCATGCCTTTTTATAACTTTATCTCAAATACTGCCACAAATACTCTCCAAATAATAATATTAATTATTATTAATATTATATTAATATTAATATTCTTCTTTGGTGAAGAATACAAAAAATAAGCGTTTCTACCCCAGTTGAGTTCAGATTGTCCCGATCTAACATCTCCTTTATTTTTGTTATTGTCTTCCATTTCCAAAAGTACATCCACACCCAGAAGGCTTAACTGCAGCTTCTTCAGGAGCTGCACGTTTTGCCATTTCTATCAGAGCAAACAGATTGCCCTCTCGCAGGAAAGAGGTGGTAATCAGCCCAAGTCACTGATGGTTATTCTTTGGTGTGTGTAGGGAGTGGCATAATTAAGACTGGAAATTTGATCTGACCCCAATATTAGCTCGAGAGATGACTGGAAAGAGGCACAGAGGTGGGTGGACCTGGGTGCCAAGGCCTGACCTGGTTCATGGCTTGGACACTGGTGGAAGAGCAGCATCACCACTGCTGCCCACCCAGGTCACTGCCCCTTCCCACCCTCGCAGGCAGGCACCTTCTCACTAAACAAACCCGTCTTTGCAGCCACTGCCTGAGGAAAGCAAAAGCTAATTCTTGGGTTGTACCCATCGAGACAGGCTGAGGTGGCAGCCAGGAGGCAGGAGGAGGGAGGGCAGCTTGAGCAAGTCCTGTCAACTGTAGCAGAGAGAAAGGGAAGAGCGAGGCAACTGGTGAAGGTGAGAAAGGTAGTTGAGGATTTTTATTCTGGAGAGGCCTCACCAGCAATTTCAGAGGGAGAGAGAGAGGGAGTGATCAGAGAAGTGGCTGGGTAGGTGGCCTTGACAGGAGGGGAATTCAGCTTCCCTACCTGTTATCCCTGTGGCCAGGGAGACTCCTCTGTGTCAGAGGATTATGGCACAGGGACTTTCATGACCAGAAGGAGGGAAGGCTTTGGCTGCCAGTGGAAGAGGCTTTTATATGCCAAGGCCTGAACTAAGTGCAGATTGCAGTCATCACATCTATCTCAGCAAGAGATAAAGACAAGTTTCACTCTTAGATATCACCTTACAAGAGGTAATTAAGTCTTTACAACATCCATGTGAGGCAAGTGTGCAATTATCACTCCTATTTTAGAGAGAGGAGAGGACAGAGGACGAGCAGGATGCCCAAGGCCGAGTGGTGAGTCGGTGGCTGTGCCTCCATCACCAACTAGGAGCTCCTGGTTCCCAGCCTGGCCCACAAACCGCAGTGCCATGGCAGTCTCCCTGACAAGAGATGAAAGGGAGCTGGTTTTTCAAGTGCTTTGATGAGAGAAGGAAGGTTAGAAATAGCCTGCAGCTGTTTCTAGGGAAAGTGTGAGGGCTGAAGGAGATTTCAGAGGAGGGGAGCAGGAAAAGCAATGGTGGTGAAATAACTGTGGACACAAACAGTTATGAAGGGAAAGGAGGCAACAAATCAGAACCAAACAAAAGGGGACAAAAATGGGCCAATAGAGAAGGTAGATTTTCATGAGAAGGCCCAGTGGAGAGAGGAGGAGTGGCAGCAGGATAGAGCAACAGTGGGGAAGAAGAATGAAATACAGCAAGAGTGTGCAAGGCAGCATTTGAAAGCTGTTGCATCGAGAGGCAGACAAAAAAAGGCCACTAAACATGGGATCTTATAGTATCTGAGTGATTGTAATTATGCTACTGTCTCTTTCACAGCAGCTGGAGATCTTTCACAGAGCTGGGTAAACATCATACCTTTGTTTCATCTACAGGAGAACTGAGGATCAGAGCAGTGAAGCCACTTGCCCATGGTCGCACAGCAAGGCCAAGACATTATTCTGGTTTAAACTATTACAATAAGTGCAAGTTGAAATAGGAATAGAACAGACAGGGACACACAGTTCTCAGTGGCATAGGAGAGAAAAAGAAGGCAGATGTCAGCAGCCCAAATTTATTTTGTATAATTCTAGAATACATCATATCAAGTAAAATGACAGGTGGAAGCTGTGGGCTTTGGATCCTCTATGCTTAAAACTACAAGCTAAACAATACTAGTGGGCAGACACATCGCTATATGCAAAAATACATGTGCACACAACAATTCTGATTCTGGCATTAGTGTGGCTTGTCTCCTTAAACAATTAATTTCCTTAGTTTTCCAACTTTCAGCACAATTAAGGTCACCTACAACTACAAAAATGGAGACACATGTATATATCAGAAGACTTTCTCAACACCAAATATTCTTACACCCCCAAGATCTTTAGAGATAGGACAGAACAGAGTAGAACATTTCTGTTGTAAGGGCCCTGCAATTGCCTGGAAGCTGCATATGACCACTGTCCTGGTGGAGTCATTTGTTTGTGCTGTGTGCCACAATGCAGAAACTATATGCCTGAGAACCTGTGGCTGCCACATCGGAAGGAGCATTATCTGAAAAATTAGAAGCCCAGAAAATGCCACCAGTGTTACTGGGGGATTGCACTGTTTGAGGTAGCTTAATGTTTTTAGGGCCTGAAAAAGTGAGATGGTTTTGTAGAAGTTCATCTTCACTTAAAACACCACCTTTCCTTACCTCTTCTTTCTCTTCTTCCTCATAAGAAACGCAGCTATTTTTTTACTTTAGTTCAAGGAGGACAGAGAAGCATTCTCCCGTATAAAGTGAGAGGGGGAAGCCAGTGTAACACATCCCCTGAAGGAATCAGGAAAGACCAGTATAAGTGGCGTAATTTTAGCAACACTCTTTCGGCATTAAAGTTTCCACCGTTTATTCTACCTCCTCTCCTTCTTCCTCAGCTACTCAGGAGTTTCCTCGCTTCATTCCCTCTTTCCCACTTCCACACTTCCTTTCCCCCCTCCTTGTGCAGAGGGCCATGGCCCTTCAGCTGTGCAGTGCTACCACCCTCTGGCCACCGCCAACACCACAGTCCTCTGGAGGAGGGCACAGAGCATCATCTGCCTCCAACATCTTCCCTGTGAGATAAGTGCTGACTTTCAGTGCACCTAGCACAGTGTTGTGAGAGACTGTTTTGGCCACTTGCTTTTGTAAAGAGACTTCATCTGGGTGAAGAATGCAAAGGTAAATACTTCTGAATGTGTTGGTTCTCTGTTGGTCCAGCACACGTGGCCAGTGAGTTCATCATCTCCTCATGACTCCATGTAAGGATGCACTCTTAGGAAAAAAAAAAAAAAGTTCAGTAGCATCTCTAACACTTCTCAAAAACAAGCTATCCCTTCTTTTCCTCTCATCTACCCTCCTGTCCATAACCAAGTGCTCATTTATTTAAAGAACAAAAAACTTACAAGAATAAAACACATCTACCATATGCACCATTTTGCTATAAAAATATACTTCCCAAAATGAAAACCAGCAGCTCTTGACATATAAGAAGTCACTTTTTTTTTTTTTTCACTTCCATCTACAAGAGAGGTCCTGACTATGTGCCCTGATGAAGAGGGAGCCACAGCAGGCCAAGGCATCTTACATCACTTTTTTCAGTGGTTAAGACTGACATGTCACAGGCTGTGAAAAACAGTGAATTTCAGAGTCAAAAGATCTTTGTACCAAGGCTATTCTTCACCTTTGTTTCCTCTCTAGGTACCAACAGCAAATGTGTGTCTTTGGGTGATGATATTTGTGGCAACTAGTTCTACTGTCTGTCTATGGCTTGGTTTGAATTTGGGGACACAGCTTCTTAAGCTATTTTCTAATGTTGATGACAGGATCCCTTAAATAATAATAATAACGGAAAACAACAATAAAAAATAGAACAAAAACCCCACAAACAAACAAACAAAATCAACAACAAAAACCCCACACCAAAACACTCCCAACAACTTATTCATCCAGTATAGAAAATAAGGTTCATCAGTAAAAGATTTCCCACATTGTGGCTTATTTTCTCAGATAATGTGTGTTCATTTTGGGAGGCACATGCTCTATTTCATTTATTATATTTGATAGAAAATACAACACCTATTTGTAACTAAGATTAGGGATTGGATTCTCTTGTTTTATGATTCTAAATCTCAGGGGGTAAAAACATGCAAAAGGCTGAATGACTCATCCTTGTGCTTCACAGGCAGATCTGTCTGCCATCAAAATCTGCTGAGAGAGCAGAGGTGGAGAGGGCATGTCCTAGATGTTCCTCTTTGATTCACCTTCCCACAGATGATTCTCCCAAAATAATCCTTTCTTACAAACTGGAAAATTTCAAAATACCTTTACAAAAGAAATAACAGAGTTGCTTTTGGGGTTTTTTCCCCCTCCAAAAAGGTGTCTCCACAACACCTGTGCCTTCAAAGATCCCAGCTGAACAGGCTGGATCCTATACTGTTTATTAAACCCCAAACTCCTCTAGCTGTCCACGAGTCAGCAAGTCTGATCAACACAAAATAGAGGAAAGGATGGAGGGGAGGGAAAAATCCAAGAGTGATACAGCTTAAAGATACCAAATCTGTAAAGAAGGAAAGTGAGGAAAATCACAAGTTCAGGTTTTCACCCTGAAAACACTTGCCACCAGCTTGCTTTATTTAAAATGCCTTGTTTAATGCCAAATGCCACATTATTTTACAAAAGAAGAAGTTGATTGAAAAGTTGCCTCCTAGTTTGTGTGAGACAGAACTCCAATCATCTGAAACTCTAGAGGTCAGTGCCATGAATGCTTGATGAGTGACAAGGCTTTCTGCAGTTTGCTTAAGAAAAATGATTTTTCTGGATATGTATGTGTGCTCAGGCAAGAAAGAAAAGCTTCACATCAAATGAAAATGAAAATAAAAATGAGAAACTGACTTTTATGAGATTTTTCATCTCTTTTCCCAGTCAGAATCAATCACAGAATCACAGAAGTGTGCGCTGATGTGGCATAATGAAGATAGACAGATCCACGTGTCTGAGAATTCTATAAAAATGCCATCATTACCTGGATGCAGTGAGCTACAGTGGGGGAAGTGCCTAATTGAGCCATAGTCCTTCAAAAGGCAATGTACAGCTGATAAAAGAGATAAGAACAGCTCCTCGGTCCTTTCAAACAGGCACCTGATTTTAAACCAAAGCTTCCACTTTGCCCATTGCTGATCATAATTTTGTCCAGTGTGCCTGGTGGCATTGGTCAACAACAGAGTGCCAGACCATACAACTGTCACAGTGACATCAACACTGTGGTCCTAGTGCCATCCTGACCTCAGAGTCCAGAGCACACAAAAGCTTGGGGTTTAGTACCTTGCCAGGGGAATTTGAACATGTGAGTTCACCTCTCTGTTACAGCTTTCTCACCAAACACAAATGAGAATAATGGAAAAGCAGCTGAGCAGGAATGGGATGAAAAAGACAGCAAAGGAGCTAGATACTATCAGAGTATGGGAGAAAAGCTTTATTTTGTGTCTTAATTTACCATCCTCAGAGGCACAAATTCAGAATGCACATAAGCCATAATAAAACCAGGTCACATGATTTGAAAGGTGAACATGGATCTGACAGGTGTTAATGTTGAGTTTCAATTGAAAAAGAAGACAAATTGCTTGTTAAACAAGCCTAGGAGCATTAATGTTTTCTAAGAGTATTAATTTCTGGAGCCAAGTGTTGAAATATATATAAATTGTCTTGCTACCTTTATTTAAGAGAAGATCCTTATGATTGTGATAATCTTTTAAGGTCCAGTTTTATTATATAACATGATGCAATCCGTGTTTCCTCTGTATGGTTCACAATGAGATTAGTGGAGTGTAAATGTTCATGAAATTTAAATAAATACTCTCTAGTATCTGGCATTAGAAAGATATTGTTCTGTATTTGCCTATGGGCACTGATGTTGCATCCCATAATTGTAAAGTATTTATCTGTGTCATATTACAAGGCATTTGATTAAATAAGAGAATTTAATCTTTTCTCTGTTTCAACCTTCATATAATTTAGTTAATTACCATTTGTTGGATTTTTTTTTCCATTTGCCATGAAAAGGCCAAAATCTTTCATTTAGTATTTCAAAAGTAGCCCATCTAGAGTTGCCATTGGCACAGCTGATGAAGTAGCCAGTGACTCAGTACTGCTCAGAAGTCACTGTTCAGAAACCACTGTTGTAATATAAAATCTGCCCCATTAATCTTGTCTTTCCAGTTTTCAATTTATATAATTTTCCATTCACACAACGTGAATGATTAAGTCCTATATTAATATTCTTTACTAATTGTTTTGATACCTGGATATTTCCTAAGTTTCTTAACTCTATGGATTCATTCAGTAGTGGTCAGTTCTTAATATGGCCAAGCAGAACTTCAAGTAGAAAATTCAGATACCTTTCCTTCCTCAAATAGGGTTTAATTCTGCTCTCACCTTCACTGATGGACACCAAGGAAAAACCATCCATTTCAATCAAGTAGATTTTGGGGGCCAGATCAGTTGTTCCCAATCACCTGGTGGCATTAAAAGGGAAAGATTTTGCTTTACTGACTGGAAGTTCATCACATCCTGTTGAGGGTGTCTGAAATGGGTCAGAGGAACAGACAACTCATGTCTTGGTCTCCACTGACTATAGCAGGAGTTAAGGCAAGTAGCCAATGTCATGCAAACCTATTTTCCAGGCTGTCCCATTTGTGTTTGCAATGTATTTACCTCTGCTTTATTTTATTATGGCAGGTCCATCAGAGCTCCAAAGATAAAAATATGGGCAGCAGAGGAAGTGTTGCTCTCTGACTCACTCAGGAGCACAGTTACAGGATCATGGCATCTATTGTAATAAGGCCAGAAGCTTAGCACAGAAGAATTTATATTAGCATAAAACCAGAGTAAACTCCAATAACTTCATCAATCCCTACCTTTGTTGTGATTATCTTGTCCACCACAATATATTTCACAGGACCTATAGGTTTCCCTTGGTGTCTCCTGCACCAAACTCCAACAGTGTGAGAATCAATAACACCAACTTCTTCAGAAAATTGAATCCTTTCTTTGGTTTAAAGCCCCTTTCATGTGAGTTAACCCTTCCACATCCTAGGTACCAGTCTCCTATAGCTCACCATCCCACTGTTAGACACCATAATAATATCATCTTGATTCTCAGTAATATTCTACTGGTGAAAGAAACAGGCACAAAGTATTTTTTTATAGAATTCACTGTTAATATTGAAGTTCCTAGAAATAAGCAAGAACTGCAAAGGCATTGTCTCTCATTACAGAACATACTTTTGCTAAGGCACTGCCAGGATGAGTCTATCAGTGTCAAAAGTTCACCAATCATGATAATGGTTGATCAACGATGAAGGATTTGCTTCCCATAGAGATACTTAAAACCAACAAACTCTAAAACATCAGCAGCAAAATTTAGTTTGTGTGTTTACTTTGCCAAATGAGAGATCTGTGATGAGCCTGCCCTTCCCTTATGCCTGCTCTCAGTGCTCATAACTCTCCTACTCAAACCCCAACTTTACAGCCTGGCCCTGCCTGCGTTGGAGCCAGACGAGGTGACACAGCGAAGGGAGAGGAGGAGGAAGAGACCTTCCTCTTTGTGTAACTGGGTGGCCTGACCTTTGGTGCATGGCTTGGCAGAAATGATGGTGTTTCTCTTCCTCATTGTATGACTGGGTCTGGCATGTGTCCTTGTCACATGAATTGACGGTGAGGTTGTTCCTCATCAGATGATCCGATGTGGGGACATGCCGCCCAGGATGTAGCCCAGTGACTGCTGTCATCCTCCCTTGCTTCACATCCACGCATCTGCCTCTGTTGGGATTTTTTTTAAGCTTTCTTGTTTTGCCTGTTATCAGAATCAGTAATTCCATGCCTTTAGCCACAGCTGTTATTGTAATTTCTTTTAAAGCAAGAACCAAATATCTCAGGTAATTACAGGGCTGCAGAACCCAAGGCTTTAAAAAAAAGTTAATAACCATGGCAACTGATTGGCAGAACCATGAGCCAGCAGTGTGCCCTTGCAGACAAGAGGGCCAATGGTGTCCTGGGGTGCATCAGGAAGAGTATTGCCAGAGGGTAGAGGGAGGTGATCCTGTTCCTCTACTCAACCCTGGTGAGGCACATCTGGAGTACTGTGCCCAGCTCTGAACTCCTCAGGACAAGAGAGACAAGGAGCTCCTGGGGAGCAGAGGCCAACAAGGCAACAAGGATGGTTAATGGACTGGAGCATCTCTCTTACAAGAAAAGGCTGAGGGAGCTGAATTTTGGCTTTGAAAAGACACGATTCAGAGGGGACCTCAACAATGGATATCATCACTATCTGAAGGAAGGAGGTCCAGAGGATGAAATCGGCCTCTTCTCAGTGGTGCCAAATAGCAGGACAAGAGGCAACGGGCAGAAGCTGATAGACAAGAAGTTCCTGAATATGAGGAAGAACTTTACTATGTGGATGACCACACACTGGACCACATTACCCAGAGAGGGTGTGGAGTGTTCCTCACTGGAAGTATTCAAGAACTGTCTGGATGCCATCCTGAGCAATGTGCCCTAGGATAACCCAGTTTGAGCAGGGAGGTTGGAACAGAAGACACACTGTAGTCCCTTCTGACCTGATCCATTCTGTGATTGTATGGAAACCTTAGAGGGTTGGGGAGGTTTTAAATCTTCAGACTCCTTATCTAAACTAATTGCAAATTCTCTGAAGTGATGTGTCTTGAGAATAGCAGGTTTATTTTCCCCTTGAGAGAAAATGTATACAGCCTCAGGAGGACTAGCTGGGGCTGGCATAAATGGCAAAGGAGGAAGACAGTTTAGGCAGTGAAATGTGGCAAAAAATATCAGATAGGCAAGACTGAGAAGCTAGTCTGCATGTGACTCCTCCTCAGCTAGGAAAGGCAGATGCTAAAGAGGCACTGCTAATTTCCGCTGCCTGGAAGCCTGTAATGAGCAGAACAGTAAAAGGGCACATCTGTTAGTCTCTCTTAAGCTACAAAGGGCTGAAAGCCAAGAGTGATGTCTTGGGACTAATTTTCTAGCCTGTCTACAGCATAGGAGAAAGTCTAAGCCCTGGAGAAAACCTAGAGCACTCTGTGAGCAGAGGAACCTGGCAAGTGTCACTGGAAGCCTGAGGGTGACACAGCCATGGGACAGGAGAAAGGTTTGTTCCCTTCATTCATGGACATGCTCATGAAGAACTTCCATCAGTCGTATCATACACATTCCGTTCTGGAAAAGTCTATGTTTGTCCATGGATGAGATACTAAAAAATAAGCTTCCTTGGCATGTGGCCCAAGTCATGAGGGAGACTGCAGGATGCAAAGCCTTCCTGCCCAGGAAGAAACAGGCAGAAACAATCTGTGTCTGGACAGTGCCTGCCACGATAGGACACCTAGAGACACCCAGGGCACTGCAGGTAATGGAGGTGATGCAACTGGGATAGTATCTTCCATTTCCCTGCGAGGTCAGTCATCCAGTGCTGCAGAATTCCAGAAGATGAGGGGCTAATGTGTATGTCTCGAACACCGACGGCCAGATAGCTGTGAAGCCAACTAAGGATTGTTGGAAATAACAGACAAGAATTGTTGGAAATAAGCAAGCATTGTTGGTAATAACATGCTGTGGGAAAGAGCAAGACATGCCTGGACAAGAGGCCATGTGAAGGTAGGGCAAAGGCAGCACTTTTCCAGGAAAAACATTCATGTTCAGTTTCCTGGAGATAAGCATGACACAGTGCAACACAAGTGGAGGAATGGGCATGAAGTGTAGGGGGGGATGAAGACCACACCAGACCCCTAAACCCTTCTACCCATTTCAAGAAAGGTCTGCAATAATGGACTATGCATGATAATTTGTATAGAAAACTATCTTCAAGGCAGGGAAAAAACTATTCCTTTTAGGAAGCTACTCCTATTAAGCCTGGGCAGCTCACACCAGGACACTGGATATCCCATTAACCAGACCAACACTGGAACCAGGACTGCTTTTCTCTTTTTCTCCCTTTCTTCCCTTCTTTCTTTCCTTTCTTTACTTCATTCTCTCTTCCTTTTCATCTTACCCCTTTATCCAAAACCCACTACTGTGTGCTTACATAGTAGGTCAGGGACCAACACACCAATTACCACACCAAGTGTGCAACTTACTAATGAAACCTCCTGAGTTTTTGCAGACTCTCTGACTTTTGTCATTCCTTTAGACCTTGCTAGTGTAGGTGTTGTCATGGTGAGTGGTAATGGACTGCTGACAGGTGCTGTACTGACTTTACCAGGAAAAAACAAACAAGGACACCTTTCCACTTAGCCACAGGATGTTCACAGCTGTGGGAAAGTGCTATGGAATATTGCCAAAAAAATTGAAAAGCTGTTGAGATATTTAGATATATAAATATACATCAAAACCTTTCCAAGTGATGAGCAAATCTAAAGGGAAGTTGTAGGAAAAGGAAAAACTTTAAATGTTGATTCCAATTCTGTGCTGCAGGATTAACCTGTCCTACACTACACTGGCTTTGGGATTTCCTACATGCCTAAAGAACATCAACACCTAGACCAAAGTAAATGCTGGCATGATCTTGGTGTTTTTCTACTATCTTTCAGCTTTTTGTCCATTTTAACATATGTTCCTACCTTCATTTGCTGTATTTATATTCTGTACCACTTCAGCCCTCAAAGAAGAGAATGCTGGTAACATTTTTCAGGTAAAATGCTGATTACTGCTATATCATCCTTAGACTGAGTTTCTGCATCTTGGAACAGTCAAGAGCTTTCCAGTACAAGCTAGCAAACAAATACCACACTCTTGACACTCTTGTTCTTCATCAGCTACCATAAAATAGTAACATTTTGGGTCACCTTTTTTTTTTTTTACAATACCCAATTCAGACCTAAGCTTCCAGTTTTATCTTTGTTAGTCAACCATAATTCATATTTTGCATTTGTTCCTGGAGGCAGAACTATTCCAGAATAGATGGAACAGGACTGAATTAAATGTAAAACTTTAATCCCTTGTTGCACATCAGAAACAGGCTTCCTTAATATGGACTTCTGTCCTCTGATAAACAGATGCCTGCATGTCACAGAAGATAATGAAGCACAAAGTCTAGGAAAACTGTCTTCAGCCAAGACCACAAAGATTTTCTAATTAAGCACAAGTTGTGAATGCATGTCAGTAGTCTCAATCTGGAAGACACTATTTCTGTGTGGTCAGTGTAAAACAGTTTCATGAAAGTGAAGAAACAGCCAAATAGACATTTTTTTAATTTTACTCTTTTAGGAGGATCAGCAGTGAGTGTTAATTTTTGCTACTTTATATATGTGGGATAATAGATCAAGTCAAAAGTTAAAATAGAATGAGATTTGCAGAGGAAAGGCCAGCTCCCACTTCCTGGTGATAAAGGAGAGACTCCAGCTGCCATTTCCTGGGTATCATGAAGGTCACACTGTCCCACAAAAGGTTCCCTAAACAGTGATAAACACCTGTTACAGCAAGACACACTGAAGGATGGAGTGCTGTGAAGGCACCAGGGCCTTACTTCACTAAGCAAGCTGCAGGATGGCAATGTGGTGATCCTTCTGACTGGTGCTAATTATCCATCAACAGAGAAGAGATGCCTCTCACACCACCCAAATACAACATTTCTGACTAAAGCCACTCAAACTACCTAATCCTAGGGGAGAAAAAAAGATATAAGAAGAGATGGAATATAGGGAAATATCAGGGGGAAGTTTTCTACCAACACTGCTGAGGCAGCTGACATGCTGAACCTTTCTTCCCTCCTGCTCTCTGGGGACACTTGTGAGGGTGAGCAGTAACTGTGCACACCAGTTACTTGGTTTAAAGATTAAAGTTTGCTTTTCCTTCACAATATTTTTAGTAGAGAGTGTTGCTTTAGAGTTTGTACTTAAGCTTTTCTTTATGTTATTGGGTGGTTTTAAACGTGTTTTTGTAGCTAGATCCTATCACCAACTACCAGGAATCTCTGCTCACTTATCACAATTTGTATCAATAAACAGTGTTATTTTGTAAACTGCTAGAGTGAATCCTTTATAGAGGCGCTGACAGTTCTGTTAGTGGTGGAACAACATGTGTGAGAGACCTGCTGAAGGGTTCTTCCCTGTCCCTGTTAAGTGCAGTCCCTCAAAAAAGGGTAATCAAATGAACCTTCCAATTCTGCAAATCTGTTTGCAGTGAAGGCCCCTCCTAACAGGATACTGGCAGCCTGATTGGGCATTAAAAGGTTTCAATATCCTGGGGAACACTGATAGACAAAAATAAATAGCTAAGAGTTGGGCAAAACCCTCTATTTCTCCCCCCTCTCTTAACATGACAGTATGAGATTCATTAAACTTATCATTACAAGCACAGCCACCTTTATGCCAAGAGTGCTACAACAAGGCTGCTACTCCCTTTTCACAAGTGATTTGCTTCTTCGTTTATGTCCTTATTTGTAAGAACATTACAAAAAGTCTCTGAGGCAAAGTGCTCTTTTCCAAGAGCTAGAGGATGTATTTGTTCAGTTGTTAGCGTTTGTGAAACAGAAGAAGAGCACTGATCAAAGCCAGGAAATTCAGAATTCATGTGCATGGCAAGATTTCAATTAAAAAATCTCCTTGCTGGCCTATTCTCAATCCAAGTACCTCGTTTGACTGATCTTCCTCTAGTCACCAGCCTTTCTGGTGACTACTGAGAACAGTTTTGCATGTTGCATTGATAATACCACACAGACAGGAAGAAATGCCCAAAGTAGGAATTGCAATGTTCTTGGGTAAGTGTGTGAATTAGGAGGAGCTTTCCACATGTATGATGCTCATCCTCTTTCTTTTTCAAAAAAGGTTTTGTGTGACTGGTAGTAACTCCACCCGGTCATGTTTTCTCTGGAGCTTTTCTCTTCCCAGTTGAACCCTTCCACAGGAAATTTCACTGGCTTCAGATTGGGTTCTGTAAACTAAACCCCCACTGTACAAACTTCTAATGTACTGTTTTGGACTGTTCTGCTATCAATTCATGTGTTTCATATAACCTATGAATTAATTGAGAAATTAGATTGGGAACTAACTTCTCTACCTCTTTCCCTGAGTGCTTTTGACAGTTGGCAAAATGTACTTGCAGGAAGTCTGTCTTTTCTTTCTCTGAAGGACTGTATATCTGAAGGGTTGTTATTCTCCTACTAACAGCAAGTTTTCATGCTCCATTTTCAATATTCTGATGACTTTCACCTTTTTTTGTGTGTCTTTTTCATACATACAAATTGATAAAGAAGAGGTTTTTTTCTCAGAATAGTTAGCACTTAGTCCTGGTTTTCTTATTTTATTTGAAAAGTAAAGTGACTCTTGAGAAATACTCTGAAGCCATCTGCCTCCCATGCATCTTGAGAAATCAAATTTCTGTGTGTTGTATTGCTACTATTAATATAGTCGCAATATCACCACAATGCAGGTAAGGAAAAGTAATCTTCATTGACTTTTGCAGATGGCTATTGCATCTGGAACAACCTATTTAATTAACACACAATCCAATTATCACACAAAAGGTTAGACAGTAATATATCATGCTTTGTTCAGTGAGAAAAGACAACATTTAATCATTAAGAATAATTTAGAATAATTTAAAAAATTTGATTCATAATACCAAGAATTCTACTCTCCTTCCACCTGATACTCCTTTAAAACCATGAGTTACAGTTTTTCAGTCTCTTCTATTTCAGATTTTTGTAAGCATAGAAAGGCCCTTTTCCATAAGAATTATTATGAGGAGTTAGGGCTCATTTTGCTTAGAAGTCTTTTCTGCCTGGAAGAGGCATTTTTTCCCCAAGACAGCTTGGACGTTTCTCCTTCTCCTGCTTTGAAGAGGAGTTAACTCCTTGAAAAAATAACTTTTTCACAAACAACCTTGGAAGCCCCATGAGGTGGGGCCTGGCAAGGCATTAAAAAGGCCCAGAGAGGGAAAAGCAGTGCATCCTTTCATGCCCAGTGTACACACCATTATGTTCAGTGTTCTTGCCTTTAGAAATCAATCTTCCTGAATCCTTTCACTGCCTGGAGTTTTGGAGGTACCTGTGCATTACCTTTCTTCACAGACCTGAAGGTAGTCTTTGTGCCCATCTAAAATCCCATCTAAGTTCCTACCACCTCTGTGCAGTGATGTCTCAGCCGAGTCCTTGGGGACCATCATCTCAGACAAGCAAGCTGTCCTTCCAGGGGCTGGCCAGTGGGAAAGCAAGATCATGAAAAAGAAAGCTTTGTGATTAGGATTCTGAAGATCTGGTTCAACTTTAAGCTAAACTTTGAATAAGACATTGAGAAAGGCACACCAGTTTACAGCTGGTGTAAATAGCTGTAAACTCACAACATCAGTGTTGTTGTGCCAGCTTTACACCAGCTGCTCAGCTACTCCTTTACCTCTAAATTCCCTTACATAAAGTGAAGGGGTTTTTGCATTTATTAGGGCACTGCTTGCTTTCTTTGTCCCCAGGTACATTTTTTTTTTTCTGTGAAGACTCTATCCTGCTTAAGGGAAGGAATTCCTTTTACTCTGTTTGTACAAGATATAATACAACACACATTTGATCTTGCCTGGAGCCTCTTGGCTTTATAATACTGGTTATTCCTTAATTATAACTAAATTATCTACGCTCTTAAGAAATGAACAGTAGTTCATTTTTAGGTTGTTTTATTTAGTAGGCTGTAAGAAAATAAATCTAGAGTGTCCTCTTCCTGCTGCTCAGAAACTGAAGGATAGCAGAGTGCAGAATTTCTGGTAGAACTTTACTTTCCAGATGACCACATTTTTGTCTGGCACTGTCTATGTGCATGATGTACCCTACCAAAAAGTATTAAGTAGTTTCAAAACTAAAATGTTGGACTCTCAGGCACACTTCAGTGAAAAATGGTTTCAAAACTCTCTTTAGCAATGGGGGAACCAAGCCATAGCCACGTTAAATTACTCACCCAAAATCACGTTCTGGTGGTCTGTCTAATAGATGATGTATCCCAGTGCTCTTCATCAAATCATCAAAGGTTTTTGTACAACTCAGTAGGAACCAACAACATTTCTATGGCCTGGACATAAAATATTCGGTGTCCCTCCTCACTGGAATGAATGAATGAATTATTCACTCACATTTAGGGAGCTCTAGCTGTATTTCCATAAAAGCCCTTTGCTGCTGAGCACAGGTGTTGACATTCAGCTACCAGATGCACTGCCTCACCTAAGATCAGGATTAAATCCCTATGGCCGATCAGTGAATTAATGCAAAGTGTCTGAGTTCCATCTAGTGGTTACAAACTCACCAGCAGATTGTTCAGCCTAGAGAAGAGGAGACTGAGGGGAGCTGATGAGGAGACTGTTGTGGTCTTCAGCATCCTCACAAGAGGAAGCAGAGGGGTGGGCACAGGTCTCTTCACTCTTGTGACCAGTGACAGTATCCAAGGGAACAGCAGGAAGCTGAGTCAGGGGAGGTTTAGGTTGGATAACAGGAAAAGATTTTTTACCCAGAGTTCAGGAACATGGAACAGGCTTCCCAAGGAAGTGGTCACAGCACCAAGACTGTCTGAGTTTAAGATGTGTTTAAACAATGATCTCAGGGACATGGTGGGATTCTTGGAGTGTCCTGTGCAGGAACAGGAGCTGGGCTTGATGATCCTGATCTGTCCCTTCCAGCTCAGTGTATTCTATGATTCTACGTCTAATGGGCTGCTTTTATCCCCTGCCTCTCCCAGGACCCAAGTGCAACTGGGCAGCCAAGACATAATGTGATTTTTACTATGTCATCACCACATATTTCATCCCTTAATTTCTGACCAAACTTTTACTCTTTGCCTCTCTGAGTAATTGACACCCACTGGTCTTCTGCCTACCAGCTATTCTTTGGTTTTGTTTCTACTCTTGGGATTCCTGGGTCCAGAAGCATCACAGGAGGAGAAAAGCTCCAGCCCGGTACCACAGCTGTGTGAGATGCTTGCCCCAGCATGTGGGAAAGGAGAATAGGAAGATCTGAGTGCTTTGCACTGACTGCATTCATTATATTTGGTGGGTCTGATACTAAACAGCCTGCAAATTTCCCTGTTGTTCCTGATGGGTTTTTTCTTCATTCATTTTCCTTCCTTCATACCGGAAATGTTGTGGATTTTTTTTGTCTTTTAATAATCTAAACGTTTGTGTTTTGTTGGAGTTTATCTCATGATCAAACAATTGTCTACTGTGACCTCTCCTTTTTTTTCTGCAGATCTGCTTCCTAGACTGTCAGACCCAGCCTGTGTTTTTGCATGGGATTACTCTCTTCCAGGTGCAAGGCATTGCATTCACACATTGAACTTCAGGAGGTTACTGTCAGCCCTTTTCTACACCTTATCAAGAGCCCTCTAAGTAGCAACTGCTCCTCCCAGTTTCACACAATCCGTGTCCTTGATAAGGTGCATTCTTCATTTAACAAGGTGTTAAACACGATGGTAAATGAATTTCCAGGAGGGTTTTTTCTGTAATCTTCTATAGAACTGAGGTTTTAGCCACATGCAGTGTTCAACGTTGTTTCCTTTAAAGATTTGTATTAAGCCATAACTGAGCCACAATCTCATAGTTGTGCTGGCAGTTCACATTCCCCTCTGTCCATCTGTTCTCCAGTAATTCCAGTTGGTTGTTCCAGTGCCTGGCCTAGGTCTCTCCATATGGGTTGTCTTCCACTAAGTGCTCAAATTGCTGGTGAAGTGCCCAAGCTGCTCCCAATTGTAGATGTACCTGTCCACAAACTTCTGCTCAGGGCCATTCAAGGAAGTGACACTCAGCTTTTCCCAGATACTGGAATAATCCTGTGTGGGGAGGGACACAGATAAGGGGGTGCCTCCCACCCTCCAGGAGCCGTCAGCATGGCAGTGGGCAGGTTGGGAGCTCAGGGGGCCATCCTGGACCCCCCTTTCACACTCTCTTCTGCCCCATGGCCACCACAGCACTGGCTGCTAGGTGAAGGGAACAGTACCTCATTAGAATACCCAGGGATGGAGAGGGGGGTTGGAAACCCCTCCAGTGTGATTCCTCCCTCCACAGAGCCTCAGGAAACTGCTCCAGGGCTCAAAGTGATGGAGGATGGTGGGAGGACAGCTCCATGGAACCCTCCTTCCCACTGTCCCCCTGCCAGTCATCCAGCCCTCCTTTTCCCTCCTCTCCCGCCCCTTTCCCATCATCCACACAATCCTCAGCTCTTCCCCACATCGGTTTGGGGGTGTTTCTCCCCTTCCCCTCACTCAGCTTCGAGGTCTCACCATCATCCTGATCAGTTTGAGGGTCCATTCCCACCTTCTTCCCCTGCTCTTTTCCCATTCTCCCCCAGTCCTCAGCCCCCAACCCACACTCCCCTTTTCCCACTCTCCCCAGCTTTCCTTCTTCTTTGTCATTGTCCTTTCAGTATTCAGCACCCTCTGCACTTGGTTTCGGCTTGCCCTGCCCTCCCTTCTTCTCCCCTTGCCTTGCCTGTCAAAACTACCTCTGCCTTGCCTTTCCTTGCATACACCGCCATAAACTCGCCTTGCCTGCCCCTGCATTGCCTTGGCTTGTCAACCTCTTTCATGACTTACCTTGTTCTTCTACTCCCTTTCCTTGCCTTGAACTGCCTTGCAAACCCCTGCCTTGCCTTGCCCTGCCTGCCTATGCTTTGCCATGCATTGCTTTGCCTACACCTCCCTTGCCTTGCCTTTCCTTGTCTACCCCTCTCTCTCCTTCTACTACCTTTCATTCCAATCCCCCACTTGGATTTGCCAACCTAATGTACACAATGCAAGAGGAGAGAGAAAGGCCAGTTAAGGAGAAGTGGGAGTAGGCAAGATAAGGAAGCCAATGGAGAAGCAGGCAATGCCAGGAAGTTGTAGGCAAGGCAAGACAAGGCAAGTGTAGGCAAGGTAAAGCTTGGACGGGCAAAAAAGGGGCAGGGAAATGACCAGTAACAGTGTTCTGGCACCTCTGTATGGAAACAATCCCTGGATGTTTTCTATTTTGGAGACAGGGATCACATTTCTTTTGAGATGGGGTCATAGTTCCCCTCTTTGACAAGCAAATCACTTTAGGATTCACACACTGAGAGGTTTAGATAGTGTCCTGGTAAATTTGAATGCTTTTCCTAGTATACAGTGCTATCAGTTATAGCTGTTGAACGACTAGAGTGGGAATGTAAAAGCCAAGTTGTTGAGCTGTTTGTTCTGGTCGCTTTAGTTAGTGGTGGGGTTCAGTTTTGGACCCTGATTCTGTGAGACTGAAGGATTGTGATGGTACAGGGAGCTGAGAAGAAAAGTGCAGGTGCTGGGCTGTGTGGTGCAGTTCAATGGGTGCAGCTGAACGTGGAGCCAGCAACACCTTTCTCACCTGGCACTTCTGTGAGCTCTGTCTTTGCTGGATGTTTTCAGTTCTGTAGCTGGATTCTGTATGAATGACAAAATTTATTAGTAGATATAATTGGGAAGGAGGTCATATTTCCTCTCGACTGCGATGCAAGCAGGAGTTTGCACATGAAGTCAGCAAAACCTTTCTGTCCCGACGCGTTTCATCTGAGAGCGGTGGCGAGAGGTTTTCACCTTTGAAGGTGAGATTTGGGGTGGTTTGTGAGTACACAGCGCCGTGCAGCGGACCTGTTGAACGACGGCAATGGGCAAATCCAATAGATGGTGCTGTGTGCTTGCAAACGGCGTGAATGTTCCGCAGTTCTCTCCAAACCAGCCAGTGTGGACGTCCAAAGGTGAAAACGCAATTTACTGCTCTCAAAGAAAACGTAGCAAAAGAGAAGGATTTCGCTGACTTGCTCATCCATTCGCGAACTTAAATTCTCGGCACAATCAAGTGGCATTCCTAGTTCTTGCAGCCTAGGGACTGGAGTCACACCATGGTGCTATGCACTCTCCTACTCAGCTATGCATACTATCAGGCACATTCAGTCTTGAAGAACCCAGTGTCCCTCTGGCACAGGAAAAAACAAAACTTTCCAGCTACAGCTCGTACAGGTAAATGTGCCACAAGAGAAATCTTCCGGTGACCTACCCCTCCTAAATGCAAGCTTCTTCTAAGAGCTCCAGAAACAAGTGGCAGTCACCTTCCACGTGCAGTCTGTAAACTGCACACACGTCATGATGCTCTGCAGGATGGTCTCAGCTAAGTGGACCATCAAACACTTTCAATCTCGAAATGTCTGATATGCTACTCACACAGAAAAATGTCCCAACACACGCGGTTGCTGCATTTCCCCTTTGCCTCTCAGCCTTTCACGAACACACCCCACACTGGGGCTGTGCATCTTCCTTCTCAGCTGTCTGTACTGTTACATTTTTTCACTCTCTCAGACTCCACTTTCAAACCTTCAAACCTGCAGCAGATGCTCCCAGAAAAAAAGGTACTGGAACAAAAAGCCAGTGCTGGCATTAACCTTCCCCTGCTGCCTAGAGACTACAGGAACTAGAACACTGTTGTACACTCTCCTCTTGAGCTACCTGTACAATCACACTCTTGCACTCTGAATGGAAATCAAAAAGTTTCCAGCTACAGCTTGCACATATAAGTGTGCCAGGACAAGAAGCTTGCTCACACCTTCCCCCACATGTTTGGAAACATGTATTTGCACCACAGTCAAGTGGCAGTCCTCTTCCATTTACAGAACTAACAATGCAGTGCTCTGCACATTCTGCTTACCTGAAAGCATCATCACACACAAAATAGAATGTCTCTATGCACTTTACTTCACGCACAGAAAAATGTATCAGGACAGAAGCAGCCCAGCAAACTGCTTCTGTCAAAAGATGCCAGTGCCTCCTCCTTTCCTGCTCAGCTGTACAGGCTGTGCCATTCTGTCACTCTGCATCTAAACTGCAAAATTCCTGGCTACAGTTCACACAGAGAAATGTGCCACAAGAAAAACTTGCTTGGACTCCTGCTCAGCACCTTCCTTCTCAGCTCTGACTATCATAGGAAAAAAGAAGTGCAGAACACACCAGAGGGTGTGTGGTGTATCCACTATACAGGGAGAAAGTGAGTGCCGTCCATGGTCTCTGTTCTTACAGCTGCGGCATGGGAGCAGCTGCTGGAGGTTTTAAGCTTTGAAAGTGGGATCTCTGAGAGTCAAATAATATGACATTTCTTACAGCTTTAAAGAAGCAAGCACAGCCCCAGTGTGTTGAGTGCAGGTGGAAGCTATGAGGAGAAGGGATGTTGCAGCAACCAGTTTTGTCCTGGCATGTTCTTCTGTGAGAGAGCGAGAACAGGCTCTTGGCACTTGGCAAGACAGAAAGTGCATGCTGGTGCTTTGAGCTGAGAAGGAACGTGCAGTGAGCCCTGTAGAGTGACTGCAGATTACAGGCTGAAAAGGGAAGAGGACTGTCATTTGATTGTGGTGCAACTAGAAGTTTCCAAAGTGAAGAAGCCAGATGTGAGCAAGCTTTTTCTGTTTGAGCCCTACGTAGCATCACACCCTGTTTGATTTCAGAGTCCAAAATGTCCAGATGCTCCTGACCAAGAAAAATGTGTCAGGACAGAAGCAGTCTGGCAAACTGCTTCTATCAAAAGATGCCAGTGCCTTTCCCTTTCCTGCTCAACTGTACAAACTATCCCATTCTGTCACTCTGCATCTAAACTGCAAAGTTTCCAGCTACAGTTAGCATAGAGAAATGTACCAGGAGAGAAGCTTGGTCAGACTTCTGCTCTGCACCTTCCTTCTCACCTCTAACTACAGCAGCAAGGTTTCAGGCATCGTTACCATAGGAAAAAGGAGTGCAGAGCACATCAGGGAGTGTGCAGTATACTCACTACAGAGGGAAAAGTGAATGCTATCCATGGGCCTGTTCTTACATCTGTAGTATGGGAGCAGCTGCTGGAGGTTTTAAGCTTTGAAACTGGGATCTCTGAGAGTCAAATATGCTTCTTCTAGCTTGAAAGGAGCGAGCACAGCCCTAGTGTGTTGAGTACAGGAAGAAGCTGCGAGAAGAAGGGGTAATGCAGCACCTGCCTGTCTGCCGGTAGGGGTGGCTGTGAAGGCCTGCCCAGCAGGGGTGGCTGCTGGGGCATAGATATTCATCCTCAGCTGGCTGGAGCCCACCAACCACTGCATGCAAGGGCAGTGATTTAAGGAAGCTGCTGGCAAGCACATTCAGGAGTCAAGCCACCAGCAGGGCATCAGCACAGCTGTTACAGCTGCTGGATGCCTTGGTGACAGCAGCAACTTGCTACCTGCATTCCCACTCACCACCATCACCTTCAGGTGCTGCTAGATGGACCTCACACAGCAGCTTCATTCCCGTTTGGATTGTAATGGATTGTTAAGAACATGGAAGTAAGTGGTGGAGTGAAGAGCAGCAGTCGCAGTTCATTTGTTTTGGGAAGGCATCTGACTCTCTGACAGAGATCCCACCCCAACACTGCCCAGCTTGGAGCTGGCCTGGAGAATTGTATGGGAAAGGTGTGCCTGCACTCTTGAGGTGGTCGCTGGGAAAGTGGGAACTGTTACAGCCAAAGAATGGTGGTGTGATCTGGGTGACATGCAGGGGGAGAGGCCTAAACCATTACCAGCAGGTTTTAGTGTTAGGGGCACTGTAAGGAGCAGTCCATACTTCATACACATAGCCAAAATTTTAGGTTGTCTGCAAACTGTGGAAGACTGTGCTTTGCCAACTGATTGATGAGGAATCATTCTGAAATAAGCTGGGGGTTTAAAATAACTATTCCAGAATAAGTCTCTGTCCAAGACAGGAAATTTTTCCAGAATAGCTGCCATAGAACAGGTGATTCTGGTATAGACAAAGCTGAGATACAATCTTCCCAATGAGCAAGATTTTTGACACAGTTCCCAGTCAGACTGTACAGTCTGATTTTGTATTGATACCACAGTAGGTATCTCCCTTAGCCATTAAGAACAACTTATCTCTCACTTTCAAACTCTTGCCTATGCCAATATCCAACAAAGACCTTTAAATATGATCAAGGTTTTCCAGAATCCGTAGAAGGGCATGTATGCAAACATCCAAAAACTAAATTCAAGATAGGGCTTGAAAAGTTATGGAGAAATAAGGATTTAAAAGAATACTAGAGAAGCCAAAAAATACGTACCACAGGCAGGATAGCTCTTATCTCAACATACTGTACCTTATCTTCACAGAGCTCCAGCAGCTCCTGGTAGCAATAGCCCTTGAACACAGGTGCATAGCAGATAAATCCAGAAGCAATGAGAAAGATTTCTTCAAATCTTTTTCAAATGACAGCCTGAGAAGGGTAGGCCAGTTCAGGGGCATCTGTCACCAGGGTCAGGTTTCTCAGCAAGCTGTAGGAAAGGGAAAAAAGAAGGAATGAGAAGAACAAACAAAACAACTGGCTTTCAGCATGCAAAAAGCCACTGCTTGGCAGCCGAGTGTTCCTTACAGGAGGAAATAGATTCCTCCAAGATAGGTATGACTTCCATTTTCTGAGACCAGGCTTTGTGCATGTGAGACTTTCTCACTCGCATGCTCTGGGGTGCAGCAGGGCAGTGGCTGTGCTGAAAGAAGCACTTATTCTTTGGGCAGGACGAAGAAAAGCCATTCCTGCCACAAAAGGGGCCCAAAATCTAACTCAGAGCCTGTTGGTGATGCAATACAACAGGTGTAACAGCAACTGGTGCAAATAGGAAGCATTCAGGTCATTTTTCTGCCTCCTATATTTACTGTTCTAATGGCTGGTACAGAAGTTATACAATACATGTTGAGCTGTAAGCGGGGTAAAACTAGGTGTTCAAAACCTGCCCCTCCCTTTTTTGAGAGCAAAATCTTGAGGAACAATAGAGCAATAGAGTTACAAAAGCAAGTACGGTGCTTTTATATCCTAAGAATTGCACCTTGCTACACAGGGATATCCTTAATCTGAAATTAGGCAAGTACATTACTCCTGCAGATAACGTATTTCCCCAAGCATCTTCAGTGCATGGAAAATGTTATGACACTTGGCCCTCTGTTCCCCACCTAAAGGTAGACTGAGTCTTTAGCAGATGCCATGTACTAGTCCACCAAGAACTTTCTTATTGAGCCCCTAAGTTGTCCTGATACCTTCATACTGTCAAAATGTGCCATTTAAAAAAAGCAGGGGGGAAATTTTCCCCCACCAGTGGAACAAGCCTGACACCCCGACTGCTTTGCCTTCTTCAGGGAAAGAGTTGATAAGAATCACAGGTCCTGGCTTTTCCTTAGTGGGATGGAAACTCCCACTACTTCCTCCATAGACTCAGCTGGCATATAAGCTTCTTTCAGAAATCCAGAGAGATGGTGGGTAGTATTATCAAGCAGAGTTTAAGGGAGCCAGTAATTGCAAGATTATCTAATTGTGGGTGACAGCTTGCATTTAGGACAGGGTGAGCATCTGTGCAACAACACCATCCTCTGACAAGCTGATAGCCTTCATCCCACCTGAAGCCTTGCCTCTGACAACAGCTGGTGGCCACCTGAAGAGGAGTTCATAATAAATTTCTCAGGCAAGTGGGCAAAGTCTAAATGGCAATACAGGGGTGATTAACTCCATTCCTGGTTGGACAAATGGAAGCCATTGCATCAAGCCACAGAGTTGTTTGCCTGCAGGCGGGTGGGCTCACCAGTGTGACCAGGCCTGGTGCTTATCTTGTGTCAGGGGCTAAACAGCTTCACATAGAAATACCTTCAACCAAGCTTCAGCCTTCAGCTGGGTATGTTGTTTCCCCTCAGTAACAGCTACTGATCTTTAATAATGTTCTGTGTCTGATGTCTTGGCCTCCATCCTTGTGCAGTGTTCTGTTATGTTATATGGGAGGTGTGGGTTTGATTTGTGGTCTTATTATCTTCATCCAGGATGCTTCTGTAGATGGAATTAACCTCACCACCACTACTCTACGGATGTAAAATGTGATCTGGTCCAAACTTATAAACTAAAATATCCTGGACAGAGATATGCCTTTTGAATCCTGCCCATAAAACAGACCCCATTCCCCCAGGATTTGCCTGCTGTTTCACTCTCTAAGGATGCTCTTCCAGGGGCTGCAGTTTCATTTCTTCCTCACTTTGTTAATTTCTTTGCCAGGAACAATTTTAGAAACAAAACTGTACGTAAAGAGGCCCCCGTACAGTGTTAAGGACGAGATTTCAAATGCTCAACAGTCAGGAAAATTCAGTTAAGGTTTCCACAGCAACTTCGGCTCTGCCTTGCCATGCATTACAATAGGGGCTTCGGTGCCATTATCACAGGACACTGGGCAACTCCTGCTACTGTTCAGCAATCCATGCAACCAGAGGAGACCGAGCTGGACCAGGGAGGAGGCAGGCAGTGGGGAGCACGCAGCAGCGGGAGACACGGCAGCATCGCCCTAGAAACCAGGAATGCGGGAGCCGGGAGCATCTTGACGGCGCTGCTCCAGCTGCCCCAGCTGCGGTGCAGCCCAGCCGCCGGCGGAAAGGGTGTGCTGCCGCTCCTCAGGGAGCCGAGAGGAGGTTTTGTGTGGGAAGAGCTGGGTAAAAGAGACTTTTCCACCTCCCTCCTGACTGAAGGGCAGCTCCCCTCCAGCTCTGCACGCCAGCGGAGAGCACCTGCTCGGAGCCGGGAGCCGAGTGGGGGCTGTTCCCACCAGCCCTGCAAGCACCAAGGGAAAAACCTCCCCGTGGATCAAAAGGCCGTGCAAGCCCGTTCTCGCCAGCCCGTGCAGCTTGGTTTCAGATAAGGATGGGTGGTTAGTCGGGCTCCCACCACTTTCTCCCCTTGTCCTGTGAGAACTCGGCTCCACCGGCAACGAGCGGGCGCAGGGCTCTGCTCCCTGCCTTTAAATCTAGCTGTACAGACTCGGGGTTGTTTACTCAGCCCGTGCTCTTGGGCTAGGAACAGCAATAAATCCCCACACCGCCCTGCTCCGAAAGGCACATAAATCAAATTGTTCTTTTTTTTTTCTTTTTTTTTTTTTTATAATCCCCCTCCTTTTGAGACTGATTATTGATCCCTACAACTGTTGAAGATTTATTGCATAATAGTGATCCATTCTTGATAACTAGATAATCTCTTAAGGGTTCAGGGCTTTTGCCATCAGTAGCTCATGCAGATCAAGTAAAGCTTCATAAATACATTTTTTGCTTCTTTTCTGGAATGGGCCTTCACCAGTGATCAGGTGCAGACTACAAATAGCCTTCCATGTCATGTCATATATGCACTGAACAATGCTATTGCAATGCATATGCCCAAAGGGGCACAGCTAAAATGACCAGCTATGGATTATTTATTTTCAGTTGTGGGTTGTTTTTCTCGTTGTTTTCCTTTCTTGTGCTATATAATTCAGAAGCAAACGGGGGTTTTGCCTTGTTGTTAAAGGGATTCCTTTTCCTGGTTCTTTTTCTAGTCTCAATGGGTAATTATGCCCCTTTCCTCACTGTGGTATCTAAATGTCTTCCAGTGGTGCATTAAATAGTGTGACTAACATCTGTCACATGTGGTTCATTCGCTTTCTCTTGCTCTCTCATCCCCTCTTCTTCTCCCCAAGGGGAGACTTGTAGAGGGAGAGGAGTGCTTTGTTTCTGTAGTGGATTTTTATTATCTTTTCTTTCCCCCCCCC
>VXBA01005860.1:126032-156357 GCA_013399895.1 Serilophus lunatus | reverse complement strand
AGGCAGAAGGAAGCCAAACTCAGGAGGGGGTATGCCAGCCTTGTGCCTTTTCCAGCTGGAGGCTTCATCTTCAGGGCTGTGCCTAGGCAAGGGGAAAACATCCAACCATTAGTAAAGGTCAGAAGGTGACATCTTAGCAATGACCAGGTGCAATATGAAGCTGTTGGTCCATCCTACAGAAGTAGTGGGTTAATTGGATGCTCAGTACTGCAGGGGACATCCAGTACCAATGTTCCCTGTATTTAGGGCTGTGCATTAGTACACTCTCCATGATGCTGATTGCACACAGCAAGACTGTGGATAGGACAAAGAGCAGATATTGCTCCTCAGACAAGACTGGCAGCACACCACACAGACCTGCAATATGGCAAAGGTCTAGCCCTGGAACAGGGGATCGGTGGGGACAGGACTCAGCTTGCAAGCTGGGATGGAGCCCTCTCTGAATAAGGGGTGCTGGTTACAAGGTTCTGGCTGTGCTGATTATTAGTGTCCCAGTAAGGGAGACAGGGGCCATAGAACTCGAGGTGCTTTTGGTGTTTACTTGAGATCCTGATTTGCTGCAGTCAAGACGAGACCTTGTTACACCATTTGAATATAATCCAGCTCTCAAAGGGGCTAATTTATAGGTAGAAAAACCCACAGCTTCTTCTGCAGTAACAGATGTGTCCCTGCCTTACAATCCCAGAAGAAAAAGGATGGAAGTGGGACCATGGGACTAGTAAGAGATCATAGAAGGCAGGCACATGAACTCTTGAGAGCTCTGCCCTTCCCCAAAAAAGCACAGCTGCAATATAATACTTCAACACCAGGCTTCAGTGGCCCTCCAAGCCGATCTCTCCAGAGCAAAACAGGCTGGAGAAGGGCTCAACATTTTGAAATGATCCCCTGTGAATGACACAGAGTCCCTGCTTGTGCACGTGTTTTCTGCTTCCAGCCTCTTCTCCACCTGTGGGCCCACAAGGATGTCCTCGGCCCCATTAGCGGGTCCCAGGAGATGAAGGTGTGCTGGGGGAGCAATCAGCCGGGAACAAAGCGGGGTGGGGGTGGACACAGCCTTGCATCAGGCCTGGCTCTGAACTTAGAAAAAGAAACACCTTTTTTAGGATGTTATCTTATCCCTGATGAGACTGGCTCGGTGACTCTTAACTTTCCTCCTCCCTGCATCCAGAGCTCACCCAGCTGCCGCCCGCGGGAGCAGAGAGCAGTTATCGCCCTTGCAAGCCGGCACTGTCCCGGCAAAGATAGCAAGGCAGGATCCGTCCCGACACCCGCCGCGCACAGTTCCCCATCCTGTGCTGCCATTCGGCTTTTATTCACCCTTGGGCACTACTGCTTCGTGAATATATAAAGAGCAGGAGGAGGAGGCAAGGGAGGCTGTGAGAAAGCGGGACACGGATGCCCGGGCCAGCGGCTAAAGGGAGGTGAGCTGGGAACCCGGCTGCCAAAACTGGAGCTGCCCATGGAAACCCCTCCAGCTCCCCCCCCGTAGGGTAGAGGTGGGCTCTTTAACCCGTCACAGCCTCCCAGCGGGGTGATCAGGGGCTTGCCCTCCCCTGTATCCTGGTACACGTGTGCGGCTTTTAAATATAGTGGGAGAAACTCTCCGAAGCACGTTCGTGGTATGGGGAAACCCTTAAGCCCCGCTCAGCGTCCCAGGAATACGTTAAGAGTGATTTCCCATTGGAATGGGCTGTCCTGCGAGGTGGTTGAGCCACCATTCCAGGATGTGTCTAAGAAGAGATTGGGTGAGGTACTTAGTGCCATGATTTAGAGGATGGGATGGTGTTAGGTAATAGGTTGGACTCGATGATCAAAATGATCTTTTCCAACTTTGTTGATTCTGTGATAAATTTGGGTATCTAATCTGATATAGAGCACAATGTGTTTATTACCAATAACGCTGGAAACTCTACTTACTTATGGGTTTTTATCTGAAAAAGCAGCACTTTTACAAGTAGTTTTAAATTATTTTGCTCAGCTTTATTTTACCAACTTGTGTGAATCAGGCAGATGTTAATCCAGCTGGTTGCCCTGGGACTGCATTGGCCACACAGGACTAAACCTGGGCTGGGGAGTAAGTCAGGTGGAGGGGGGAATGGTCTGCTTAAGAAAAAAAATAAATCACAACAAATATAGTAACTTCAGTGTTTTAATTTGCACAGTTGAATGGACTGAGTTTTAAACTTATTTAAAACAGATGTTGCATAAACAGCTTCCAGTGGAGAACAAAGTCCATTTAATTTAATAAAAACTTTAACGATTTAAAATTTTAATAAAAAAGAGAAAGTTCTTGTAAGCCAAAACCTATTGAAAACAACCCACAGCTTTGAGGGAGAAAAAGTAGAATTTAGTCAATAATACATTAAATTTCATTAGCTGGCACTACTGCAACAGACTAAAAGCAGAATGGACAACCCCCTCTGACTAACCCAGCAGGGCACCTGCCAGATTTTCCTCCTTTTCTGGTCCCTGTCATCAAGACTGGTCCCAACAGCCATGCAGGAATCAGCCAGGCATCTGCAATATTCTCCAAGCCCTGGCCAGGGCAGCATGGTCAGAGGGTGTCCCCTTGCCTGCTTCTCAGCAGGATGGGGTATTTCTGGGGTCTCTAGATGGTCCTGCTCCTAAAGGGAGATCAGAGATGTGGAAAAATGACCCAAATATGCTCAGCAGCAGCTGATAGTTGATGGAAGCAGCCTGAGGATGGAAGGTATGGGGAGAGAAGTACATGGAGTGGAAAGAGATTGTTCAGTAAGAACAAGCATTCTGCCTACAAAGGGAATAATATAAGGGAAGGAAGAGAATTGCTCTAATTATCATGTAGTAGTAAAGCCTGTCATTAGTTCCATAAAACCAAATTCAGCCTAAGCAGTTAGAAAACTGTCTGTGCAGTGAGAAATCGGGCGCTAGAGACNGGGGGGGGGGGGGGGAGGTTAAAAGCTGTGTGAAGGAACTCAAATAGCTTACAGCCAGGCAGGGGTCTTGGAAATGCCTGTCAGAGGGCCTCTGAGATTTGCAGCACTGGTTCATCCTGTCAAATCAAGTTTGAAAAACAAAACCAAAGTCCAGTGCTAAAACACTTCTTTAATGGGAGTTTTTCATGTAAGCAATTGGAGGCATTGCCAGGAGAGTGCTGCACAGATGTTGCAAGAGTAGTGCTAGGAAATAAGAAAGTGTTTGAGGTGCTTTGCTCTCTATTAAAATGTGGTACATGCTCTGAAAATAGAAATCATGGTGAAATAAGACCACAGCAGCTTTTAGGCAGGATCCATCTGGACAAGAACAGTGGAAAGAAGGAGAAAAAGAGAACCCAAGCCAGGGTATGGATGCCACCAGCCAGGAGCCTGTGTGAGGACCTGGGTTCCTCTAGTGCCTGCAGGCATTCACAGCCCTGGTTTCAGATTTCCCTAGAAACAGAGGCATGGTATAAGAGGACTTACCCTGTCTAAAGGACTAACAAGGAATGTTATAGGAGTCATTTCCATGCTGATGCATCTCTCAGCTGGTTTGAATTCTTGCTGAGAAGTGGGTAGCCTATCTGTAGATTGTGCAATAGGTCTGTGTCTTTCCACAAGACCGAGACTGCAGTCCTTGTCCAGTCTTAGCTGGCTCCTGAAATAATCTTGAACTCCCTGGCTCTGGTCCCACTTGCTGTTTAGCTAAGGTGATAGGAGCACCACTCATGCCCTTTCCTTCATCAAGTAGCCCAGCTATTCCCTGGTTTCTTGAGTGGTTTCTAGCCCATGCTGACCTCTCAGCTGCTGCAGCTGTACCTAGCAGTGTTCCAAAGCCCTGTTTAAAGGTACCATGAGAGTGTCTGTGCAAGCTGCAGGCATACCCGTTCTCTATGCCCAGCTGCATGTCAGATGCATGTGAAGCTTTAAATAGCTGGTGGCCAGCACTTAATGCCCTCAGTGAATTCCCCTTGGCTCAGTTTCAGTTCCATGTGTGGACTAGTTTCTTTTAAACATTTCAAGCTTCTTGGAGGTGGCAGATACAGGGGAGCATGAACCGTCCCTGATGGTGGAGGTGCAGGAAGGGGGAAGGACCACAGAGGCAGCACCAGAATTGTGGATTTGTGTTTTTCACTTCATCTTTCAGCTCAGCATCTCACGCAGTGCTTTACAGCATAGCATCCTGCAAAGTCCCTCTTTCTGCTGCAGCCTCAGTGTGGAGGGTCACCTTGCCGTGTGCTGCTGCAGATCCCAGCCCCAGATTAAAGCCTGGCAGTGTGTGTAGGTGATAGCAAAAGCTACAGTGATAACAAATCCAGCAAAGGCTAGACCTAGAGGTGGTGCAGCCTGGTTGTGTTTCCTGCGTGGGCAACCATTTTGCATAAGGCAAATCCAAATCAAGAAGTATTTCTGATAGTACAGTGAGTCAGGGTGTCTTTTAGTTTCCTAGCCTCTCTGAACATGCTGAAGTCTGAGCTGTGCACTGGAAATACCACAGTAAAGCTGAGAAATGTGTTTCCAGCTCACCAGTTAGCTGTTCTTTCTGTGCCAGCTGCCTCATTTGTGATAAGACCGATTCCCTGCCTAGCCACAATGACTATTTGCTGTCTCTGCCAGTGAAACAGCCACTCTCCCTGGGCCAGCAGCTGGATGGCTGCTGTTTTAAATCGAGTCTGCACAAGGGACACAATCTTGTTTGGAAAGGTAAACCATGAGGTGGGACAAGGGGCTGGAAAACAGCAGTAGGTGGGCAGGTACACAGGTGAATGAGGGCAGGCTATGGAGAGACACAGCCTCTCTGCTGGGCCTGGGCAAGACTGCAGTGCCAGTCCCTGCTCTGAAGTGGTCACAGCCCCTGGTTAATGCCTGCAAAATGCTTAGAATAGGTAAAAGTGCTAAAAGTTATTATTAAGAATAGACTGTCCTGGGATGTTTGTACTGATAAAAACCTCCCACTGGACAGTTAAATAACCCCTGCTTTGATCTGGCCAGACACATGTTGGTATTTTTGTTTCTTTCCACCCCACTTTGGATCCAGCCAGACAAAAATATGGGCCATTTCCCAGCCCAGCAGGGACACCAATGGGGGCCATGCAGCAGAGAGGATGCTTGTCTGCCCTGGGTCTTGCTGGCAGCATTGCTCCCCAGTCTATAGCCAAGCTTTACTCACTCTAAAGATGCTCCATCCCCCTTCAGAAACCTCCCTCCCTGCCTAACCTTGTCTCAGTGCACCTGTCCTTCCACTCCTCCTCAGCTACATCCATAGCTATCCAATTATCTGAAATGAATAAGACACTTGAGATGCTACAAGAACAGGAGCTGCTGATGAAGAGAGCCAGGGAAAGAGCTTAAACTCCCAGGTAAATGATGAATCACTCTGGGAGTGAAGTCATTGATTTGTAATCATTGCCTGGCTCCCAAATATAATAGCCATGAATTCCTCCGACCAGCAACCGAGACGAGGTACTTGGGCTATTCCCAGCACACCTGCAAAAATTCAAATCTTGCTCACAAGAGTGGGGCTTAGAGCTCCAGGAGCCAAACAACTCTGAGCTCTGCAGCCAGCACACACGCCAGGCTGTTGCTGCTGCTGAACTTAGGATGCAAATAAATAAATGAAACTGCACCATTTCCTCCAAAACCATCCACCCGTGCCCACCCCAATTCCCTGTTGCTGTCACTCCACAGCACAGGTCTAGGAAGGGGAAGTACAAAACAGTGATCCAGCATGTACTAGTATCCTGTTGCTTTGGGAGCAAAGAGCAGGCTACAAAGGGCTCCCAGGGTGCAGGAGCTGAGAGCCTTGGGTATCTGGGAAAGAGATTCAGTGCCATCTAGGGCAAGTCCCAAGCTGTCACCAAGGTTTCTGTGCAAAGGTTCCCGGAGAATATTAGCAGAGCCTCAAGTTTATTATTTGTATTTCTTGTATTGTCTCTCTCACCTACCTACAGGGGCAAAAATAAGAGCAAACTAGGCAACTGAAACGTCCTGTATTAACGAGTGTGCTTGGCTCACTCTTTCTAGGGGATGCCTTTAGGGAGGAAAGCGGCCCAGTGCTACTGTGAGAAGGGTTTTCCTGCTTTTTGCATTAAGTCAAGTTTCCTGCCTGACCCATGGTGTCTATCACCAGACTGTGATGACTCCTAGGGAATCAGTGTGGTTTTGGGAGGCCCTGCTACCAACAGCAGGGTAAAACTCCTGTTCCTAAAAGCTGTATTCCATCTAAACCTCCTCCACACTCCCAGCTTCCTATTCCACTCACCTGACTTCCCCAACTAGAACCTAAAGCCAACCACACCTCTGCCCTAATCCTTCCACCTCTGCTTCAAAGTCCATCACACCTTGACACACAGGATCCAGATACATCCATGAGCACTGCAGCTGTGAGCATCCCCATGACCTCTGCCAGGACATCCTGTGTCCACGTTGACCATCTCCTTGTCTCATTGGCTCTCCATTTCTCTGTATCTACATCACTCATGTTGTTTCACCATCGCATATACTTCAAACCCAATCAGTAAGAAGCACAAGGCCTTGCAGGGGCACAGCACTGTTTTTCTCTCTCACCAGGGGCTCTCACACAAGTCCTACCAGGAGACACATATGCTACACTGCATTCCAAAGATATGGCTCTATCTTATACTTTAAGGCTCCAGCAATGCACTGGAAGAGAGGATAGCAAAGGCTGGAGAGCCACATTGGCAACTATGCCCAACCTTCAGCTGCTCACAAATCACCCCACTCTGTACGGTTTCTTTTCCTCCTGTGCACAAGGCAAGCAAGTCAGCATTTGGAATGGGTTTATACTCCAAAATTAACAGTAGTGAGGAACATTTGAGTTAAAACCCCATGGCCCAAAAGTGCCTGTCTTGTAGCCAAGCTTTATCCCACCTAGGCAAAACTCCAAACTTTATTTAAGCCTTGAGACACCAAAACAACACTTCTACATCGTTTGCTTCACAGGTACCTCCATATAGCATACCACAAATGCAGTCGCTGGCTCCGAGCCAGTCAGCACTAGTAGTGCTGCCAGCAAAACATCATTTCCCCAAGCACTACCCAGCTCCTTAGGCAGGGATTTATATTGCCAACGGCTATAGCAACACCTGAGCAACAGAGCTTAAAGCGAGGTGAAGGGTGCTCATCACAGCACCGGTCCTCTGCCCAGAGTACACACTCAACAGCAGAGCCCAGCCACTTGGGATCATTACAGACAAAGCTCAGGGCATTTCTGGCATGCCTAGACTCGTTCATCCTGTTCCTCAGAGGCATTTCAGCCCAGCCCATAACACTGTGCCTCTTGGCCTTGGCACCTCCCAACCTTATCCTGCAGGTACAATCTTACCTTCAGCTGAATCCCTGCATTTCCCCAAGAGCTGCTCTTTCTCTAAAGCACTGCAGCACTACCTGCACCACCACAGCAAGTAGAGAAATCCTCAGTGCACCCATCCTAACCTGGCTGACGGGAAAGGCGTGAAGCTCACAGTCATTGCCTCTTTTTCAAGACCTTCAGCAACAAGCTGCAATCTGATTGCTGAACTCACAAAGTGAGCCACGGACAGAGCCTTCGAGGAGGCTTAGAGGGTTTTCAAGCCAAACAGCCCGTGTCTTTTTGTAGTCACAAGAGTACAACCGCTTCTCAGCCCACCCTGAGAACCGTTAGCTCAAGCCCACCTTCTTTCAGTCACTGGTGAGAAAGCCTTGGCTCTTGAACCTCACTGAGAGTGGCCTCGGGGTGAGTGTGTTGCTGCAAGGTTTGCTGTGTAACCATCAGCTGAGGAAGAATGCTGCTGGGACCATCCCCTCCAGCTCACCCCTGGGATCCCAATCCACATCTAGCAAAGCCCTGTCCAGGGTGACATGTTAGTGGCTCTCTGGGGAGCCACTATCACGACCTGCCTAAAATTCTCGTTTCCCATGGCCCCTCTCAGTTGGAGAAACAGCCCTCGTGGCTCTAGCATAAGTTAAGATTTTGGTATGTGGCACATATATGCAGCAATGCTCCTGCCCATCGCTGCTTTGCATTGTAATATGTGAGAGCTCCTTCCTTTATATTCTGCCTGATCGACATGTCCTCTGCAGACAGACAACTATTTCTTGCCGTGGTTTCACTCTGCTGGTGACAGCCAAGGCAAAATCACTGGACATGTCAGAGATGTAGCATCAATCAGCATGTCAGCTGTGAGGAGGCAGTGAGGGCTGGCTGCTCCAAGGGGGAAGGTGAGCCTGGAGCTGAGGGTGACAGAAGGCAGGCACGGAGCAATGGCCCCACTGGCAGAGGTGCAGTCCCTCAATACCTAAACAAGAGGAACAGAGCAGGTCAGGTGATGGTGAGCAAGTCCAGCTGACAGTCCAGTGATTGCCAGGCAAGCCCGTGGTGATGAGGCAGATCCAAGGTCAACTCACTGAGTTCACAGTCCAAGGTCCATATAAACAGGGCACATGGCAGTGACATGGCTACAACACAGCTGCAAGGCAGCCCAGCTGGAGACCAAGGGCAAGAGCCTCAGCTAATGAAGAGCAGGACAGGCCCTCACTGGGGCTTTTTAGCAGAGCTTTCTTGAAGATCCCTTCAACATCAGATACTTGTGTGATTATCCAAGCCAGCCCTGAGCCCAGGGAGCCAAACCCCCAGGGGATGCATTCAGAGTCCTGACAGTAAGCTACCATGCTGTGTAAGCCTTCTGAAGGCAGATATAGATGCAATAGATGGATGTAATCTGCTGCCAATTTCCAGGCTGAAGTACCACATCTCCTCAAATGCCTATGGTAACAGAAGTGGGAATTTTAAAGTAAAAGATCCTCATCAGACACCCCTGTGCCTTCTGCAGCAGTGAAGTTCTCCACTCTTATAATAATCTTGATCACATGGAAAGGATGTGGAAAGTTGCTGTTAAAAAAAAAAAAAAGGAGTGTGAATAGGGAAATTGTAAACTGCATAAAAATAACTGTTTTAGCAAAGTTTAGAAACTGTGCTGGGGACAGAAATCAGTGCAGTGCATAGGGGGGAATCCTGCCTCAGGGGTAATATGTGCGTGCATGAACCTTCTTAATCCAAAACAATATTCATGTTTTCACTCTAGAGAGGGAACACTATCAGCCAAACTGAACTTCTGACTTGAGAAATTCTGATAGTTTCTGTTTATTCTCCCTGTTTTGAGTTGGACCTGAACCAGATCCTGTCTGCCTCTCTCCCAGGTGCTCAAAACTCACTTCTGGGAGATGACAGGAAAGACGAACTGCCCCACCCTTGTGCCATCCTCGCTGGTCCTGGAGGATTCATGCCATCCTCACCAGTCCCTGAGGAGAAGAGGGGACTAGCAGCTGGTAGCACCCATTCTGGACCAAGATGATGATGTATCAAGGTACAACAGTGGTCTAGGTTCAAAGATTTTAGTCTAAACTCTGCATCTGGCTTTTCTCCAGCAAGGCCCTACTGCAACACAAGAAATCAGGCTTTATAAAAGACACAGAGCACTGTGCCACAGGCACCGAGACACAGCCAGGCCGCAGGTTGTTGGAAGGGACCATCTCCATTATCCTGAAAAAGAAGGTGCAACAACTAGTCTGTGTGCATCTTAATGTTTCTGAAACTGCTGGCCCACCTCCTCCCACCACTGTCCCAAGCCCAGCATGCGTCACCCACCATCACACTGATGTGAAGCTGTAATTGCCAGCACGGGGATGGGGGCTGAGGGGAATTTGCTGAGGCAGTCGGGCTCTCTGGCAGCCTGTCAGCTCCGAGGCCCACAGTGGAAATTAATCACTGAAGCTCAAGGAAGAACACCTTAAAAATAACAAAAAAAACCAAACACCACTGACTCTGCTGAGGAGGCAGGGCACGTCCAGCATGTTGAAATGACATTGTAATTAAAACTTAATGAAAAGTGTCATTTATCGATGAGTTGTATTAACCTTGTCTAAAACCATTTGGACAAATTATAACTCCTTTTGGTCTTTTCCTGCCGCGTTAAAAGCAGCAAGTCACGAAACAAATCAATAACATTAGCCACATTGGCTCTTTGTTTGGGGCAGAAGAAAGCTTAGCTGTTGGAAAGCTTCAGCTGGCATGGCTTCAGCCACTGAGACGCTGCCTCCTGGCCTCTGCCAGGGCCCCTGCTGGCAAGCCCCAAAAGAGATTGCCAGGGTACTTACATGGGCACATAAAGAATGCTCCCAAAAGTGCTGCCGGGGACCAGCTGTCCCACTCCGGGGGACACTTCCCGGTTATTTGCATGAGCAGATATAAATGTATGCCCCAGAGAGTGCTGCCAAGGCCCCTGCTGGCACGCAGCGGGGGCTGCTGCCAGGGTACTGGCCCCAGCACAAAGCAGCTCAGGCCTCGGGGTGAGGCTGTCACAGACCCTGTGCGTGCACATCTCACCCCTGTGAGGGTGCTTCACAACACAGCCCCTCGCGGGATCGCAGGCACGCAGGGCTCTGCGTCCCAGCTGGATTGCCCTCTGCTTCTCCTGTGCCGGCCACAGACATGTAAAGCAGAAAGACTGCCAGACCTTAAGCTCTTTCCTTCCCTCGCCCAGCTGCGTCCGTCTCTCTGCAGCCACGCAGCAGCTGAGCGGCTCAGCACTGTGCCACCTGCTCCCCGCTCCCAATATATACCACTCCAAATTCCACGCGCAGCCGCCCCACGGACATTGAGTGCTTTGCCTCTTTGGCTGCACCCTCTTTCCACCCACGGAGCCCATGGGCCACTCAAGTGGCCTACGGTGGCCAGGAAAGAAGTGGACGCCTTGGGAGGGAACAAAATATACCCAGCTTACGCAGGGTGGGCAAGTCAGTCCTGCATGTGCCTCCTCCCCATGCAGCCGGGCAAGGTGAGCAGCAATGGCCAGGAGAAAGCACAGGGACAAATGGGACACCTCAGAGTTCCATCCACTCTAGGGATGCTCACATTCAGTCACAATCTTCTCACTGTGGCTTCTGCTAAGAACTGCCCCCAAGCACGCGCTCACATGTGCTGTCAGGTTTGCTTAGGCTGTGATCCTGATGCTTCCCCCAGTGGTCCTACCGTGGCTGGAGGGCTGCTCTTCTCCCCCATCACTCTTCAGCTGCACTCAGTAGCTACTGACTTGCCACAGGCCATCACATGTGTGTGGTTGTGGTGGTTTAACTCTGGTTGTTCTCATGCAATCAAGCAGCCACCAGGCTGGTCCCTTTTGGGGTGCTAGTAAGTCCTCGGTCTCCACTACAGCTCCCAGCAGTCAGTGACACAGGGGAATCATGTCACTGGGCCAGCAGCCCTTCAGCGACTGCAGCTGGGATATGCACGTAGTGGCATGATGCAGGCAACCTGCAGGGGTGGTTTAAACAGGTAAAACACTTTTAGAGAGAAAAGATTTAGGAACTTTCTCTTTGGAAATGCCAATGCTGCTGCATGGCCAGTGAAACCAATCTAATAAATCTAATAAGGAGAATGTTTGTTTCCCACCTAAGAAGGTAGTTAAGCTGTGGAACTTACTGCTCCAAGACATTTTCATAAGGAAAAGGGGTTTTTGCACTTTTTCTTAAGTGTCTAACACAAGTCCTTCCTAGAGTCAGGACTCCATGGACTCCACCCTGGAGCCATCCCTCTAATCTGGCGATGTCCTCAGCACTGGTCAGGATTACAGTGGGCATATTCACTGCTTGGCAGTTTAAGCAGAAATAAAAAAACTGGTTTGTGTTTCATCAGACTAACACTTCCTCTCTTCTGTTTTTGCAAGGGATCAGCATCATAGGCAGGGACAAAAAAACCTCCAGTAGGTAGGAGAACATCCCTGCTGACAAAACATTACCCAAACTCCACCAGCAAAGGTTGAATACAGCTTTGGTGAGCAGGAATTACATCGCTAGAACCTTTTGTCACTTTTATTGTAGCTTTTAATATTGCCTATAAAAAGGTTTGAGACTTGCTGAACTCTTTTCTGAATCCTGCTAAGACCCCTGGGCTCCATCACACATGGCAGAAGCAAGTTCCATAGGTAAGATGTGAACAGTGTGAAAAGATACTGACTTCAATTACCCTTGCCTGGTTTCCAATATAGTTGTGTATCTCTAGTTTTCATCCAATGAAACACAGAGATGATCTCCTAGTGAATCTTCTTGAGCTGTTTATACTTCTGTGGAGTTTTATCAAGCTGCAACCACGAAAAAGAGAAAAAAAGATTTTGACTCAACCCTGTCTTGGGAGGAAAATGCCTTTGTTTTTACTGTAGCGTTCTGCTTCCCATTTACATTTGGAATTACAAGAACTCTAAGTACTCTATCTAGTATCAAAAGTAAGATCTTAATGCTCTTCCCTTTCCTGCACCTTGGGTTTGTCCAGTCTTCTTGCAATAGTGTAGGAGATTAACATAAAGTGTTAGCAAGCAAAATCTGTCATGCTGGTAAGTACATATGAAGAGGAAAACCCCACTAAAGCCTCAGGCCTCCTGTCGAGTTTGCAGGGTTGCAAAACATAAAAAATTCCCTGTTTATTGAATTGGGCAAATGTGGTCCAGAGCAACTGGGGGACAGATGTGGAACCCCATGATGCAAGCGCTACAGACTCGCTTTTCAAGCTAGAACAATACTTTAAAATGAACAATTCATTACTCAGATCTGTGAAAATCAAATGAAGCTCAGCCTTTCCTAACCTTGACATTTTCCAGACTGCTGGCCAAATCCATGGGTAGGACACTTCATGGAGAATAGAGGAAATAAGGCAAAAAGTGTTTATTCTGCTGGCATCCATGGTTTAAAATACAATGGGATAAAAACTTTGTTTTATTTGAAGTGCTAGAGAGACAAAAGGAAACAAACACACATCTTCATTTTATACTGTACTTATACTGTAGAGAGGCATTGTCTTCAAAGGTAGTTGAACTTTCTGTTTTCTCCCATATTTGAGATGGGGTTTTTTAAACAGTGATTTCAAGGAATTTGTTTGCACTTAATCACTCAGTGCCATACCTCCTGGAGGTGTGTGCCAGGGGTGCCCAGGCTTCAGGGAAGGACTGGCACAGGTTCACTGGGCCTGAAAAGAGAGACAGGAGCGATTGCCAGGGTTTACCTCCATTCTTGCCTCCAGGAGCATCCCAGTCTGTGAGGGTCATGGTTGGTCCCTGCCCTGGGTTTCAGGATAGACAAAAGGCAGAAGCAGCTGGGGCATCTGGAAAAGCTGGATCCAGAGGGAGCTGCAGTTCTGACTGCACCGCTGTCCTTGTGCCAGGTGGTTGCTAAGGGTTCTGGGGGTGCTGGCTCTGGCTCTCTGATTGTGGCCTCCTGGTATGGAATGTAGAGGCTTCCAGTGTCCTACTCCACTCCCATCTGCCTCCCTGATGTCTCATGGGATGGGAAAGGCTTCAACGGGGCTGAGGTGCCCTCTGCCCCTCCAGGTGGCTGTTGGATGCTGTGGCTGGCAATGCTTTGGGCTGGAAACTTTGATCAGTTCCCAGAGTGGGGCTATTGCTGACAGTGAGACCCGCTGGAATGAGTCCCACACCCTGAGGGTTGTATGAGATGGTCAGAGGGACAGAATGAACACCTCGCTTATGAGGAAAGACTGAACTGGGATTATTCAGCCTGGAGAAGAGAAGGCTCTGAGGAGAACTTATTGTGACCTTTCAGTACTTAAAGGGGACTTAGAGAAAAGATGGGACACATTTTTTAGTAGGGGTTGTTGTGATAGGACAAGTGGTACTGGTTTTAAAATAAGAGAGGCTAGCTTTGGACTAAGGAAAAAGGAAGAAATTTTTCATTATGAGGGTGGTGAAACGCTGGAACAGGCTGTATATAGAAGGTTGTTTTGGATGCCCCATTCTTGGAAACGTTCGAGACAAAGTCCAACAGGGCTCTGAGCAAACTGATGCAGTTGAAGATGTCCCTGCCTACTGCAGGGCAGCTGGAACTGGATGACCTTTAAAGGTCTCTTCTAACCCAAACCATTCTGTGACTCTGTGACACAAGAATCACACCCCCCCCTTCACAGGGCTAGCTGGTCTGACAGAATGCCTTTCAGATGTGACTTATCTTCCCTGAATGACACCACAGAGTCCCAGAGCATGAGGCACTGTGCATCTTTATTTCTAGTGACTAAAACTGGAAGCAGCGAAGGCTTTATGGCTCTGAGTGCTCCCTGCTCTGGTGTAGTCCTCAAAGACACAAACCAGAGAGAGAGAAAGAGTGAAAACAAAGTGCAACAATCAGTAAGTTCATTCGCCAGAAAGCCATTTGCACGTGCTGTTGCCAAAAAAGCTGCTCCACTTAGCCATGGCAAGCTATTTTGGCAACCAGGGTCTGCTCACTAGCACGGCCTAACGCTGCCCTCCTTGCTGTGTTTTCTCCCCATCCTCCCCCAGTCCTGTCTGTTACATGACAGTTTCTGCCAAACAGCGTTAGTGCATTAGCCACTTTTCAAACGATTGCTTCCCCACTGGGCAGGGTCTCTTCAGAGACAGAGGACACAGGCTGCAAGCCTCTAGCTCCAAAGAGATTTTTCCCTTCTCCAGTTAGTGGTATTCCCAGAGCTCTGCTGATGAAAGACACAGATGTGTCTGCAGAGGAGCAGCTCTCAGTGCCTGCTTCATTCCCCAGAGCCCTCTTCAGCCAGTTTGATGCCTAAGTGGAAGGGAAGAAAATAAGCTGACAGTGGGGTTACCACCCAGATGATTTTCTGAATTGATTAGCTGCTTTTTCCCAGGTCTCACAGCCATACAAACAGCCACCTCGTTGGATCTCACAAGCTAAGTAATGACCTCGGCCAGGAGAGCTCTAGAGAAAGACCGGCCGTAATGATGTGCTGCCTTCCTACGAAAGGAACAAAGGAAAAGCCAGAGGAACACAACATGAAGGGAACTAAATAACAGCTAGAAAGAGGCAAGGGAAATGCAGCTTGCAAGAGTGAGACGAAAAAAAAAAAGCACCTTTCAGCAGCTACTGCAATTTGTGTATAAAGGGCTGGGCAGACGAGGAAAAGAGAGCTGAGACCACAACTTTTTTGAGGTCAAGCCTGTGAGCGTGGGGCAGGCTCATCTGCAGCTGAGTGTGTTATGACAGAGGTGATGTTGTAATAAAATCCAGATCCCTTCAAGCTGTCATGTGCTGGCCAGCCCACTGCCACACAAGGGATGGCCAGGAGCAGCCTCAGCAGATCTGGCCATGAGATCCCTAACAAGCATTACCCCTTAACTCAGGCTCCCACACCCCAAATCTTCCCAAACAGGGGGTTTTCAGCTCAAGTGGGAACTATCCGTGCCACAGAGCCCCCACCAGTGGCTGCCCCCAAGCCCTGCTGCTGCTGGGTGGGAGTGGAAGGCAGCAGCACTGGCTGTCAGTGCACACTGTGTCTGTCCAGGGTCTTGCACCCTGTGACAAAACAGAATGTGCAGATGGGAGGGGCTGGGGCAGGACTGCAGAGCCCAGCAGCTATGTTAGGCCATCCTCATTTCTGAGAGGGAATGCTCTCCTTCAGCATCCTTGGGCAGCCCCACTAGTGGGGAAGCTGTATCACAGGCAGGGAGAGCAGGTGTAGCCCTCTTTGACTGGACTGCACAGCACTTTGGGGTCCTTAAATGTCTCCCACAAAGCCTGAGCTTCAAGTGCCTCTGGGCAGAGACTGACACTGGTCTGGCAGTGGGTACTAACAGGGCACACACTCTGCTAAACTCCACAGAGATGGTGGGTGGCTTAAGAGGAGTGGGTTGTGGGAGCGGGGAGACCTAGCCTGGGCTTCGAAGGACTATGTTAATTTAGATCAGATGCTGAGAAAATCTGTCTTTGACGGGGAACAAATGGTCCAGCCTTCCTTATCTTTTGCTCCTGCCTTTTTCTCATACCCTAGAATAATGCAGATTAGAAGAGGGAGAGCAAGAAGGGTGCTGTGGAGGCTCATCTCTTTGCTCTTTCCCATCTGTGCTGTGCTATCCTGCTAGAGGTTTCTATTTGACCAAAAGGAAAGACAAAAAAAAAAAGCTGGAAATCAAACCCACACACTCTATATTCCCTCTGCAAGTGCCCCAGCCCAGAGCTGCAGCCTGCTGCTGTCAGGGCCTCGAATTAGCTAAGCAAGACAAGCACTCATTAGCCCCACCTGGGTCACTCTGCAACTGGAAAAGGGAGAATTAACCCCCACATGGCTCCAGAATAAATGGGTAAGAGGAACATTTGCTCCCTGTGGTTGCCTGTCCTGGCAGCAGAGTCCCATNAGCTGCAGATTTGGAGAGGGACTTTGGGAGGGGCAAATATTTGTTAAAGCATCATAGAGCACAGGGCTGCAGTTTAGGCTATTCTGTGTGCTTTGCTGGTAGTGTGTCCCAGAGTATATCTGTGTGGGGATAGAGGGAGGCTCTGACATGGTGTGTATGGCTGCAATGACAGAGTCTGGTTTGACAGTGATCTGCTGTTTAATAGCTACAGCTTCAGAGACCTAAGCAAAGCTAGCTGCCACCTTAATCAAAAAAAATTAGATGTGTTTTTTGCTAAAGTTATGGCACGAGAGATAAACGATCACCAAAACTATTCCCTGTGCTATCATACAATTATTTTTCCCCTTCTAGGTCAAGATTTTGTCTCATATCAGGTATTTTTTTTCAGCTGTGGTTGTGCTTCAGGCCCCAGTGTAGAACCCAGGGTGATGGGTACAACACATACACGTGGGGCAAACCAATCACTGTCACAGGCTGTTTGATAGCCTTTAAGTGAAGACACTTACAGACTGGATTCACCCAAAATGGGCAGGTGGAGTAACTTTTAGAATAGAAATAAGCATGTGGTCCCTTGTTCAGTAAAGTTCATTATTATTATTTTTAAGAAACGGGTGCTAAACTTTAGAAGGCATCTCTCTGGGAAAGGATAAGAGAGGAATAGGAGCAACTGCTCAGATTGCAGACAGGAGGTGGTGAAGAACTCTGAGCCACGGTAAGTGCTGAAAAGAAAATATGCCTCTGTCCTTCTCTCTCTGTTACAAAGAAACAGCATGGGGCACAGCAGCTGCAGCAGGAAAAGGATGGGGAGGGCTTAAAATACTTCTTGACTCTGGCTGAATCTTGGGGCTGCAGAAAATTCCTGCCTTCCTCTCTATCCCCCACTTCACAGGTAGGAGGAAATTTGGGGCAGAGAAGGTCAGTGGTGGTGCCTGTCGTGAAAGACACCCATTTTGGGATTGGAAATTATATTAGGTATACCAAAAATATGCTATTCTACCTCTTATTCATCCTTTGCAAAAGAGTAGTACTTGGGGAATCCTCCCCACCCTGAGTTTCCCAGGGCTGGCTACACAAAATAATAGTACAGCAAAGAACCACTAAACCAGCAAGTGAGCAGTGACCACAAGTCACCCTGGCCACTGCTCACATGCTCTTTTTTCTGAGAACCATTTCTCAACAGGCATTGATCACCAGTAGGGAGATGCCAGGAATAGATGCAACAGGCCAACAGCCAGAGGTACCTACTGGCCTTCTGGCTGTAGCCAGCAGGTAAACCATTCCTCCCCAGTCCCTGTGCTCTCCCATGCAGCTTCAGGTGAAGAGACAAATAGCTGGCCTGAGATGCTAGAAAGCTCCTCGCTCAGCAGCTTGGAGATTTCCTTGCAGTACCCTAAGCAGAAAGGTTTAAAATGGATTAGTCCACGTAGGCTACATGTGTACCTACACAGATACGTGCTCATGCACACGCAGGCCTCCTCACCTTAATAACACTGTAGGAATTTCTTGCCTACCCTGACCACACAGGCTATCAAGGTAGGCAATAAAGCCAAAGCATGGCTACTAGTGATATGGAGTCTGTAACACGCAGTTAAGCAGATCTTCTAATGAACAGTGATGTATTTGGCAGTTCATCAGAGCACTTGTTGCCTCCCTCTGTGGTCTTCCACCTATAGCATTAAGGGGGCATTTAACAGAGACCTGTTAATAAAATTGCATATAGCTAAAACTATATGTTAACATCTTCGTTTCACAGACAAGGATCTTGAGATGTAGTGATCACTGCTACTAACAGCGAGTGGGGGGAAAGAGTTACTATTTATGCTAGCTCTTTCCCTCTACTTTTTTTTCCTCAGCTGGATCAAAGGAATTAGTTTGTCTGGTTTCTTTTTTATTTCAAGTTTTCTTTCTGTTTGTTAATCTTCCTCAGCATGGTCTTCAAGGTTGGGGTTGAAAAGACTGCAAGGCAATTTTGGTTGTCAGTTTGGTTTATAGCTAATATTGCTGTTGTAGTGATATCTGGATGTTTTGCTAAATAAATATTTGCTTGGTTTTGCTTTCAACTTGACTCCTATGATGCTACTTCAGACAAATGGTGACCTTCTCTTATGGGAAAGGAGAATTAGTTGAGAAAAGTGCATGCCTTGGAAAGATGAAGGTGGAGCTGTGATGGGTATTTAGAGACTCTAATTTACATTAGAAAGAGAGGGGAGGAAAAGAAAAGCAAAAGTAGTGAAGTTTTGCCTTTCAGAGCAAAAAAACTCCCCAGGAAATGGTGGCCTTCTGGGGCCCCTTTTGGAGAGGATAGAACCAGAGCCAGTAATCATTTAGATCTCAGCCTAGAGCTCCTGGGCCACCTGGTACTTGTGCCACAGGACTGACAGTAGAGCACAAACCATAGCTGAATGTTGTATGCCAGTGGATCAGTGGATGGACCTGGAGAGGAGCTGGGAAGATGGTTCACTCCTGCAGCATGCAGTGGCTGCTTAGGAGCTTAAATAAGATAACCCCCAAAAGCTTGTATGTCATGATCCCAACCATAAAGCTCATTGAATATGTCCCATAAAAATCAGCTCTTCAGGTGTTAGCAGTGAGCAATGCTTTATCCTCCATTGGCTCCCAAAGGCAGCCAAGCAGAGCGTTGCCTGCAGTATGTTACTGCTTGTGCCATCGAAGGCTGGTGACCACTGACATGGGCAGTCGAGAGCGACTCTGGCAATGACAGGCACACCCACACTAGCTGCCGGTTTGCCAGCCAAGTGCTAACAGGACTGAGGATACTTGTCCCTGACAATCAAAATTCATACTCGAGTGGGCTGGTCCAGCTCATGCTGAAGCCTACACTGCTGCCTCTTCCCTGCTGCTCTACATGTGCTGGCTTGGAGACACACTCTCTGTCCCACTTCACTTTGAGTACACACAAATGTTAGGCAGGAGGTGCCTGAGCAGGATAAGGTTCAATACAGGCATCCAAAAAATGCCTGCCCAGCTCCTGCCTCTCGACAATCCCCAGATCAAAGAGCAGGGGATTTAAACATGAAGTACGGCTGGCAGCTAGGCAATGCTTCTTGACAGATGATGCCCTGTGAAAAGAAGGGCGGTTTTTGTTTCTCTGCTTTTCACAGTGTCTCTCCCAGAGAAGCAGCAGGGTGGCCCTGGTCTTGTGGTGTGTGCATTTTGTGCATTAAATCTCCCATATGAGGTGGATGGAAGAGCACTTCTCTACCACATTTCCCTCATGCTGGTGAGGTTTTCTCATGTGCCCAAGCAGTGTCTTTGGGAAAGAGCAGGTGCTGGAAGCCAAATGGGCCAGGACAAGGTGATCCATCTCAACTTGGGACATCAGAGCTGTGTGCTGCCACTTCCCTGTGGGGACTTGCAGGACTCATCTTGTCTCTGGAGACTTTCCCATCATCTCTGACTGCAGATCAAAAGTACAAAACACACTCTGCCCAGGAGGATCTCAGCAGTATGTACTAACAAGCCATTTTTCCTCCTCACAGCAGTCTAGCTGCCTGTAGCATAGACTGTCCACAGCAGGGCACATTTCACCAAGGGGGGGGAAGATGAATATTTCCTTCCAGCTGAAACTGCCTGGAATTGCTTTAAGACCAGCAAACTGCAACTGCTCAGCTCACAACGTACCCTGAGCACATGTGCCCAAACATTACCAGGGGATTTTTAACCACCACGACTGGCTAGAACTTATATACAATATTACATCTTAAAAGACAGGATCTCTGGAAACTCCATCCCCTTCCCTCCCAAACACACACCTGCCCCCCACCCCAGCACTGTGCTGCACTTGGTTCAGCAGTGACCAGAAGGAATTTTTGCTTACTCCAAATAGCTTCCTGTGCTCTCCTGTGGAGGTCTTCCATCCCATACAGAGCCTGTAAAAGCTTGCAAAAAATGTTCTTTTCCTTCACGGAGTCCGCATAAGGTAGCATGTTTCATGTAGCCAGTGGGAACAGCCCTAGCTGGGTGTTTGTGGTGACAGGAGGTTGTGGGAGCATTTGCTCTTTGCCTGATGTGCTGGCTTTCTGATTTAAGTTCCTTAAACCCCTCAGACTCAGCTGTGACTCACTGCTGGTGTTTGGCCATATTTTCAGAGCGGGATTAATTATGCTTTTTTTGTTTGTTCATGTAATAGACCAGTATCATTTAGGTTGGAATAGACCTTTAAGATTATCAAGTCCACTACTAAATCATGTCTTTTAAATACCTCCACTGTTGTTGACACAATCACTTCCCTGGGCAGTCTGTTCCAGTGCTTGACAACCCCCTTGGTTGAAGAAATTTTTCCTAATATCCAATCTAAACCTCTCATGGCACAACTAGAGGCCATTTCTTCTTGTCCTATCACTTTTTACCTGGAAAAAGGCACCAACACTCACCTTGCTACAACTTCCTTTCAGGTACTTTTTGAGAGTGATTAGGTCCTCAGTGAGTCTCCTTTTCTCCAGGCTAAGCAATCCCAGCTCCCTCAGCCACTCCTCATAAGGCCAATTATTTGGAGGAGGAAGGAGATGTGCCCTATAATTTAGTGACCATTCATTCTAAATGAGAAGGTTAATAGCTTGACCACTTCATATTTTAACCCCAAGCCTTTTCTTCCTCTAATTGTAAAGCATAATGGGTTTTATTTCCATACAGCAGTTCCCTGTGGGGCTTTGTCTAGTTGTATAAATCAAAGCCTTCCTTCCACGTTTTGGGGCTTGGAGGCAGATTCTGCCCTCAGCCAGAGCATGAAGTGGGGTCATCCCCACAGCTGCCAGCAAAGTTACCCCATTTTGTCTGTACATCGCTGGGAGTGGCCCTTGGGAACAGGCAAGGGAAAGATGGCCATTCAGATAACTGGCAGGAGGATTGGGTGCTGAGCACTTCTGGTAGTCATACTGTTGTCTAGGTAATTAATTTCAGGTAGTTGGGTTTTTTGATCTGTCTGCTCTGCCATGATCTAGCAGGGCAGACAGCATCTTGGGGGCTAGGGCAGACAGACAGAGCTGCTGGCATACATCCCTATCTTCCCATCAGGAAAATGAGGCTTAGACATGAGGATGAACCAGGAAGGCTGGTCGTGGGAATCCCAAAACTCAAAAGCTATTAAGTGCAGCAGAAAGAATAAATCAGCTGGCCCTTCTCCCGGCAAATATAAGCCTTTCTCCTTTACATATCTACTTGTATTTTCATCAAGTCATGAGTTTAAAACAACTCAGGTGCTCCTGCATGATAAACCATTCCACTACAAGCAGGTGGTTTGCATCAGGATCCTCATCATGAACTCAAGGGAAAGAAGAGGCACATTGGCAGAGCTGTCTGGGGAGCTGGGAACAGAAGCCTAGAGGTTCTTCTGGGCAAGACTGTGATCCATTTATCAGATCTCTGCTCAGGAACCTACGGCATCCCTCCTGCCTTAACTGTAACGAGCACTAGCAGCTTGCATTGACATCCTGTTAGCATGGGAACCCCTGCAGCAGAGCCTCAAGTGTTTGATAAGAGGTGGTAAAAGAAAACCTGCTGAAAGAGTCGGTGAAGGACAGTGTCACTAACGGTGCAAGCAGGTCTTTTCTTTCTACTTCTACAATGCTGGTTAAAACTGGACTAGAGACCAAGAGAGGTGATTAGCCACTGCCATTGTGTGGCCTGTCTAAAATTCATCATGTGGCCAAAGTCCACACTGCTGAAAGCCTCTGAGCAGCAGAGTTGCCATAGAGGACACAAGGGCTCTATCAGCCAGGTGGGTTACCTCACAGCAGGCAGTTATTCCATGAGTAAGGAGGCAACTGCCATACAAAGCATATTCAGCAAACAATCTTTGGACAGAGTTGGAACGTTGGTTTTCATGGGGATTGGAGACAACGCCTCGCACAGGGACGTGCAAAATCATGCCAGTGTCCCAGGCTTCCTGGATCTAGTGTGTTAGATGTGTTTACAGAGAGGAAGGAAGATTGAGGTGGTCTCGAGAGATGGTAGCACCCCACGTTGCTGCTCATATTGCTCAGTGCATGCTGGGCACTGCAGCACACGTAATGGAAACAGCCATGCTTCCCCCACTTCAGAGAGCAGTGCCTGGGCTAAATCCCAACCCAGACAGGCCCACTTCTAGGCTAGGGACCAAGCTGAGGTACAAGGATGGGCTTCTGGTGCGCGGCAATAATAAAGCTGACACTGCAAAATGCAAAGTGTAAAGCCATTTCCCAGCCCCTGTGGAAAAGCAGTAGGAAGAGCAGCCTGACTTTTCCAGGCTGTCACCCCTTGGCCAGCCAGGCCCCCCACCTCAGGAGGCACAGCTGCTGGAGAGGCTGGGGTGAGAAGGGGTGAAGGCAGCCCCCAGTCCTGCTGCCAGCATCTCAGGTCTGTTCCAATGGCCCCTGAGGTCAAGACTGCTCCTGTGGACAATGAGACTTTCCCTTAACTGGTGACAGACAAAGCTGAGTATCTCAAAACTCTGTAGTTATAAGCAGGACTGTTCTGGGAAAAATCTGGAGATGACTAACTGGATTAGTCACTAGCTCTTTTCCTTTGAGGCTGGGCACTTAAAATCCCTTCACTTCATGAATCTGCCAGCCATCCCCATTTTGAGCTGCCTACAATCACTTTCCTCTGAGTGACTTGATAGGCTTTGAAAGTCTTTTATGGACTTGGTTCTGATTGAGACCTGCCTGGATTATTTATACCAGAGGAAGTGGTCCTAGCTGTTTTCCTTGCACTGGAACTAATGTCTAAACCAGTTTAAATTGTGTTTGTCCTGGGTGAGTTTATTTATACATACTAAATTAAGTAAGCCAGTAAAAGTGCAGCTTAACTGTTCCAAGAGCAGCTACATCAGGAATCCGGAAATAAATCAGTTTTGCTATATGACAGGGAGACTTTTCCACAAGTAGGGCAGACCTCATACCAAAGCCAATACCAGGAATGTCAACTCCCTGCCTTTGGTATTTACACAGAAACTGGATTAAGTCACTCCACCTCATCTATAATAACAATGTTTAGCATGTAAGCAGCATTTTACAATTTCAAAGCAATAAACACGGAGATACCATGATAATGAGAACTGACAAGGCACTAGCATTAACTAATTAAGCCTCACAACTTCCCTGAGGTGTCTAAATATGACCATTCTCATTTTATAGATGAGGAAAATATATATATGAATTGATTTACTCACAGGCACACAGTAATTCAGTGAAAGAGCTGGAACAACGACTCGGTCCTGCTAATGTTTGGATGGCTGCTCAGCCTTCCATGAGGCTATGCCTGGTGTCTGAAGCTGTGCATTAGCATAACCTAGCATCCCATTCTTAGCAAGATTTAGAAATAAATTACTTTTCATTTCTGCTGACTGCTATGGAAGGAGTAGGATTTGAATATCTCCCTAGTCAAATGTTGCAGCAGTAAGTGAAGATATCAGTGAGGTTGGAAGTGGATACTGGTGAGGTCACTACAAGTTAGCATTGGGGAATTGCACTCGCCCCAGAAGTCGCATAGCAGGAAAAGCAACTAACAGGTGGGTGTCAAATGAAGTGTTGGGAAGGCCTGTGTTAGCTTAAACCATCCTGGATTTTGCCTTTCCAACTGCCACCACAGCTGCAGGAATTGGTGTGCACACATAATTTGCATGGGTTTAGTTGTTTACATCAGCACTGAATCCGGCCCAGAAACCTCCATGTGGAGAACAGCTTTGGCACCAGTGCTGAGCAGGAACAGTCGTGCTTGGTGCAATAGGTACTCAGCACTTCTCAGAATGTAAGAGATCAGCAGCTTTAGCCAAGAAATCAAGCTTTCCCTCATATCCCATCTTTAGATCCAGACTACAGAAGGCTGGTTACAACAAAGAAAATTTGAGCTGCACCGAGAGCTCTGCTTTGATACTCCTAATCCCCATCTAAGAAGATATTGAACAGAGAACTGAATCATTATGGCTTGTAAGCAAAATGGTCTTTTAATTCCCCTCAAGGAACGTAGTTTTTCTCTCCTGGAGTGATTGGTGAGGAGCTCCTCTGTACATGGAGCACTGCCCTGCTGTGGAGCATCCTCTGCATTTCGTCTGGGGCTATTTTCTTTGCCTGTGAGTGCCTCATCTCCACGGCACAATGCACCTGAGCCGAATAAGCTCAGGCTGTGGTGATGAATCCCAATGAGCCTCTCACTAGATGTTCAGAGGCAGTCTGTAGGAACCAGTACCAGAGCACATGGTACATGTATCAGCACCATTGCTAACCACTGGTCTGGAAACAATTAAAATATCTTTGTTTATGTCACTGCTGCCTGTGGAAGAGCTGTGGGCAGCAGAAGTAGAGACAGCAGACCTGGAGAGACATAAAAGTGTTGGGGTTTGTGTGTCTCTACTCTCTGCTTCCCGCTGAGGTTTCCAGGGCAGATCACTAGCTCCCCACCTTATTCTGTGGCCATTCAAGCCAGCCCATGTCTGACTTGTCTCTCTGCCAGATGTACAGGCCAGTGCCTGGCAGCAGCTGCGAGCATGGCTGACCACAAACAAACCCCTCTCAGTGCTACTCTTTGAGGAAGACTTGAAAAAAATCCAGATTCCCTGGCTTTAAATCCGTTGCCACAAATTATTGTTTGCCTGTTGATTGCTCTCTAGGGGACAAAACATCAAGTTACAACCTGTGGTTTTCAGCCCCAATGGATTAGGAGCAGAAAATCTGTTGAGACCCAAGGCTTCGATCTGTTGGTTCCATATGTAGTGCAGTAAAGCACACAAGGGAGGAGACATGATGGAGGGTGCTTTGCCACATCAGTGCAAGCCAAATTCCCAGTAGGTAGGTGCTTAACAACTAAGAATGCAAGCTAAAAAGGCTGATTTTCTGCCTAAATCATTGGTGATGTGGGTAACTGCTGTTTTGCTTCATAGACAGTGTGGCTACACTTCAGTAATGTGAAATTATTCCTACTTTCCAGTGGTTAGCTCGGCTGCAAATAGTGTCCTGCAGCAAGTATCTGGGATGTTACAAAGAGCGTTGGCCAGTTTTTCAAATGTTAGGTCAGGTTCTTGTAAGCTTTCACATCAGCTCAAACAAATTGAATGTGGACATCCAGAAGACAAAACAAATACTGCACGGCACCTTTGCAATGGCAATCTCCACAGCATAACAGCTGGGTATGGTATGGCAGTGAAGAGTTCGAGAATACATTCTGACCAAGCAAGAGGCTCTTCAGCAGATGAGCCTCAAACCACCCTGTTCATGGTGCAAGCTGCAGGAATCATGGAAAATCTTCTAGTAACTCAAACTAAAGAGAAGTGATGGTGTCAGCCTAAATCTGGAGCCCTGTTTGTGTTAGCTGAAGTTCAAATGTAGCTGTATTGATACCACATGTCTGACTTCGGCAACAGACCTGCACAAACTGGTTCACTGCATCACAGTGGCAAAAAACACGGGAATGCCAGTTTTCTCTTGTTCTACTTCTGCTCCCAATTCCTGTCTCCCATGCTTTCCAGCACTGTCCAGGCAGACCCTGCTCTCTCTCATGTTTCCACTTAGCAGCTGTTGTCTGTGCCTACCCAGCTCTTATCCATTCATTCCCTGCCTTAACAATTGGCTCTCCTTTTTATTGATTCCCTCATCTTTTCTCTTGATAACTTAAATTTTCAAACTGTTAGGCTGCTTAGATCTCACATTTTCTACCTTCCTTGTCTCACTTCCTTATTCAAGCCTGCAACATTTCACTCACCCAGCAGACTCCTGCTTGACCTTGCCTTCACTGTGCATTTGTTCATTTTTCTCTATTCAGCCTCTCCACCCCTGGCTTTACCATCTCTCTCAGCCACTCTCCTCTCTTTCTCTCTGTCTCCCTCGCAGCATTCCTGCTCCTTCCACTCCACAAGTGTTTGTGACCACAGACTTTACCTTACTCCCTGCAAAGTAGGGAGGAGATGTATTTACTTTACTTCCCACCTCTCACAGTATTTACCATCTTCTCTCAACCCCTGCTTCCCTTGTGTCTCTCTCATCCTACAGAATCTCTTGACTACACCAATGTCATCTATTTCCAATCTGTTTTTTTTTTTGTCCTTCAACCACTCCTATTGGTTTTCAGGCATCTTATTGCAATCCCTTGTGTGCCACTGCTTTACCTATTTATAAAATTAGAACTAGTGGCTCAAAGAATTATAAACATGCAACATGGCTTTCTTCTCTTGAATCTCCTGGTTTTGTTAGGGGAAGCAAAGTTTCCACCTGGTTCCACACCTCTTCTACGATCCCTCTGGCTGCCTCCATGACCCCATTCCCACCACTGGCCAGAAATATCTGTGCCCTCATTTTCATTGTGCCTCGGTTTCCTAGAGTCATCTGAGTCAGCAGACCCCCAATGCTAAGTGCCCCACTCCAGTCTTTGTTCCGTTCACAAAGGCTTTTCAACTGTGAGACATAAACTCCAAAATCTCTTTTCTCTGGAGGTCTTGAATAGGGAACAAGGAACTTGAAGTTGGATCAAAATACAAGGAGTTCTAGAAGGTAAAAGTGGCTTGGGGTGAAAGTAGGAGGCTAAATCATGCTTGTCTTCTACTCCATAAAGAGCAAAGGCAGTGAGATTTGCTGATGCTAGATTATTGGTGGAGGTCAACACAGAAAAGGAAGCTATAAAATTCAGACATGCTAGAAAAAGAGAGATAACACAATTTACACAGAGAAATGCAAAGGTTCTGTTTTGAAGAAGTGTTTGGTTTAATCTATTCTTAAATCATTTCCTCTGAATTAGGAAAACTTTTACCTCCTAAAGCCCCATCTGTCTGAGAATGTGCTGCCAGTGAGAACAGAATCTGAGGTTTGTTCAAAAGCATTTCTGCAAGTGCTTACAGGGGAAGCTTGCAGGGCTTTCTGTACCTAGATTATAGAAACTTAGTCACTCAGGCTTTAGTTTGTAGCCATGATGTGGAAATACAAGGAGGTTAAGAGATTTTTAAAAGAGATCCTCATTAATGATAATATCAATTCAGCTGGTAAGGAACTGATCCATACCTGTCAGTAATCCATTCTCTTTCAAAAGTGGGCAACAAGAGATCTACCTGTCATTAACCTAATAATACATTTAAGCTTTAAATCAGGCAGAGGTGGGAGGTCTTTCTGGAGAAAGCAGAAAGCATTCCTCCTTCCTTTTGTTTCTAAGTGAAATGATTTGTGGAATCATTTTCAGGAATGGGGACGTGCAGTCCCTGCACCTCTACAATGGTTTTATTTGCATTTGGCATTTTGAATTTGGCACTTTTTTTTTTTTCTCAAGAAAATGAGCTCAGAAATCTTGAGATTACCTGGAACAACAAAAACAAGAGGCTTTGATTTGGTCCATCAGCCTCAGAGTTCTTTCTCAGCATGGCCCTACATGGTACAAGGACTCAATCTTCAATCAGTTTGGGAAGAAAGGAAGAGAAAAAACACAGAAGGTAGGGGAGGAGTCTAAGCATGGAGGGCAGTGAGCAGCCAGGATTGGTAATTTGGCTGACAAATCAGTGGTAGGGGAAGTATTACCAACAGCCTAGAAGAAAAAAAGTATTATCCAAAGGAAGAATATAGCATACTCAGAAAGGACACTGCTCAGAGCAGGCTTTGGTTTTGTTAGTTATGAACAGGAAACTCCTAACCAAAGGTGACTTGGAAGGGAAGAAGCACATGGATCAAAGAAGAGGAAATGCCTTTTTGTATTCATCGAGTCTTTGCCTACTGTTGAACAGCAGAGATTTTTGTGCTTGAGTAATAAATCTACAGAAGTGAGTTAAGAACAGTCTAAGAACCTAGCCAAGTGAATGAACTTTGACTGATTGTGGTCGGCCCTCAGCACCCTTGCATAAAAAGGACAATATGCAAGAAAACACAATTCAACAGAAATAATGGGGACGATAGAGGGAGCCAAATTAATTCAAAAAAACGTTAGGCACAATTAGTGCCATAGCTCCTCTGACAAAAAGAGAGATTAGGAGTCTTATTAAAGTCCACAAAATTCTTAGTGGGATAGAGAGTGAGGATACTACAGAGCTATTTGACCTAGTGTCAAGAACAAGTGAAGATGCAGCAGTAAGATAAGCCATGGCTGGACATTACAGGAATTCAGGGAGGAATGTCAGCATAGAGCAAGCCAGAAATGCAGCATAAACTCCCCCTACATGGCCAGAGAACAAACAGTTTGCTCCATGGAAGAACTGGGCATTAGGTAACTGCAGAATTCTGTAACTGGACCAGAGGAAACTGTGTCTGAGGATTTGTGACCCCAACGTTTCTCAGGCAGAACTGTTGGTATTTCATAGTGAACCTGCATGTTGACAAAGTGCTGTGCGTTAGCCTGCCCTTTCCTCTTGGCACTTTCCCTACTGGAGCTGGTTCAATCCAGTGCCAGCAGACACAATACACAAGAGATCAGATACTGCCCTGCTCAAGATCAAGTCTTGCTGTCACTGTGCCTTGAAACACAGTTGGGGTTTCAGTATAATACATTGGTCTTCTGCGAACAATAAATCAACGAAGTCAGAAGGTTTGGGGGAAGACAGATGCCAAGATTGTGCTTAGAAAGTTAACTAATACACCACTTAAAAAATAGTCATCATTTTGGCAAAACCCTTGATGGGGAAGGCCTAGGAAATCTATGTTCCCTGTGTGAAATTTACAGCAAAGGAAAGCAAAGTCTGTGTCTGAAAAATGACACAGGAGGCCTCGTGCTACCTCTTGTATCTTATCCCCTTGCCACTCCATTTCTCAAGCAAAACCTCACGGCCCTCTCAAGAGCACAGCAGTTGCCATACAAGATCAGCCCAGTAGCCCTCCTAACGCAGACTTCTCACTTCAACAGTTGCTACTCTCTGATACTTCAAAGAAAGGTGCAAGAAACCCCGAAGTGGACAATTACAGAACAACCCGCCCACAGGGGAAGTTTCTCCCTAATCCCTCGCCATCAGTTAGTGGTTATGTTGTGCCTTGAAGCCTGACAGTTTATATCCCTTCTAAAATTTATTTATATCCTGTCTAATGTGACCATGAATGTTCTTGGTATCCATATAAATGTCTAATCCTTTTCTGAATCCTGCTAATCTCCTGGCCTCAATGAAACCTCATGGTAACAAATGCCATGTGTTAATTACACATGGTACAAATATTTCCTTGCACCATTTTAAATTTGCTTCCTTCCAATTTCACTGGGTATCCCTTGATCCTGCAAAATTAAGAAGGGCAATGAAATTAGAGCTTGTTCATTCTTGCCGAGCCACACTGCTGTCTCTGGATTTGTTTTTTCTCTAAACTAGCTGTTCCCATCCTCAGCCAGTTTTCCCTGGTCAGGCTGTCAGGCAGTGGCTTAGGGCACAGCACAGAGCTTATGCTTCACTTTATTCTCTGTTCATTTTAAACGGAAACAAGGAGAGGAAACTCTGGGAGTCTCGAAACTCCACAGTCGTTGGAGGCTCTGAAGTCAGACCGCTTTGTGTCAGCAGGTATTAGCTCAGCAGTGATACAATGATGCTGACGGATGCCACCAGCCTTTCCCTCTCTGATGCCTCCAAGTCAGAGGCAGAGCCGGATATCTGCAATGTGGTTTCTCCTTGGCCTGATCCAGCCTATCTTCAGGCTGTTCCTGAAAGAGAGCGTCCCACTTGCCCTCCAATGCAAGCATTTCACTGCTTTTTGCATCCACCAGACCATGGGATTAGCCCAGTCAGCTCTGAATTGCTCTCAGCCAGAGCCTAAACTCTGCTTGTCTGTGCTCTGCTGTCCTGCACTGAGCACTCACGAGCAGCAGCCCAGCACCCTTGGATGGTCGGAGGTGGCACTGGAAATGGCATGGGAATGTAAGGTGTGAAGGGGACGGGCTTAAAACCCGAACAGTGATTGAATAAAGGAAAGGAAATACCAAAAAAAAATGGGACTGGTATAAAAAGGGAAGGGAAGGGAAGGGAAGGGAAGGGCCTAAAGTATGGCAAAACACCAGTTTTACAGTGGTTTCACTGGAGGCAGGACCCTCAGCTGAGGCAGCTGCGCACAGTGACCCTTTGAAGCGGGGCAGTGGCGGCAAACAGGCTGCGAGGTGACACGGTCACAGCCTGCAAAGCCACAGCTCTTCGGTGTTCCCCTGAAGCTCCCGGTCCCATCAGAGCCGTGCCACAAGAGCTGATTAACACCCTCTGTTGCTGAACGTCTTTCCACAACAGAATTCAAGGCAGGGCAGCGCCGCGCCCTTCACTTC
>VXBA01005860.1:10897-125044 GCA_013399895.1 Serilophus lunatus | reverse complement strand
GCGGCGGCGGCGGCAGCGTAGCCGGCACCGGCGGCCCCGAGGCGGCGGCGGTGGCGCTGGACGAGCTCCGCTCCTGGTGGGAAGTCCCGGCCATCGCGCACTTTTGCTCGCTCTTCCGCACCGCCTTCCGTCTGCCCGACTTCGAGATCGAGGTGAGAGCCCCGCGGTCGCCGCGCCCCGTCCCGCCCGCGAGCCGTGTCCGTGTCGGTGCCCGTGTCCGTCCCCGCGCCCGTGTCGGTGCCGCCGCTGCGTCCCCGCTGCCCGGCTAGCCCCGCATGCCGCTCCCAGTGCCCCCCGGTCCCCGGCGAGCCGGCGGGTCCCGGCGCGGTGCAGCGCGGGGTCTCCTCTCCGCTTGCGGCGGTACCCGGCAACTTCCCCGTCCCTGCCGGCCGCGTTCGCAAACTTTCGGCGCGGCCGTGCCCGTCCCGTCCCGTCCCGGGCGGCGGGGGCAGGAGCCCCCCGGCTCCGCGGGGCTCTCGGCGGGTTTCGGCCGCGGGCGGAGCGGGGCCGGGCCGCATTGTTCCGCCGGGCCAGTGTCCGCACACAAAGGTGGCGGGGGGACGGACGCGGCACGGAGCCGGCCGTGGGTCCCCCGTGCCCAAAATGGTGGCGGCGTGAGGTGGGCCCGGCCCGGTGACCCCCCAGCTGCCTCGGGGGTAGGAGCGGGTGTCGTTGGGGGGATTCCCCTCGACCCCTTTTGTTGGGGGTGGGGGGTGTCCCCACCTGGCCGGTGCCGCCGAGGGGTCGCGCCGAGCCTTTCTCCCGCATCCCGGCGAGGCCGGGGGGCTCCGGGGGCTCCGCGTTCATTGTGCGGCTCCGCGGAGCCCCCGGGGAAGCGACGGTGCCTTCACCACCTCCCCGGTCCCCCACGGAGAGAACGCTCTCGGCCGTCCTACCTTCTTATCCATTTTCCTCTGTAACTTTCTTGTGCGGGTTGTTGTTGTTGTTGGCTTTTTTTGTTGGTTTGTTTGGTTTTTTTAAAATTCATTTAAATTTAATTCTTATTTTCGTGTGCGCAGTTAACGTCCCGTAAATATTTTGTGCGCTGGCTACAAATGTTGCAAACAAAGTGTGTCCTGGTAGGAAATCTTTTGTGTTTGCTGTGAAAAGCTATTCTTGCCAGCGCGTTGGCAATAAACCGGGTGAATAACGTGGTGGCGTGTGTTTTTTAAAGACAGTAATTGCCCCGTGAATGCGAATTCCAAAGATGCTTAAAAGTTCAATGGGATGCGCGAAGCCCTAAAGAGCAAAACTCCTCGAGCAGGATGTGAATTTCTGAAGAGGGGGAATCCCTTGTGCGGTACGAAATCTTGAAAGGGGATAAGGTCTCTCAATGATGCAACTTCTTGCGAAAGGGAACTCCCCTCCCCCTCCTATTGATGCCAAACCATTAAAGGGGGAGGCTCTCCGGGCCCAGCAGCACAAAGTCTTGAAGGAACCTGAATTTACAATGATAAAAGGGCCAAGGCACTAGCCTTTCACCTTTGGAGGCAATTAGCATCTGGCTTGCTTCACAAATGAAGTAAATGTGGGCTCCCCTTTGGTTCCCGGAGCACGCTTAGGCTGGGGGAGTTAACATCGTCGCTCGGAACAAATTAACTTGCTTTTTTTGGTGGGGTGGGGGGGATGCCCGGGAGGAGGAGTGCGGGCGGCTTGGTGCTGGGGGTGTCGCAGAGCAGACGCAGCGCAGCGAAAACGTCGCCAAAAAAACGGCGCTCGTGGATGGCCTGCGGCGCTTGGCAGAAAGGGGGTTTTAAAGAATGGCGTTTGTCCGAGGGACGGTGGGAACTACGGTTGAAATCGGGATGCTGCGAGAGGATGGATGCGGCTGTCAGAACTCTGCGGCTTCAGGCACGTGGAGTAAATATCCCTCCCCGGCACAGCGCAAGCAGTTTCTAAAGTTGCTGCTCCTTGAAGCTCAACCATCTTGTTACCTCTTGCCTGCTGTGGTTGTTCCGGTCTCATCGCTGGTTTCAGGGATATCTGGGAACGGAGCTTTGCACAAAGAACTTGCTCGGACAGTTCACGGAGTGAAATGATCAGCTGTGGGACTTTTTTCTAAGGGTACTGCTCTGTGTGGTTTTTGTTGTTGTTGTTTTTTGTACTTTATTTGGCTGTGTAAAGGAGGCTTCTCCCGCAGTTTTGGACCGAATAATGCCAGTGTCCCTTCTGGCTGTTTCTCTGCCACATCCGAGATGTGCTTTGAGTTTCGGGGTGTCTGAATTGGATGGAGGCTGCTGTTCTTCTAAGGGAGAGCCTAGGAGTTGAGGCATGTATTTGGGGAAAATAAAACCCTAGCCAGCCATCAACAATGGAAACTTCTCATCTGCAAATGGTATTTTCTTACTCTAGCTTTGGTGGTTGTGGGAAGGTGTGTTTGTGGCTGAACAGCAGTTTGAGAAATGAGTGCCTTTTCCTCTCATGGGTAACGCAGGGGTGACTGCCCCAGCTCACTTGGATGCAAAGTAAAATGGGTGCTTCGAGAGAATCTGTGTATGTGGAAGGAGAAATGGAGGTCTCAGGCTCAGAGGGTTTCAGCTGGAGGATGGTCATGCTCAGACTCCTTCAGCTTCTCCAACTCTGCCCAGTATCTCTTAAGGGATGGCCTCACTCTGGATGTAGCTGCCTCTTCTTGGGGTATATTCACTTCTTCCTAGGAGATCTGAGCTCCTCTGAACTTAAACCCTGGTTGGTGGCTTTATTTTCCGTTTTTCTGAGACCGCTGTGTGTTCAGAGGGGAGTTTGGTGCTAAAGTCTTACAATGTAATTACAAAAAGCAAAAGTTTTGGATAAACCTTCATTCTGATTGAAGCAAATATCTGCTGGTCTCACCCTCTTCAGCAGGCGGGTAAGGTTAAGGTTTCACTGCTACATTCTCTGCAAAACCAGACAAAACCTGATAATCTGATCTTCCAATATGTTTGTGTTCAAATATGGTGTTCTGTTGTTGTTGTTTGTTTGTTTCTTTAAAAAAGCTGTCGCTATTTTTTGTTTTTCTCCCCCTGCCCCCCCTCTCCCGATATTTTTTTCTTCTAGTGGCTCTGTCCATAGCTGGCTGGAAGGCTCTGTAATGATAGGCCATCTGGACCCATCCCTGCCACACCGAGCAGATTTGCTGATGGTATTTGAGAAGTTTGGGGTCTTTAGTAGTACAGGATGGCAGCATGGAGCTCTTTTTCCCCTCCTTCTTAAACGCAAACCCTTTACCCTCTACTTATTAACCCAAAAGAAAGTGAAGCTTCCAGATGTGGGGCAGCCATCAGCAGCTGGATGGCAGAAACCTGGGAAGCAGATGGGGTTTTTGTTGTTTGGTTTTTTGGGGTTTTTTTGTGGCAGGACCAGTGCGTAGCCAGGGACTGTGGGGAAGGGGTGTCCAAAAAGAAAGAAGCACATCCATCAGGATGGACCCCGGGCATTGTCTGGGGAGGGGGTGGGCACAGCTGGCCCTCATGCTGGCTCTGGCAGATGCAGGTGCCTGAGGAGGCACAGGGCTCCTCTTTTCAAATTTCTGCTGCAGCATCACCCGGCGATGGACTCAGGAGGGGTTCAGCTACTGCCAGCAGGTCAAAAGTTCAGTGGGACAGGAGCGGGTGCTTCGGGATGTGTTCAGCTTCATGCCTCGTTTTTACATGGATATGAGGATGGCGGAGAGCACTTCTGCCTTCTGGGATGGGTTTTTTTTTCCCCCTCCTCCTCTTCTAAATGGGTGCCTTGTCAGCCATCTGCTGTACAAAACTTTCCTGCCACTTCAGAAGTGGGCTTCTAGCTGTGTTGGCTTGGTTGCTGTGGTGTATTTCTCGGTGGTTTGTAAAATCACATAATCACGGAATGGGTGAGGTTGCAAGGGACCACAGTGGTTCATCTGGTCCAACCTCCCTGCATGAAAGAAATCTGTATCTAGTGGGTTTGTCTTTACCTACTCTAACGGCACTCTAGCGGTAGGAGGTGTGGCTGTGTGTGGCTTGTCATTTTTTTCGGTAGTCATTGCCTTGATGGACAGAAAGGATGCTTTCCACAGTCAACTTAGTGCAGGCGATGATAGGGAGTGATTTGTTTCCCCTCTTCAACACTGGGCTGTAATGTGGGACACCTCTCTTTGACAGTGTCTCCTGGCCACGTGCCCTCCCTTCTGCAACCGAAATACCCTCTTGGCAGCCGTAGGGATTGTTTGTCTCGAAAATATTAGGGGAATATTTAACGTTTTCCACCGTATTGCAGCACAACTTGAAAACACTGGAGAGGAGCCAGTGTGGCGCGGCCACCCAGCTCTTTGGCACGTGCTCTTAGGAGCTTTGGACTCAAACATTTAGGAACTTCTGCCTGGGTAGGTCGTGGGGAGGTGACTTTCCAGAACGTGCTTGAAAATAGTCAAAACATCGTTGTTAACGCAGTTTATTTGGAAAAGGAGGAAAAGCCACATTACACAGGGAAAACATAAATCTTTTCCTGTGGTTTTTAAAAGCGCCTTTGGGCAAATTGCCTCTGCTGTTAACTTTGCTACGGCTTTAAGATGCTTTTCCTTGCCTCTTGCCCCTTCCTAGGGCTCTGGCTCTGTCTTTGGGTACATTCCTCCCACCCACAGTCAGGGCACTGCTGCTCTTGCCCACCTTTTTCCTCCTGTAGTGTGGTATCTGCCATGTCGGTTCTTGAACAGGCTCTTTCTGTCAGGAATGTTATGTGGCTCTTAGAAACCAGTGGCTGCTACTGCTCCCAGGAGGAGGAAGAGTGTGGAGAGAGAAAATGAGAGCTGGAGAAGGAGGGAGCAAAGAACAGAGTTTCTTCTATCTGTGCAAACCAGAGATAGCTTTAAAAGAAAAAAAAAAAGAGTTAAACAGTGTGTTAGAATGTGAATACTTTGAAAAATTTTTTCCCGGTGAGGACAGGATGGCCAAATATGCTTTGACCTCCACTGTGTTGTCACATTGGGTCCTGCTGAAAATTCTCTGTGGATCCCCTTGCTCTGCCCTTCAGATGTGTCCCATGTGATCCATGACACCAAAATGGCACAACTTTCCTGTTCTGCCAGTGGTTTGTATGGGGTTAATTGCACAGACTGTGGTACTGTACCAAAGTGCTAAACCTTCACCCCCCTGTAGCTGTTCAGGTCTGGTGCTGCATTATTATTTATATTACAGGAGCATACCCAACATCTACTGGTGCCTCATCCTGTTCTGTGATAGTTGGGATGGCCAGGTAATTTCTGATCAGAGGAATTTAGAAGCTAATTAAGATCAATGCGACAAGTAGGTGGTGCAAGCTAGTGGAAATGTTGGTGAATTTATGTAGGTTAGCTGTGCTTTTTATGGGTAATTCAGACTTGCTTTTTAAAATACTTTTTCAGTAGAATAGTTCAGGCATTAGGATGTCCATTCCTCTTGCCATTTGCTTGTTCATGGTAGTCAGCATTAAAATGGGAGGGAGCAGGCAGTGACTGTCTGAAACAAGAGCAAGCAACAGATCTGCTTGCTAAAACTTCACTCTTGGGTGAAGCATTTTGCTTTAGAAGAAAACCAAATTGTCCAAGGAAAGGTGGAGTAACTGGCAGTGAAAGGAGAGATCCTGAATAGTGAGTACGCAGGGTTGGAAAAAATATACTGAAAAGAGATTGTCGATCCCGTTGTGTGGAAAGACCTGTTTCAGGACTGCTGTGTGAATTTGGGTTACATGCCACAGTCAGTCTAGGAATGGCTCTGCTTCCCCTGGGCAGCACCAGCTTCATCAGAGCAGAGGCTGTGAGCTGGGTGTTCGCTGTTTGAAAATCAAGTTAAACAACCAAAATTAAATCAAGAGTCAGTACTGTTTTTGCTGTTCTTTCTACCCGTCCCATCCACTGTGTGGTTTAGTTGCTTCAGTGCCCCATCCTGCTCTCCATGTCTGTTCCAGTATCAGTTCTTACTTTGCTGGTCTTCACTTTTGCTGTCTTAATTATTCTGTTCATAATAGAATCATTAACACTACATGTCAGTGTTGAGCTCTAGAGTTCATTGAGATTAATGGAGGGGGAGGCAGAGGGATACTTCTCGGTGCTGTTGTTTCAAGTGGTCTGCAAATTGGAAAGCATTGTATCAGTTTCCATTTCAAATGCAAGGCACATCTTTCCCAACTGTAGAACTTAAACTTTTAAACAAGTGTTTACATTTTATATAATGATACTCTAGTGTCATTGGATACAAAACTTAAAATAAAAAAAAAAAGGAATAGGTAGTTCAGGAGGCTGATACGTGAGTCAAAACGTTATCTTAAGCCTGTGAAAAGAAACGAGAAGTGACTGCACGAAGCCAAAGGGTGTCTGAACAATGGGTAAGGAAGGTTATTTTGACAGCAACATTTTGAATGGATCTGAGTTAGGTGACAGGGGAGTTGGGGAATGACTGTAGTGGTGGAAGGCAGAAGAGAAAGAGGAACACGATAAGAATTTCAGAGATGTGGATGGAGCACATGGGGGTTGATATTACCGATTTTATGTGATGCTAGTATAGGCAATTCTTCTGCTAGCAACAGCTGACATTGAAAGTCATGCCTGGTGTTAGCTGTTTGTGCACCCACAAGTTTAACCGTTTAAGCTGAATCTTTAAAAACTAATGTAAGACAATCATGTGCAAGTCTTTTCCCACTAGGAAAAAAAAAATAATGTTTTGTGTAGGAGCTTAAATATGACTTTGCAGTTTGCTTTGTTTAAGAGGACCCGAATACCACAAACCTGTGCCAGTTCAGTCAGACGATTTAAACTTCTGCACAGTGCATCTTAATTAGGACTCAGAAGTTTGTTCCTTTTGGAATTTGCTCTAACCAAACCAGCTAAAAGTAACACCTTTAAAGTGTTGCAGCTTTCCACGTAGACCTGCTTAACTGCGGTCTTTCTCTCCCAGCGCATAATGCCGGCAGAGCTGTGCCATTCTGCCCCTGGCATCTGTTAAGTGCCTGCATGAAGGGTGAAGAATTAACTTTTGTGATGGCAATGGATGCTTTCATAGACTTCTTTCAGGCAAAAATCTCCTCAAGAAAAGGGCTATGGGTAGAAATGGCAACAGCCAAGGAGTTAAAATTCCCGAATTGAAAGTTTATCATGTAAACCTTATCGTAGGTAGGTATGATTTTTTTTTTTTTTTTTTTCCCCCCCCCCCCCCCCCTCCTCGTTACCAGAAGCAACAGCATCTGCTGTGGTGGTGGGAACAATGCAGCCTAGTGATTCCTCCTTCCTTACAGTAGAGAATCCTGTTAAACACACAAGGCTGTGCCTCAGAGTGTATCCTTTCAGCAGGCTTGTTCCTTTTAATGGGTGCCCATTCCTGGGGTCTCCATTGTTTCACCAACAATAGCACTAGGGGCAGCTGATTTGGTTGACAGAAAATGCGTTAATTTAACAGATCTATTCCCTTTAGCCGGTCTCCTTCCTATTGTGCCCCAGTTCTCCCCCAGTTCCTGGGGAGGAGGGCCTCGAGAGCAGGGTCTGTTAGGTGGAAGGCTCCTGCAATTAGGAGGGGTTTGCAGGCTTTTGTGTGAGGAACAGAAACAGCTGATGGTGAAAAGTGGTGCTAGTGCAGTTTGCTTACTGCCAGAACACTCATTTTTCTGCTTTTTTTTTGGGGGGGGGGGCTTTATAGACAGTCTTTACAAGGGATGGGGGAATAACTGATGGCAGTCAAGGTCTTTGCTCAGAGGTGGTCTTGCAGCCCAACGTGGCAACTCCTTTGAGCTGGCTCAACTTCTTGACAAACTCTTTATACCCTATAAATGCTTAGCTGAAACATCAGCTTTCCACTGAGAAAGTAAAGCTGCTGGTATTATCCAGGGCTAGGACTGGCTGGCTGGAGAAGGCAGTATGTAAAGTTAATACCAAATTATTTGAAACACGAGGGGCATAATGGTCCTCAGGGAGCCCTGCCCTGGGCCAGGCCACCAGTTTTGGGACTGGTCTGATTTAAACAGTGCAAGCTCTTCACCCTAGATGCACTTAGACTGGTTTCGGTGTTCCCTATGTATTAATGTACTTTCATTCAGGAATGGAGGGGTGGCTGCCTTTGTTTTTTACATCAGTGTGGTCAAGCTGACACGTTGATCCTGGCGGGACGGAGGGCACATGCGCTGCTGAGGGGGCAGTGAAACCTGAAGCCTTGCTTTTGGGGGCTGCCGGCTGCCAGGAGGATCTTGGCTGCCAGAAAGAAGCTCTCACTCCCTTTCAAGCCCTCGTCTCAGCCACGCTTCTGACTCTGTGGTTTGCCCCTTCCCTGGCACCATCCCAGCTGCTCGCTGGGTTGTAGTTCTGTGGTGGGAATGGGACCTCCTGCTCTCGGTGGCTGCGAGCTGCTGGGTCAGTGCACTGTGGCTCTTGAAACTCTAGCCTTGGCTTAGTTCTGGTTGCTGGGGCTGGTGATGTAAAAGGGGCTGTGGAGGGTCTTTTTCCTTCTCATTGGTAAAGCCTTTAATTCTTTGGCTCTTCCTCTCCAGCTAAGCCTGGAGCTCCTAAGTAAGGAGCTGGAGCTTTGTATGGCCGAAGGTCTGGAAGGCAGAGCTAGTATTCTTCTTTCTGGTGAGTCCTGTATGTAGGGAGTTGCGTGGCAGCAAAAATACTTATATATCTGTAACACAAGGCAAAGAAGATTGTGGTTGGAGGGATTTTTTTTCTTGCTTGGGTTTTTTTTGTTTGTTTTAGGAGGCAAAGGGTGAGAGTTCACTTAAAGAGATTGACTCTTAATAGAGCTTGTCATTGTTGCTAATATAAAACAAATGATGAACATGAGAGAGGATTCAAAGGCTCCCTCTTCTGGTGTGCTGGGAAGGTCCAAATGTTGAAAAATAAGCAAGGAAAAAGACCCCATCCATGCTTACCTGTAATATTTTAAGACCTCACTTAGGCCTAGCTCTTACTGGCCCAAGTTCCTTCATGTCCTCTGAAGAAGTAATATTAAGGGGTCTCTGTGAAAGTGAAATGCATTTTCAAATACAAACTACATTGTAGTTGAGAGTAAAAGTGAGTCTTGGTTTCAGAAGGGTTCTCAATCACATGAACATGGAGGGTGGCAGCCTTGCAGGTCCTTGCATCTGACATTTCTCAATGCTTGTCTTTGCTCCTCCTCTTCTCTGCATCCTTCTCTTGCGAAGGGCACGTGGTGTCCCATGCAGCCCCCAGGCCACATGTGTGCATTGCATGTAGCCGTGTTTGGGATGGTTACAGGGGCCAGTTGTGCTGAGCATTCTCTCTAGCAAAGTGTGTCCAAGGCTCCAGCGCTCCCGTTGCTTTAGGTTGAGTCAGTCCAGAATTCAAAACTTACTAATGATTGCTCGATGGAGACATGTGCACAGGGAGTAGTACTTTGGGATCTTTAGATGTTTTTTCTAAAAATCGTTGTATAAAGTCCAGTACCTCTGAAATTTAATAGGATTTCAGAGCATTGGAGAAGGTACTTTTTTCTTTTGTATTCTCCTATTTTTCTCTGGAGAGTTGAACATTCCGTTGCCATTTTCCCTGTGTTGTTCGTGTGGACTTGTGAACAGTGTCTGGTGGAAAGGGAGGACATCAATTCTCAAGCTGCCTTCCCGTGGCAGCTCCTGCCACCGTCACGGATGGCAGTAAAACTGCTCACCCGGATTAAAAACCGCAACACCTTTTTTCTTTAAAGTGAGCTATGTCTAACCAGGAGCAGTTCCTCCGGCCAGCCCCCTCCACAGCCCCGCGAAAGGGTTGTGCCGGCGTGACTGAAGCAGTGGCACAGGAATGGAAACAGGCAGTGGGGAGGGGAAGGGCTTTTTATAGATGACACTTCTGGTAGCTTATCACACTGCAGCCCTGGGTAGCAGGTGGAGTGAGCCTGCACAGGTAACAAGAGGTCATGCAGCAGTGAGGGCACCTGGGGAAGAACCCTTATCAGCCTCCGTTAAAGGGTTTGGGGCTGTATCAAGCCTTGCTACATTTAGTTTTGGTTTCTTTTAAGTGAACATTCTGGTTAGAAAAAGTTTCAATTGAAGTTGGATGGTGAGCCCGTAAATTGTTCCTTCCAAAATCAGTCCTGAACACGCAGTTGAAATCAGTTAAACTTCACTGTAGCTGACAGTCTTGCACAAAACCGAAATAGCACAAAACTCTTTTCTTAGAAATTGAGGCTTTTCTTTAAAAAAAAACAACAAAACGCATTTTCCCTGACAAAAGTTTCCCGGAGGCTCTGGTCACCCAGCAATGCAGATATCTATCCATCAGGATTTGTTTGCCTGTGCTGAAGAGGCCGGAGCAGCTTCCCTTGTCGGACAGGGCAGCCATGTAGAATAAACAGGGAATAGCAGTCTCGGTTTCCTTTCTTTCAGCCCAATACAAGGTGCTGAGGCACTGAAGACTATTTTGCCCTTAAGATAATTGTGTGTTGGAGAGGATCAAAGGGCTTGAGGGGGTTTTTTTGGTTGAAAGGGGATTTTCTCCATGGACAGCTGCAGTAGTGCATTAGTAGTGCAATGGATTATCTTTCCATGATCTGTAGGATCTCAACGAGCTATCGAGGGGCCCTGCTGAAGGCTGCTGCTTGGGGGAGGCAGAGTGAAAGTCTCCTGTAACAGGGAGACCTGTAATGCCTGGGAGCTCGGACCACTTGACTCCCCTGCCCCAGCAGGGTGGGTGGTGCTGGATATTCTTAGACTGCAGATAGTGCTGGGAGCATGGGGAAAGGGAGCCCAGCTCTTGGTTATGACTAACTGCAGCCGATGCCCGGCATCCACCCTGCTCTCCGATGGAAGTGCTTATTAAGGCATGTGAGAAGCTGATTCCAGCTGCTGTGGCATCCCGTAAAGGGCAATGTGTAATTTTGGGAGGGTGTTGCGATTCCCTTGGTGGAACAAACTACTCTCTGTAGTAAACATCTGACCTGCCAAATGCCCGGACTTTCTCATTTTGGGAAGTTTTGGATGATGGCTGATCTGCAAATAGCTATGGCTTTGAGAGGATGTCCCTTCACATGCCTGGATGGGTATCTGTATCCTTGCTGTGTGCTTTTCAGTCGGGGGGGAGGTGACACATCTGGCCTGACTGTGGCAAGGATGGCAAGAGGGGATGGGACTGGGCTTGGTGCTATCAGAGGTGGAGATCAGGTCATGCTGTGCCTCCCTGACCCGGTTTCAGGGCCGGGGGATGAGAGGGCTGGAATGTGCAGGGTGGCGGAGCTGTCAAGGAATGCGGGTCCCCAGGTGGCCGCTTCAGTGGCTTGTGCTTAAATTGGGCTCAAATTGCATCTTCGTGCTGGTTAATGAGTGCTGGGACAGCTCTGTCCTGGCAGGTTCTCCTGTGCTTGCACCCTCAGGTAGAGGAATGCCAGAAAGAGAGGGGTGGCAACAATAGCTTGGGAGGCAATAAACTCACCCCCTCAGTGTTTTCAGAATTTTCTGCTAACTTTCATCATTAAAGTTTTATCACTTTTTGGGTGGTTTTGTTTTTGTAGCTACTGAAGCAAAAGCTGGTATGAACCCAGCTTTGGATTTCAGGGCTGTTTTTCTTTGGGACAGGCAGTTAGAAAGACTTGTCTTTTTTTGTAAGTGGGACTGGTTTCACAATTCAAGGATGAACATGGACTGCCATATGATGTTGTGTTGTTTTTCCTTGGAGTAGCAACTACAATTTAATCATTGCCTAGTCTGCAGCCTTCCTGCCAACTGGCTGCTGTGAAGGGATTGATTATTAGTGGATGCTTCACTGTGCTGTCCAAGCCTGACTTTCTTGATATAACCAGTTTCTTTCATTTGGAATGGCTGTAGTCAGCAGAGAGAAGAGAGGGACGAGTGTCTTCCCTCTCAGCAGCGCCGTTTCTTGCTCATGGGATATACTCAGGGAAAAAAGGGTCAACAAAAAGTGTCAACACTCGAGTGTTCTCACAGAAAGCCAGCTGGCTGGCTGGGGACTGCTCACAATTTTTCTGTTTCCTCTTGTGAATCTCTCAGTTATTTGTTTTCCGAGTGGTGACTTAAACAAAACTAGTACTGTTTGGCGTTGAGCATCGTGGAGGCTCTGCTCTTTTCCTGGGAAATGCACCGGCAGGGTGGAAACATCATCACGAAGGTGATCTAGCGCTCAGAAACACGAGGACACGGTGACAGCTTCGGCGGTTGGAGCAGAGTTACTATTTGAACTGGCAGTGAGGACACACAAGCAGTACAGATGCAGCAGCACAGGCTGGAGCTTGGACAGCAACATCTGCCGAGTCCCTCCGATAGATGCTGGGATGGTTTGGTTGTGCTGAACCACATCCTGCTGCAGCTCTTCTGATAAACCTGGGCTAGCTAATTAAAAGTTAGCATGTGTGCAGCTATGCAAAAAAGCAGCCTTAGTGTAAGGGAGTAGCTCGTGCTGCTGTTGGAGAAAGGGAGTTTGTGCTGGGTCCGAGCAGGAGCAGTTGTGCAAATAAGGGGCCGATGGAGGAGGTGGTGTGTTGGGCTTGAACTGGGCTGCACATCCCGGCTCCCCTGCTTTCTGGACTGAGGCTAAGCAGTAGCAGTTGGAAGAGGACAGCTGAGCTAATACTTAAAAGGCAAAGGGGTTGGAGACTCCATGCCAGGTCTTGGAAGTGCGATCCTAACCCTCTGCTTGTCTCCTCTTTTCCTCCCCCACTCCCAAAGCCCCTCTTGGGCTCTGTGGAAGTGTCCCAGTTCTTGCAGCTGTGTTAATTGTAATGGGTCATTTAGTCCTGAAATCCCTGTTTAAAAGGGGCAAGTCCTTGCCTCGTGTGACAGCTGCCGCCTTGCACTTTTCCCCAGGCTGGAAATAACTGCATATGACACAGGAGCAGAGCGTGGCATGGGGGAGGGAGGAGGGTTTCTGGCTTCCTCTGAGTGCTATAATGGCTTTGCTGTGTGACTCTTCTCCCATGTGGACCATAGCAGAGCCATGCCTCACATATTTATCAGATCTCTCAGTTGGCAGTGCCTAGGCAATGCGCTAATGGCCTGGTCCTCTCCAGACTCTGGTCGATTGGAGTCTTCCTGTGTGTCCAGGAGGGACCAGAGATGGGATGTGAGGTGGTGGTGATGCAGGATGCTGGCCTGGAGTGTCAGGGAGCCTCTTTGGAACCAATGTGCCTGCCCATCTGGAAGGGGGAGCCTTGCTGTTCTGTGCAGAGGCAGAGACAAGGAGAGGGAAGGTGGGAAGGTTTCTGCTCCTTGCTCCTCTTCCCTCCTCAAAATCCAAAGCTTTGAGCCCGTGGAAACCTGGCCAGCTTTTCCTTCTAGCTGAAGAGCTGTCTCCTGATTGGAATGACAGCTTTGAACTGGAAGACATTATTTCATTAGCGTGCTAATCAGATACAGAGATTACCTGATTGGCTACTTAATAATTAAATGAAGTTGCCTGTAATTCTTTGAGCACACACAGAACTAATTAAATTAACCCTTCACTGCCCTGCATGCCTGGGATGCACTTGTGTGAAATGGAGAGGGCAACTTCCCCAATGTGGGGACTGTGAGCAGAAGTGGGTGGTGGTCATGAAGTAGCCAGTGCTGGACTGCCAGAGTGGTCTGATCAAGAGAGATGACAACACAGTCATACCCTTTCAGTTTAGTTGGCTTTTGGCATACCTAGTGTGTGCATTCAGTATGTCTGGCAGTGTTCTACCAACAAATCTTATCTCTGAAGTGCCCAGAGAATGCACTGGAATGCTTATGGAAGTTGCTGCCAAGGCATGCGTTGTAAACCAGCCCGTGGCTTACCGCGGTGAAAAGAAGAGTTTTAGTGAGGAAGGATGCACTTGACAGTTCTTCTAGAGAAACAGTCAAGCAGAGACCAGAAGATCTTCTCCTGTTCTTTTGGAGCATTATTCTTCTCCATCCCCACTGGCACAGAGCCCCAGACAAGCCAGGTTGTTTCCACGCATTTGGCAGGACTCCACTAATTAAACTTCTTATTGACCAACCTATTTCTGTCTACTGCTGCAGCATCTGCTCAAGGAACTGTATTTTGCATATACAGGAGTGTATTTCCTATAGTTTGAGGAGGACACAGAAGTCATATCAGTGCCATAACTTACTTTTATTATAGATTTTAAAAAAATGTGAAGAGAGTAATAAGCAGAAAGTTTCCTTGTGTTTTCCAGCTCCAGTGTTGTGCCCAAGCTTTCAGCTTCTGTAATTCTAGAGGGGTGGCAGATTGAAATTTATAGTGAAAGTCTTAATTTTTGTACTGTGTGAGAATATTGTTACCGTGTTAAAGACACTCAGTGCTTGATCATTTCATTGCTAGGGTGAAGAGTCAACATCTATAATTTTTTTGTATCCATTTTTAGTACTAAGCACTGGGTTGAGGCAACAGGAAAGCTACCTTATAATAATCCAACTCTCTTCCCTTGCTGCTGCCACCGTCTCTTTGTAGACTTTGCCCATACATGTTAAAATGAAACTGTCAAATTAAGCACATTTCACTGTCATCCAAAGCTAAACTTGGCAGAGAAGAGCCCTTGGACCTTCTGGCCTAAGTTAACCACGGTTGGCTTCAGCTACCCCAGTAAGGAATTGCTCTGTTGTGCAGAACAGCTTTCCCCTTACCCCTGGCCCGTGTTGCTGAATCTTCTCTTTTCCCCTGAAGATTGGTTGTAGCAGCAGTGCCCTTGGAGTCAGCAGAGGGATACATATCTTGAGCCACTGCCTTGTCTTTAAAATCTGGCTTTCACATGACAGGCAGCCTGAAATGCCTTCTTGAGGAGACTCAAGAAAACAGGGAGGATGGGAAACAAAAGGGCAGCATTCAGGGTAATTAGATGGTTTCAGTGCTCCCTCTGGCAGGGAGCATTCGCTGGTGAGATATGACCCCCTGTGCTGACTCTCTACGGATGTGGGTATGCTGACAGGGTTGGAAGGAAGAGCAGAGAGAAGAGCCAGCGAGCCTTGTGATCGGGTGTCCCTATTGATCTCCGAGATTTAGCATCTCCACTTCCAAGGGAAGCCATCAGACCTGTTCTCCCCACAAGCTGACCTTTGCTGTCCTTCCCACAGACCCCCAAGCCATCCTGTGGCAGACCTAGATCTGTGATTCCCATTCTGGGAGCTGCTTGCCCCTATTTTGAGCCAGTGGGCTCCCACAGGTCTTAAAAGTGTGGCCTTGGGGGAGGCAGGAAAAGTGCCTGCAGCGCACACGAGGTCAAGCTGGAGCCCAGCTGCAGGAACTAGTTAGGGCTTAGTATTATTAATATTTGATGGTGTCCCATTGTAAAAGGGCAGTAAGTAAAGCTAGCAGGTCTCTTGTCAGGCCTGTTGCTGCAGTAAAAAGCTGGTTTTGGAGATTTCTGAAACAAAGGATATTCCAGCGTGCGGTGGAAATGGTCATTTAAGCGTGTTTGACCATAAAGATGCTGCCTCCGGCAATTTTGAGCTTGTGAGGTGTACTCCTGTGGGTAAAATCATGCTCTATCAGACAGAGCCTGAATGCTGGAGATTGGGTTTGGAGATGGAGTTCAGGGATGCTTTTTACCTTTTGTGCCTTCCTCTTTGTTTTTGTTTATGGGTTTACAGAGTCAGATTAGCATTTCAATGTTGGAGGCGAAAGCCCTTGGGCTGCGGCGGAAGGTGGCCTGGTTTAGCCGGTTTGGGATTGCTGCTCCTTCCTTTCCTTCCCAGCTCTGGTGAGGAGCAAAGCCTTGAGGCTTCTCCCTGTTGGGAACGTGCCCAAGCTGCAGCTGCCCCTCCAGCGAGGCTGAAGGTAGATGGGCAGTGTCACCAGGAAGAGTAATTAGCGTTCTTGTCAGGCAAGGATAATTTTTTTATTGTTTTAAATGGTAACACAAGTTCTGGGGCAATAAAAAAACCCACCAAAACCCAAACCAACCAAACAAGCAAAAACCCACCACCACCACCACTAACAAAATCCCACCGAAAACCCAAACAGCTCTCAATGCAGAAGCTCTTCGCTTTTTCTGGTTGTGGTTCCTCATCTAATAGGTGTTGCCTGTCCACAAGCTTGGCTTTTCTTTAACCATGGGAATCTCACATCCACAGTCCTATTACTTTGATAAAACCATGTATTGAAGAAAACAGAAGCCTGTGCCCCTTTTCTCTCCCTGTTAGGCTTAATGCTCTATTCAGTCACAGCAGTGTAAATTTAGGACAAGTCCAGCGGGTTCAACATACTCCAGACTTAGACTGTAATTGCAGAAACCAGTGTTGCAACTGAAATCGAAGTTTTCTCTGCAGACTATTCTGTGTTTGTTCATCAGACCCGACTGCTGCTCCATGCAGTACCCAATCCATATGCTGAATATTGAGTGCTATAGGAATAGATTTATATGATCCTGTATTGCAGGACTCTTGGATGTGGTCGAGCTGGTGAACTTACACTCACACAAGGAGGAGGAAGCTCAAACAAAAGAACTTATTTGTGTTTATTCTTCTTTAGTATGAAGATCTTTTTTTAGATATTTCTCCCTTTTTTTTTTTAAGTTGCTCATATGGCTTTTATCCTTCTATGCCAGGAGGAAGACTCTAAAAAATCTTCTCAGCTTGTAGCTATTAACAAAAAGTGTTTTGATTCTGAGTAAAAAAATATTTCTATGGGCTAGTTTCACCTTCTCAGCTGTCTCAAGTCAAGTTCTGACTTTTTTTTTAATTCTAATTCTATTTTATGACTGCTAGTACCTTGTGCTGCCTCTCATGCTAGGACACAGTGCACACCTTCATTCCTCATTCCCCTCCCCATTACTGTTTGTCTGCTGTCTGGGATGGGAGTCTTTCAGGGTGCCAATATGTTAAGCTGTTGAGAGAATGGGGAGAGATGAGATGAAGGTATTGTTATGCTGGAAGGTGTTAATTGGTGCTATCAACCACTTGTTTGATTTCTAGACAATTACAGCAGTCCTTGAAGTTGTGTCTGAGCCAAACAAATGGCAGGGACTCTGCAAATTCCGCATCTTTTCTTTCTTTGAGTACTTATTTCCCCTCTGCCACTCACAAAAATTGGCAGGGCTGTCTGTACACACTTGAGCCGAGAGGATGTGCTCTTGGAGTTAGCTGGGTTTACAGCTAAAACAGGTTGTCACATTGCATGTGAGCCCTGGCCTTGGCAGGGTCAAGGTATGGGTAGGAGATGCTGAACTGTGTGGGGATATTTCTCGGCTCTTCAGGAGCAGAGGAACTAATGTACTTGGGTGATGTTTTCTGCTGTTATGTTTCCTGTTCAGGAAGCAGATGGTTGACGTTATCTAGGGCAGAGTCCTCTTGTAGAACTAATACCCAGCTGCCAAATAGAACCTTTTATTTGTAGTTTGAGATTTCTGCCTATAGAGAGGGAAAGGGAGAAGAGACTCCATTCCTTCCTCCTAGGAGGGACAAGATCTGACTTGTGGCACCAGAAGAGTGGCTTACTCCTCTGCACCAAAGAGGAGGACTCCCTTCACTGCTGTTCTTTGTCCTGTAGCTGGGAAGTAAGGAGGCATCTTGATTTCCTCGATTTATTTTTCTCCTTTTTTTCCTGGATGCCATAAGAAGCAGGATGGGAAGTAGCACCTGCTGTACCTTGTACATCATGAGGCGTTAATGCCTCCTTCTTCCATCAAAAAATCCAAGGCATGTTGAACATTACTCAGCCTCTTAGCGTTCGTAGAGACACATGAATCCAGCCCCAAATGGTTGTTTGCACGTTCCTTTGGTTGTGATGGCCCTACCCGAGCGTCATGGCTTTGCTTGCTGCTTTTCCTGAATGTTGATGCTGTGCACTTTTTGTGCTGTGTCATACATGGAAAACAGTGAGAGAAGGCACCTGAACAGAGAGAGGTGATGCTAGTTGGAGGCCTTGAAGGTGTAAATGATCTGTGAAGCCCCTTATGAGAGGAAAGTCAGTCAAAACTTGATTTCAGAAAAGGCTGATAAGGAAACCCCAGTACAGAATCACAAAAATATATAGTCATAATGAACCTCTTGGTTGGATTCAGCCTGTCACTAACAATAAGTCAGGTTAATCATGGTCTGAAGGATGTGTAATGTTTTTCTCTGGTCTTTTCTCGTTTCCCATTCCTCCCAAAAGAGAGCAGAATTGTCAGAAGAGTTGTTTAAAGAGAATATCTAGCAATGCTGTTTGCTGAAACAACTGTTTGCTGAAATTCAGCTTGGACAAAAGGGGAGCTGTTAGTTGTGAAACAGGGATACACCCTTTGCTGGTGTTTTTTTTAAACTCCACTTGAATTGTGACTGGTAATAAGTCAGGGTTGGGAACTGTCAGGTCTTTTTTTCATGCTTTAGGGAGTAGTTTGCCTTTGAGGGATGATTGTTACTTGTGCACAGATACCTTACTGGAGGAGTCATTATGAAGGCACTCCAAATTGGACCTGTGGGTGAACACCACACAAAATAGGAGCTTTTGACTTGAGAAAAATGCCTTAGGCCAGACAGGAAGATTTTTTTTAATTTATTTTATTATTGAAAAGATATAGCCAAGAGTTCTGGCCTTTAGTCTTTTACTACATAGTTTGTTTCATCCAGTCCTACATGCCTGAAATCTATGTGACTATCTAGTTCCTACATCTCTACCAGCACTTTCTCAGGTGTGCCAGTACAACTCTTTTTGGGGCTAAACTGGAGCAGGTCAAGGCAGCTGATCTGCACAGTAGATTAAAAAAACCCCAAACACCTCAAGTCCCATTCCCTCCAGTTATTTTTTGCCTGGATTACTTTTATGAGCTGGCTTATAGAGTGACCTGGCAAATAGTTGTGCCAACCATACCGTGGTATTGAGTTGGAATAAGTGGTGAGGATGAGCAAAGGGGCAAGAATAATCTAGTGTTCAAAGTGGACTGTCATGTCAGACTGATCATGCAGGGGGTTATCACTGTCAGTGGAAAGAAATTGAACTTTGAGAGATGAGAGGAGTCTATTTTAGAATGACATGAATCACTCTGAAGGTGTTTCCCTCTTTTCTCCATGGATGATGAAGAGGAACTGAGTGCACCATCTCAGACAAGATATTAAACTTAAACCTCACTTTTTGACTCATATTTTAATAATGAAAATACTGGCATGCCTGATTATAGTTGCTAATGCTTCACCTTCAGTGCTATTGCAAGTATAGAAAATGTCACTAGCTAGAAGCAGAATCCCAAACTTCCTAACAGGGCAGTTGTGGGCAATAGAAATACCATGAAAATCCAGCTGCTCACCATCATCTAACTGGTCGAAGAGCTAAACATTAGCTTGGGGGGAAAAAACCCCACTTTTAGCTCCTGCTCATTACCTTACCTCTGGGTAAGGTTGCCTTTAAAATGGTCCTGCACACTTTTCAGCATTTTTGCCTGCTGCGGTGGCTTCAAAGGCCCATATTATTGCTTGCCTTCTAATGTAATTTGTACTTGAGCTCAAGTGGTAGTGATGGTAGAGAACGTGGCTGCTTCAAACCACCACTGCAACATGATAATGGGGAGTTTATTGTAAAGTGTTCTTTGGATTTTGTTGGTGTGGGGGGTTTTTTTGTTTGATTGGTTTTTTTGTTTGTTTGGGGTTTTTTTGTGTTGAAACTGATGCTAAATAGTTACAAATTCAACTGCCTGACAGGAAACTAGATTTACAGTTGTCTCTGCAACTTTTAATTCAGCACCTTGTACCTGTGGTTGATGATTGGTTTTAATTACAGGGTCATATGCTTTTTCCATGGGCTTTTCCTGTAGGGCAGATGGTGCTGAGAGTATAAACTGAGGCTGTGCACTGAATGAAGCTTTTGGCTATGTGATTCTCACCTCATTTGCTAATGATATTTGAAGGTGGCCAGGATACAAGAGATAGAGGCTCCCATGGGAAAGGAAAGGATATCTGTTGGTTATGTGAGGGTGTAGTGCTGTATCTGGTTAGCCAGTGGTAGGACAGATGTAAGGTCCATGGCTCTCCCTTCTTCTGCCCTAATTGATCACAGCTCCTTTTCATTCACCAGCTCAACCTTGTGGGGCTGCACTTATGAAGGGAGGAGGAGCAATGATCCAGGTTTCAGAAGCTAAATTTTGGAGGGGCTTGAGGTTTAACTAAAATTATTTTCATTTTTCTGTCTTACAATAAAGGCCTAAAATTAATAGGAGAGGAATAGAGGAATAAGGATGAGTTTTGCCAACAGAAACATACTGATGTCAAAGTTGCATATTCAATCTCAGTACTCATCTTTGTTGCAGAGACTTATGCTTCTGGGTGAGTTCCTTATGCCTCATTTCTCAGAAGAAACCTTCATTTGCCTGGCTTGGTGGCAGTGCCCTCCTCCAGAGCAGCTCAGGATGTGTGCCTCTCCTCAGCTGTGGCAACACAGTGGTTTACAAGCTATTGTGGGAGCTGGGAAAGAGCATAGGTGAAGCCAAGGGAGACTTGGCATGATGTCCTAGATAGCATCACAGACAGGCCCCACAAATTACTGCAATGGCTACAAAGGCCCCTTCACCCACCATTTGTGCTCTAGAGCTCTAGCTTGGATCCTGTCTCCCTCCATGTGACTCCATTCCCAGCAGCTGGTCATCCAGATGATCCAGATAAGGGTGTGTTTTTCATTTGCTGAATTAGCCAGTGGAGGAACAGCCATGGGTGCCAGCCAGCACAGAGCCAAAACAGGGAGGTGTGTAAAAAATCTGCAGGGTTGAGTTTATGCTCAGTACTGTTTTCTGGCATTTCTGGTTCAGCCTCAAGCTATCTTAGCTGTGCTGCCAAACTTTAGCTCTAGAAAGTGCTGAAATTGAAATTAGTAATGGTGCTGCAGGGAAGAACCAGCCTCTGCCACAGGTTCCTGTAGTGACTCTGGTCAAAGCACATTGCTCTCCCTTGCTTTCCCTGCCTCTGGGGTGTTATTGCTGCCTACCCATCTCACAGGCCTGGGAAAAACAACAATTAAATTTCTGTTTTGTTTTAAATGCTGCCATAAAAATGCCAGGGGTGAGGTTTGTGGGATTCTCTTTGGAGGTGAGAGGAATGATTTCAAATAGAGATGCAGCAGCCACTGGATGCTTAAATGGAGTGGTGAGTTTTCCTAGTCTTGGTCAATTTTTTTTTCCCCACCAATTTCTCATTTGTCAAATCAGATTAAAAATCATTAACTTGTAAATAGATTGAGAAAAAAGTTAATGCTTATTGGATTGAGATGCTACATGGAGGCCACCACAGAAAAAGGTCTGTGAAGCGATTAATAGCTTATTTGGTGGCCAGGCTCAGAAGCAATGTAGCAAATTAGGCATAGGGATGCATAAAGAATAGGAAGGATCAAAATCAATATTGAACAGCTGTCTTTACTTCCTAGTCGCACACTCCCATGTACTGAATGAGGTGTGATGGAGATGTATGTGATTACTCATTTTATAACTATCATAAAGGGTCTGAATAATGGGACAGACTTCAGATTGGTTTTACAGTCCAAAATGCAGCATTTCTCTCTTCATATGCTGCCACCTGAGCCATCTTGGGAGAGTCAGCAGTCTGCATGGATGAATGTATGAAAGAAGTAAAAGTGAGGCTGTGCAGCAGTGTAAAATCTGAAATGCAGCAGTGTAAAATCTGAAATACACCAGTTAACAAAGAGTGGAATAAGGGTTTGGGTGAGGACAGGAGGGAACAAGAGGAAAAAAGAGCTTTAAGGCTGCTGAAAGGAAATAAGAATGGAGGGAATGCCCTGGGTCAGCAATATGCAGAGTGCCATACTGGTTGTAGGTCTGAAGTATCCTGATATCAAATAGCTTTCTGACTGTGTGATTACTAGCAGACTCAAAGTTGTAGGATGTGCAGCTCTGACTCAGAGGATAGATGATTTTTCTAATAGACATCTGTAAGACCAAACTTTCTTTTTAATAACCTAACTATTGTAGTCTCTACAGATCTGTGTTTGCAAAAATGCAAATTTCTGTGTGTCTGATGAGGTCGGCTATATGGAGTAGATGTTGTCAACAAGCTGGTTGGTGCTTCTGCTGCTCCAGTCTCTTCGGGGATAATAGAATCTGGGAACAATTAAGAGGCAGTGTAATCAGTTCCTGGGGGCAGGAGTGTACCCTCTTGCTTTTCAGCATTCCCTTGGCTGACTCATGAACTCTGTTGATTGACTTGGGAAGCAAATGAATCCAGCTCTCCTCCACAAGGAAGAGTTATGGAGGCAAGGTGGTGAGAGGAATACATCAGATCTCTGTTCTGTGAAATGTGTGGAATTTACAATGGCTACTTAGCCGCTAAGCAAGTAGGATTTTTTTTTTCTTTTTGCCTTTAAGCTCTGTCCATCCTTTAAACTAAGAAATACAACAAGCTATAGCTGGGAAATGCTCACGCAGAAGCACAGAGGACAGTCTTGGCAGCTTGGTGGAAAACAAACTGTAACTAGCTGTGGTTGTCCAAAAATGTATGCAGTCATCAGATTTGCAAGCACTTTGTATGGGCTTTGGTAAACAAGGAAGTGGTGTGATTGGATTCACATCTCCTTGGGCTACCCTCTGTTACTCAGCTGTTCCTAAGCAGGTAACTAAGAACTTTGCTTTGGGGTGCAGGTAGGCATCTCTAATGCACCCTGTATTTCCACTTCCCTCCACGCAGGACTCCCCAAGGGTGTTAATGGCTGGTTAATGGGCGCAGGCAGGCAGGATATCTGGAGCCAGGCAGCGTCCTGGTCTCGCAGGTGAGGCCCTGGTGTGGTGCAGAGGGAGATTTGGTGACGTGCCACAAGCTTGCCGTGTGAGCACGGGCAGTCTGCAATGCGGACCAGAGCATCTGACTCCCAGTCCTACATGTGGGAAACACAAGAGTGCTCAAAGCATGAGAGCGCTCGAGATGTTTCTTTTTTCTTTAGCGTTACTTAGTTCTTTTGCCAAACAGTTTCTTTATTTTCTTCCTTTTATTTTAAAAACTCTAAATCGATGGCGGTATGGTGTAGATAGTTACTCCTCCCCTAGGCGCGTAGGGCAGGGGTGTAAACGCTTGCAATACACCAAAGCACTTGCAAGGAAGAGATGGACTGCACAAGCAGGACTTGCCCCTAACCAAATTTGGTTTGTGGTGCCTTACATTCAAGGACGAGAAAAAGGCCAGTGGATAAAAAAAAGCCTCCCAGAGGCCGAGTGTGCTGGTGACAGGAGAGGCTGCTGAGGGAGGGAAAAGAGACAAGCACATGGAAAATAAGCTCCTGTTCCCTCAAAAACATGCATGCAGAATGATAGCGGGGTGGGTGTGGGGGCGTGTAAGCAAGTAACATCCCAGAAGCTGGAAGAATAAAATGAAAAGGCAGCAGGATCAGCTCGCAGATGAAAGGCAGCCCCTTTAACATTTGCTCCTGGACTCCGGCAACTCTCAGCAGTTGGCTGGAGACTAAGCTGGACGGTCCTGTGGAGCTCCAACAAAGGGACGAAACAAACCCCCGTCCCCCGGGGCCCCCCTCCCCGACAACGCGTGAAACAACTTGATAAATGATTGCTCTGTCAGGGGACGAGGGGATGGAGACGTCTGGGAGCACAGGGGGAATGTATCTAATTCAGGCGCGAGGGGAGCCCGAGGTGGGAGAGGGGAGCAGGACAAGGGGTGGTGGGATGGGGGTGCCAGGGTCCCCTGCTTTGGCAGCAACATTAATGAGTGTGGTGAAGTGACAAGGGGCGAGTGGCTCTCAGGAGAGGTTTTGGGGAGCAGGCTGTCAGGGTTTGGGGGGCTCGGGTGAGCCCCCCCGGCTGTGCTCTGCCTCCAGCCCCCGTGCTCGCATTACCTCATTTACTGGGGATGGCAGGAAATACAAACCTCCCCCCGCCGCTCCCAGCCCAGTCCAGTCCGGGCTGCTGATAGCATTGAAAGCTGCAGAAACAGGAGCCCATGCCCTGGCTCTATTGAAGGGAACATTAATTACCCTAAAACAAAAACAAGAGGAGTTCACAGCTGGGGCCCAACACTTCAGATTCCCCCTCCCTCCCTCCATCCATCCCTCCTTCCCTGCTGCTCCTCCGGAGTATGTTCACGCCAGCTATTTATACAGTCTCCCCTCCTAAATGACTGATATTGGGCCCAGAGCACCCTTGGTGCTCAACCCTCTGCCAACGGGGTTTACAGGGATGACACAGGCATCTTGCAGGCAGAGACAGTCCAAGGGCTGGATCTGTGCTGCAAGAGAAGCAGCATGCCACCACCAACCACCAAAAAAAGACCGTGTGGTTTGTGAAAAGCCCTGGCAGCTGGGACGATGGGCAGGCCTGCCTAGTGCAGAGAGGGCTGCCTACAGAGACCCCGACTTGGGCAGCTTATCTTGGCAAGGATAGGAGGGAGCACAGGGGGAACTTCAGCAATTCCTGCTGGAAGAAAATAAGAATTTAGTGGTGGTGTATTTTTTTCTCCCTCCCCCTCTGTGGGAAATGTTGCAGAGAACTTAATTTAGAGCCCTCCCGAGCTGCTGGTTAATAGACGCTTGATCCAGGAGGCAGCTGCTGCCACCACTTACAAGGTGACCCGGAGCCCTGTTCCAGCATGTCCCAGGCCACTGTGTCATGAGCACCAGTTGCCAGGAATAGAGTGCAGCAACGTGTATAAATAAATAAATAAAATGGGGGTTTGAGTGCACTTCTGTGTTCGGCTGGTGATGAGGAAGGGCCCGGCTTCAGGAGAACTAAATGCTGAGTTTTTGTTTTTCGATTGGCTGCTGTCACCCGTCCAAAAAAGAAGTTGGCCCCAAGCCTCACTCTTGGGGCACACTGGCAAGAAACATTAACAAAAACAGGTGAGGCAGAGTGTTCTGAGCAAAAACGTGAGGAAGAGTGTTCTGAAACTCATAGAGGGCGGTGCTTGCCAGCTGTCAGCTATGAGCAGGTTTTCACAGGAGAATTCGATCTCCCTGGGTATTGCCCTTCCCTTTCTCCTCTGTGCCCCTTCTCTGTGGTCTGTGATGAGCTTAGCAAGTTCTTTGGCACAGAGTAGGGTGTCTTGCCTGTGGTGGAAGCATTGCGTTCGTTTAGGCTGCTAGCCCTCTGACTGTGCAGTAAAGGCTGGAACGCCTGAGTGCTCAAAGCCCTCTAGGACCTCCCTGAATTCATCTCGTGTCTCCAGAAAATTAACAAATTCCCCCACAGTTTGTTGGAAAGTAGTTTTGGAACAGCTACGGTTATGGTGTGAGAGCTATGAGGGATGCCTCTGGAAGTGCTGGTGTGAGCAGCCCCTGCAAGACCACTTGCACTCATTTTGGGTTAAGTGAAATGATGTTCAGCTCAGTTAAGCAGGCCTATTTATAGTGTAGAGTGGCCTGGTTGAAGCACTGCTGCAGATTAGAAGGACAGGAGATAGGGAATTAGTCAACCCTGTTAATGCTTTACTTAGCAGTGAGGAGGAACTGTGGATGGCTGTGCCTGCTCTTCTCTTGGTCATGCAAAGGCCCTCAGTGCTCTGCTTTGTTATGGACATAGCTGTCAGCCCTGGTGACTCCCTTGGATTTCACTTTTGGAAAGCAGCAGGTACAGTTTGCCGAAGTTGCCCTGTGTTAGAAAAACCCGATGTATAGAAAGACTCTTCGTGCTGTTTGGTTTGGATTCTCAAGAAAGGAGAGGAGAGTAGAAAGAGGTTTGGTAGAATATAATATTATCTCTGCACTCTTTCTGTACTTCTATGTATTTCTTATGGACCTGAAACAGTGCCACTAAACCCACAATAAACAATAGTACAAGCAGGGCAAAGAATGATGTTCTTTGTGGTCATTTGCACTGGGTTTCAGCACCTAAAGTTATTGAAGTATACCACAGGATGCTTTTTAGAATGCAAGACCCTTTCTCACAATCTAGCAGGGAACAAATCCTGTCTTGTAACAGTGGTTTTTTGCAAGTGCATACAACAGTCAGGAATGTAGACAATCCATTTGTTTTCAACTTGCTGCAAGTTCCCAACTCATTTAAGACCATAGTCCACCATCATCATGTAGCACTCCATCGTCTTCACCAGCAGCCTTGTCTAGTAGTCTGGTCAGTAACCTGCAGAAGGCCAGGGAGGACAACTGAATGAAATAGTTTCTTTTAAAGCCCCTGCAAAGCTTTACCAGAACTTGTAGTCTTATATAGTGATGGTTGGTGGTTTTTGAGGAGGGTTTTTTTATGTTTTCTTTCTTTTAAGGAAGTAATTTCCTTCACAAAAGGGAAGTATTTTTTCATGCAAGACATAATTAAACTGGAATTCGTTGCCACAGGATGTTGTGGATGCTAGAAGTCGAGATAGGTTCAAAAAGCAATTAAACAAATTCATGGAAGTGAAGTTCATCCAGGGCAATTAAGCACAAAGATACAATCTCTGGCACAGGAAGTCTTAAGCCACAGCTTTCTGGAAGCTGGTAGGGGGGAAGCCTTATGGTATGCTTACGCCATTCTTACGCATCCGCCAAGTATTTGCTGCTAGTCACTGTCTGGGGCAGGATATTGGGCTTCATGGCCCTTTGGTCTGACCTGGACTGCTAGATACATTCATCTGTTGCGCTTGTGCCGAGATGTGAGGCATCCCAGTTTTGCTAAGGAAATGCTAACAGCACGTGTTGATGTGTGTGACCCTTCTGAGTCCCTTTTCTGTGTCTCTTTTTTCGGGAGCGGAGAGCAGGATTAAGACCAGGTCTTCTGGTGGCGCAGAGAGCTGCGCTCACAGGGGAGGGAGGGGGGCAGTAGGCAAGGAAATGAAACTGGGCTGCTCAACCACTGTCCTGCTGGCATATGACGTAGTCTGCAGAGCTCACGGCGTGGTGTTCGTGGATGAGCTCCAGACACTTCATGTGCTTCCAGAAAATTTGTCTGTGTGAGTCCTGTCTTCCAGTAACCTGCTCTCATCAGCCAACTGCTTTCTCTGGTATGTCCAAAACATGGTGCCTTTGAAAATGGGCTTAAAATGAGACTTCATGCTGATTAATAGCATGTAAATACATAGAGAAATTCTTCAGATGGAAGATAACTTGACTTTTAGCCTTTTCTGTAGTTTTATGCTTCCTGCAGTTTCCTTTGTTTCAGAAATGTATGTGAAGCACTGTTAATATGACATGGTATTAAGTGCTGTCACTCAAGGTAGATAACACATAATTATAACTTAGTAGAAAACTCCTGATTTATCTCAATTGTGCCTCTTAATTTATACTGAGAGCTGTAAAAGCAATAATCAAAACTGCTCAGGTCCTCCCTCCCTACCCTGGGCAAGCTTGTAATTAAACTGCACCATGAGAGGATATGTATCAGGGTGCCATAGGGATCAGAAGGAGTTTCTGTCTCAAAATCACTGACAAGTTAGAGAAAGAAGTAGACAGTGTACTAATTAATTGATGTAAAAAATGCTAAAGGATTGCTACCCAAAAATACGAGAGCCTAGAGAGGCATTAAAAGTATGGATGAAGAAATTGAAGTTGAAAAATGTATGCTATCATGTCTGGACATAAATAATCTAAACCAGAGCCAGTTGGTGGGAACATTCTGGATGTCAGAAAAAAATGGGCCATGTCTTGTGACTTTTGACCAAAATCAGTATTTCATATTTTACTTGAATCTTCAGTTCTTGAAGATACTTCAAGGACGTGATCCATCGATATTCCCCGTTCAAAGAACCAAATTGCACCCAGTAGCTTTTATCGTTTTTAAGACACCGTGATTCCAGTGGGTTGTATTTGTTGTGGGCCTGAATCCGTGTTCTGTTGTTTCAGACAATAAATCAGACCACTAGTTCAGGAGAGGTTGTGAGAGTGTGATATTTTCTTTCCAAAATGTAGCCCCTGCCCTTTTGTGTAACCTTGTTTCTGAACATCTTAACACAAGAAAGATTTAAAAAATTGTGAGGACGTCACAGAGTATCAACTAGAAAACAGCGTGAAAATGATCCCAATGTAAAGAAAGATTGAAAGGCCCAAATACATTGGATGCTTACCTATATCTATAGCACAGAGACAGCAGCAGAGCCAAGGAAATTGGATGATTGAAATAATAGGAAGAAGGAGAAAAAAAATGATTCTAAGCACAGGGAAAGGTTCCTAAGCAGGAATAGGAAGCTCTGCTCTTGAAACACTTACGCTAGACAAATACATTGTGTCTGGCAGGGAATAGCCTCCAAACAGTTCAGGGTTGGGAATAGAATTCCATATGCATTTTGTGTTTGAATTTTATTCTCAATACAGTGGATTAGAATACAGGGGATGTTAGTATCACGAGTCAGCAGTGGCTTAATCTTAGTAACCAATATTGGGATTATTTGACAATTGGGCTAAGGGCTGAATAAGGAATTACTGGAAAGTATAAAAAGGAATTAAATGGCAAATATACAATGATTTTGCTGTGCGAGTCAGTGCTCTGGAGGTTAGCCAGCTGTGCTCAGTGGGCAGGTTTTGATGGAGATGTTTTCCTTCACTGATGGGGAGAAAAGATTGACATCTCACTAAATACTGTTCTTCTTCTCCGGTAGTGGGTGGCCATCAGGTTGGTAATCTCACCCCCACCTTTCTCTTTGCCTAAAGTGTCATGATGTGGGCCACGTTACGTGACCTCCAGGGCAGATGTGCAGACCTTGCCCCTTTAGCATCACAGGTTTTGTCTGTGCATGTTACAATTCAGTAACATTCTATTCTACATTTAAATCGTCACTCTAATGTGAATGGATAGGAAGGTGTTGGCAAGACCTGCAAAAAAGTCTTCTGTTTGGTTTGGATGGAAGACTTGGTGGTAGTAACTGTAGACTTGACATTGCCTCCTACTACTTTTGAGAGAAAACGGAATGTTTTCAAGGCGAAAAGCTCTGTTTCTCAGCATTTTTTTTCTGCTATTCTTGTAGTGACTTAAAGGATCTTTTCCTTGAATGCAACTCATACAATGAGGTTAAATCATGGCTTCCCCGTTTCCTTCCTCTTTCATTTTGAGCTACTTTTATGTACAAACCATTCACCTCCTCACACTGAACCCTCTGAGCAAGTTCTGGATGAGGCCGTTGGCCCAGCTCATTTTCATTTCTTGTCCCAGTCATGCCTAATATGAGAAGCCTTGGAAGAAGGAGTAAAATCCTGCAAAGACAAGTGAGAGAACTGCAGAATCCTCTTGACTCCAATTGCTGACAGTGTTGATGTTTTGTGGTTTTAAATCTTATTAGGATTATTGCTTCAATAAATACCTCACAGAGAACAGTTCTGTGGGTTAGTTTTGTCAGTATGAGTGCAGCAGTATTTTCTTTCATCACTTCTAAATCTATTGTCTTTTATTTAGTTGGACAACTCCTTGCTCCTGTCTGATTGGGAGAAAAAGAGGGTGGGAATGGACAGTAAGTGCATCCAGATGGCTTTCTCTGCCAGTTTTATGTTATCATATGCTTGGATTGTTTCACCTCTTACCGCTGCTTGAACGTGGCCCAGAAATTTGAAAATCATTAGAGTTCCTATTCAGCAAACTTTTTAATGGCCATCCAAAATCATGCTAAGTAGGTTTCAGTGAGCCTGAGTTTTGTAATGTGTGTATTTTGTAACTGAGTTCTTGGATGAGCATCTTTCTGAAGCCATAAATTTATGTCAGTTCTTTCTGGACTTTTAAGTTTTTTCTGATGTTTTGTTACAAAGGCAAATGGATTGAATGCAATGTTCGAGACAGAAATTGTGTTTTCCATGTTCTTCTTTATCTCTCTCTAATACAAAGCTACACATCTGGTTTGTGCTTTTGACTATGATTGGAAACTAAGCAGATGTTTTCCCTGTGCTGTCTATGAGGGCACTTAGATCTTTCTCTGAATGGTTACAATTAATGTGGAACCCATCCATGTCTACAATTAGTTCAAACTCTCCTTGCCAATTTGCATAACCTTGCACTTGTGTGCACTAACATCTGTTTGCTGTAACTTGGGTGGATCCTTCAGATCTATTCTTTTAGTTCTTGCTGGTTTTAACTGACCTAAAAAGCAGTAACATCAACAATATATTTTTTTCCTGTTTCACATTGTATATGCCCCTTTCCAGATCATTTAATATATTAAATGTTGATCATAGTATCCACCCCTGGGACTTCCCCCATTAACCTTCCTGAAACCTGGCCATTTATTCATGCTGTTCGTTTTTTCTAAATTAGCTTTAATCTATTGACAGATGTTTACCTCTCACCCCATGACTAGTTTCCCTAATAGGCTGTGGTGATTAATATTACCAAAGGCTGCTTGAAAATTCAAATTAATTATATCTACCAATTTTTCTTTAACCACTGTCTTGACTCTCCTTACAGAAAATACGGAGGTGCCCATTTTTCTTATGGAAACACCACGCTGATCTGTGCCTGCTGTATGGCATTAATCTCAACTTTCATAACTACCCAGTTGAGCCATTTTACCAGGCACTAAAGTAAGGTTTACAAGTGTCTGTAATTCCCAAGTTCACCGTTGCTTTTTATACACAAATCCACAGTATCACCTGCCCTGCAGCTTCGCCGCTTCCTATTTAATTTTAATGATCAAGCTGCCAGCAAAACGTGTAATACACCCCTTAGCTCCTAACATTGTTTGAAACTCAGGCGAGTGCTACCTGGGCCAGTTTGTTTCCAATTTAAATTAATTTTATGTGACTCCAGGCATCAGTGGCAGCCTGCCCTGGGTTTTTACAGCGCCTGCTCTTGAGCTGCTCGTTACCAGCGCCCATCAAGGGCCTCTGCAGGGTTCTGCTCTCTGTGCTGTGGTGCCCTCCTGTACTCCTGTCCAGTGCAGCCTCTCCTTCTGGAGACAGGCTTTGGAAAGGTCTTCCAAGTATCCTGACAACCCCTCACCCTCAAACTTGTAGGAAGCTTAAGGTTTGTTAAAACTGGAGATTTTAACTTTTTAGTTCAAACAAGCAAGCAATAGAACATCATTTAAATATGATTTTAATACTTTTTGCCTTTTATGTTAGTTAAAGTGGGATTATCTCTGGCTCTTGCTACGATTTACAGCCAAATTCAGTCTGTATTCATTCAAGTCAGTATTTTCTTCTGTACATGTTTTAGCAATTTATGTCATTAATGTACGTTTGCTTGAATGTTTTAAGTTACAAAATCATAATTAATTCTTCCTGTTTACAGACTAAGCTGTTTGCTTATGACCTGTTTTAAACCCTTTTGGTTGAAAAATTTAATGAAAATAATGCACTAAAACTTCTTTAATTGATTTGAAGATGAAGTTTAGTATTCAATTGTATTAAATGAGGTGCTTTGCACCCAAGACCACAGTTAGCCAATTGTCCTGGTTGGTTTCTGGGTCATCTTGGGTTTTTTGGGTCATCTGTGGCTCTATGAAGCCAACATCTCAGCATTTTATATAAAGGGTTTTATTCAGAATTTGATAGAAGAAAGCTGGTTTTCAACTTGCAGCTCAAAAACTGAGCACGAAGGTTTGTGCTCAGGTGGATGCTTGGCAGCAGCTGTGTCCTCCTGTGTGCTGTGCTGTGTTGCCATGTGGGGACTGTGAGACGGACAGAGGAAGGCTGACCCACCTGCAAAATAACAAGGCAAAGGGAACTCAGATCACTTCTAGGATTAAAATGCCTAAAACCTCGCTGTAGCCTGGTCATTGGTTATGCCCAGGGCTGTGAGCAAGCAGAAAGGGGGACATGGGTAGGTGGGCTGGGCACCAGCCTGGCAATGTTGCTCTAAAGTTATCAGTGCAATTCCACCCAGAGTGGAGGGAATAAACAGAAATGAAGCGTGTATTCTTCGTTGCTCGCAGATGGGCTCCACACATGTCAAGGCTCAATTTATCCTATCAGTAAGGTCTATTCTGGGCTCTTCTGTGTTTTCTGCCAGTTCAGTCTGGGAGTTGTTTTACACCTCTTGGCAAATATTTGGTTTGGGTGTTTTTAAGTATAGTTTAAACAATTGATTAAAAGTAAGAGAAAGCTTCAGTGCACTTGCTGGCTAGAGTGATTTCAAATTTATCATTGGATAAGTTTTAAAGGTATTAGCATGTCTTGAGTATTTAAGAGCGAAGCTTCAGTGGATGCAGACAGCTTGTACTGCTGTTCATGTAGACTTTGTGCTGACATTCCATGCCAGAGCCTGTTTCTGTCTCCTTTAGTGATACAGTTAATATTCAAATGATTCAGGGTTTATATTCCTGATAGCAAATGGAGAAAACTCAGTAGAAAACACTGAAAATATTAGGCTAAGCATTGATTCTTTATTTCTGACTACTCAAGTGCATCTTGGATGTAGACTCGGATATTGCAGTACTTGGTACATTATACCAAATCATCCTGTTCATCTCCCCACCCTTGTAGTGTCATGCTGATTCCTTCCTATAGTTTGCAGAATTGTTCTTCAGAGGAATTACAAACTTTTCAGCTTCTTAAGCGTGCTTCCTGCCTCTTATATTTTGACTGGCTTTGAAACCTCTTTCCTTCACACCTTATTGGGTTTACTTTCCCTGAGCTGATTTCCTGCCATGGAATTCTTTCCCCTGTCCCTGTGGTTACATCCCACGCTGTGTCTGGTCCCAGCAGCCCGTGAAACGTGGTCCTTGGCATTCGCTATCCTAACTGTGCTGCTCTGGGCACCACGGTGCATCTCAGATGTTTAAAGAATTCAGCCTTGCAGTTTTCCTGTGCATTAAGAAAATATTTTCTCAGTTTTATGGAGCAACAAAGTGAAATGCCCAACGTCGTGAAGGAAGTCTGTGGTGCAGCTGGGAAATGAACTCTGATCTCCCTGTGTCTGTCCGGTACCTTAATTACGTGATTGTCTCCACTGCCTCATCTCAAATTCATCTCTTGAAGTTGAACGAGCGTGTCAAACTGCATTTTTCATCTCTTTTCCCTTGACTCCGCTTATAGCTTGAGGCATTGGAGGAGAGTGGAGTTACTAAATACTGTTCGTCTTTTTCAATACTGTTCTTTTTTCCCCGCTTTTTTGCCTTCCTTTCTTACATCGCAAGTCATGTGAAATCAAGTCTCTATTCCCCTATACATCTGAAATGCAATTTTTTGTATTCATGCACATACGTGCCATCAAAAGTTTCATCTCTGTCCTCCGTTTTAATGCTGTAACAATATTTTATTATCTTTTTTAGGGCCCTCACACTTCACTCCTCTGTGACATTTGACTCTAGGCAACCAGTGTTTGCTGCATTTGCCATCTAAATCACGTTCTTTCCTTTTCAGATTTTACTATGCCCAGCCTGATTCAGCATGGAATACAAACCCTTTTCTGCCTTGTACACAAAAATGGACGTACAGGGTTAGATCAAAGGTCTGCCTAGCCCAGCATCCTGTCTGTTGTTAATACAGTGGATACCCAGGGAAAAGCATCAGTTTGGGGCAATTGAGCAAAGATACTTCCCTGGACTGCTACCAGCCCCTGGCTCATTTGCAGCTCAGAAACTTCATTTTGTATTTAACAGCTGTTGATAGATTTCCCACCACCACCTCCTGTTAATTTGCCTTTCTTCTGTGAAGCCATGTAATCTTGTAGCAACTATAATACTTCATGGCCAAGAGACAGATAGAAGAATTATTGCTTCTGCAAGGAAGTGTCTTCTTTTTGTTGTTTTTATCCTGATAATTTTGCTTGATGTCTGTACATCCTTTTTTCAGAAGGGACTACAAGCTCTTATTCATTCTCCATGCCATTTCTGTTTTGTAGTCTTTTACTGTTTTGTGTAAGTGTTTTTCCTGCAGAAGCTGTTTCATGCATTTGATCACTTTTCAGTTCTTCTGTGTCTCCTTTTTCTCCAAATGTAGGGTCCAGGACTGCATGTAGTGTTCAAGGTGTCAATTCACCTTCCATTCATACAGAGATATAATGAGGTTTTTGTTCCTTTCCTCAGCATGCCTACTATTATTATTTAATTTTTGACAGCTTCCACTATATTGCTTCTACTTTCAGCGTTCTGCACACTGCTGCCCAAACTGCACCTCTGCTGAGCATTTCCCTTGCACTTTTACTTATGATCTGGACCCTGACAGATAGTCTTGCTTCACCCAAATTTTCTTTTTCTTTTCTTCTCCCTTATAAGCTTCTGCCATATCTGAAAGGGCTTTCTTCCCCCAGTGCTCTTACCCACCTTGATCTCTAAATTTCTGTTGAAGAGTCATACGACAAAGCCCTTCAAAAGCATCTGCTCTTTTTTCCCCCTTATCTAGTGTACCAGCACTGTCAGGCAACTTTCTATTATGCTGGAAATAAAAAATGCCTCTAAGATGTGTGCCAAGCTCACAGAATGTAAATCCACATATGTATATCCGATCCACTCTTCTTTTTTCTTTTCTTCTTTCCTCTTCACCATCTGTCTTCTAATCTGGTTTCTGTGGGCATTAAGGTATAATTTTACACCAGTCTGGTTAATTCCAAGTTTAGTTCTAGTTTGTACTGTTCAAAAGTGTCTCATGCTAATAGAGCTTAATCTGCTTGCACCGTGCACAGCATCGCAAGGAAAGCAGTCCAGGAAAGTCTGGGGCCTCCTCTGTTCCTGTCTGGGAGCTTTTGGATAGAAATCACTCAGATGATCTGTGTAACTTCTGCCTAATAAGCCTGATGTTCCTTCTCTGCTTTGGACCCACCACACCAGTGATGTGCAGATGTGCAGACTGTTTGTCTTCCAGACGTGCTGGATTGTACACAGAAGGACTCTGTGATCAGGGAACACGCACATGTGAGGCTGGAGACATAACAGAGCATCACGTTTGTTGCTTGTGCTGTACACTGGGTCAGCACGTAAGCATTTGCCCAGAGTTGTCCTGGATTAGTGGTCCTGGCTGAATCTGTGAGAGGAATCTGCCATTGGGTACCTTCCTGAGTTAAGTCCTAATATTACTGTGAGCTTTAACCATCACCAAGGTATTATGGGGGTACTCTTTACAGCAGTGTAACCCATAGTCGATATCTCGCCGTTACAGATCATTAAATTACCCTGGTTCCCTCTCTGTCCCCTAAGAGTGTAGAGCTCCTTAAAGAAAGGGGTTGTTATGAGCTCAGAGAATTTGAAAAGTTGGACATTGTGCTCCGTTGCTCCCATATGGACTTTGGACCGTGATCTGAGATGGGGGTATACATCATTCTGTGGATGCAGTGATGAAGGATCAGTGTCTTCCTTCCCCTGTTCTCCACACCCATGGAGTTTAGCTGCAAAGTGGTTTTGAAAGTCAGCAGCATTTCAGATCCCCCAGTTGTGGAGGTGCTGAGGATGACTCTGTCTTTATGGTTGCGTCATTACATTTACATGCAGAGGTGTGATTCACAGAAGCCCAAATCTCTCCCTCTAATGTATAGCTCCACACCATATAACAGCGGGTTGGCATAAATCTGTAAGATGAGCATTAAGTCCAATTAAACTAAATTAGAAAAGGATTAATGCTGCAATGGTCAGAGGTTGAGCCTAAGAGTAGTTGTGCTCGGTTTTAGTGCTCTGCATTTGGCTTCCTGTGTGATCTTGGGCAAGTCACTTAGCTTATCTGTGAGAAGCCCACGTGCATGGCTGTTGTAAGGTTAAGTGCCATAAAGATGCATGAAGTCTTCTTGTGTGTGTGTTACTGGGCTTATACAGAGTTTGAAGATAAAGTTTGCAAAGCCAGTCCCACTTTGTCAGTCCTTTCTGTGTCCCAAATGATCTCTATGATTGGAAAAATCCCCACACTTAAAAGTTGCCCTGTAACCAAACTTTGCAAATATACTTGCATAGGCTGTACCTGAAGAAATGATGTCACACTTAAATGATTAGCTGTTGAATCCAATGTTGATAATGATATAGGCAGTGTGATCCGCTTCTGTAGCGAGTGTGGCTCAGAGCCATTCTGATGTTAAAAAAGGGACAGAAACAATCAGTAACCCCCGCTGCCAGGCAAAGGAAGGATGAGGGCTGAGGCAGACAAAAGCTTAATCTTTCTCTTTCTCTCTGTTTTTCTGAGTTTGAGCTAATCGCTGATAACCAGCACTAAAACATCTGAATCATAAATCTGTTCAGCTGCTATGTGACTCACAACAAACAGAGTATGAACTGTTTGTGCCTTAGCTATTCCCTTCCCTGCTGAGCTATGCCTTGAGTTATCTCACATATAAACCCTTCGCGTAGTCTCTGCAGGTCTAAAGCAAAATTCCCGTAACGCTTTTTACACTTAAGTCATTGGGCACACCTTCCGTGGTAGCTCCCTTTTAAGATAGCTTCTGGCAGAAGATAATACCAGAGCAAGGAAGTCCAAGACCAGGGCTGCAGCCTACACACTCATCCTTCTCCCCCACTCCCCCCGCCCCCCCAACAGCCAGGACTCCTGCTTCCCACTATTGTGAGAATTAATCCTCCAGTGCTCCTTGCTGCTTTACCTTCCATGTAGCCAATAAGCACAGAGCGACTGAAAGATTGGATCTGTGTCCAAAGGAATGAATAGCAATGGATCAAGCTGTTCTAGCTCTCTTGCAAGTGCTGTTAGGAAAATATAATCATTTGCTTTTCATTTGAAAAATAGTTTTGATGTCTCCATTTATACGAAAGTGGGTCTGAGCATTTTTGGATTTTTTTGTTTGTTTTTTTCCTTCCTTCTCAGATCAGTGGACAGCTGGGAAGGAGGAGGGGGAGGGGGGGAATTCCTAGCTTTGGACCCCAGCTGGAAATCAATACAGAGATAGTCTTGAATGCTGTTCCCTGACTGCTGGCTGTGGGTGTGCTCCTGGGTTGGCTGAGGCTGCCCACAATAGGTGGACTTTTTCAACACCTGCCTTTGTTTTGGAGGATAAGGAAGTAGCATTACTTTATTGTGGTTGAATCACTGTGTTCTATGCAAGAAACCCCGGAATAAGCAAATTGTCTTATTTTTCTTCTATTTTGGCTGGGTAGAAAAGGTGTAGAGGTTGTTGAAGTCGAGGGACTTCCTGAGATTTCTGCATGCTGGAAGGGAAGTTGGAAAGCAGTCTTTGGAGTTCCTTTTGTTGAAGCTTTATTAGCAAGGCTGATTCACAAGAAATATTACCACCCATCAACATGGTGGGACTGAGTTCTCTGAGAGTGACCAGGTCAGAGTCACCTGCTCTCATGGGCAAGTAGATTTTTTTGAGCAGTAGCAGCATGTGAAGTGCTTTGATCAAAATGCAAGTGGTGTGCAGAAAAGAGCTGTGCTCAGTCTTGAAAGATGTGAGTCATTGAAATGTTGCAGTACATAGCACAAGTAAGGCTCTCCATGCTCTCTATTAAGGTTTGGAAATCATAGGATTGGTTTGTACTCAGTTTAAAGTTTGAAGGACACTACTATATGGAAACTAAAATGTCATAGTTACATATCCTTCATATTTTAGGAAGAATAGCAGGTACCTTTTGAGAGGAGACTGTGAACCAGTATTGGTTTTCACAGTGGAGATGCCTAGGATGAATTTGTTCTTGGAAGGAAAGTAGTGATCCTTATTCCCAGAGCTGAATTTTTTGTCATCTCACACTTTTGGTACTTTCCTGTATTTTACCCTTGAAATGCTCTATTTTTTTGCTTGTAATTGTTATGTTGTTGTCTTTAAGTTATTTTTAGCATCCTTGCAGTGAAATCAGGTCCTGCAGAGGAAAGCTGTTCACTGAGAGTTGCCTAGCCAGCAGCATGACTTTTCCTAAACATGAACTTTTCTTAATTCCTCAATTTTGCTCCTTTTGTGCACCTCCTTTGGACAGAAATGCAGAACAGGATGAGACACTTCTCTCCTGAAAAAAATGTATTTGGTAACATCGTAATTCAGAGTGGTTGCCTGTGTGAAGTGCCCAGTGCAGGTGTCCTCGCCTGGTGTCCGTGGGACCTTCTGTTTGAAGAGGTTTGAGCAATGCCAGCCATCATCTTGGAGAGGTCTGTGAAGAGTTAAGCTGGTTTTCGTTGTCTTACACATACTAAGCCTCATGGAAGATTTAGATATTTGTTTCTATGTTTTGTGCTTTTTGAGAAAGAGCAGAGAATAGTCAAGTGAGTTGCCTGAAGTCACCCAGCCTGGCAGAGCTGGGAATAGGTTTCCTGGCTCCCAGTACTGTACTTTAAACCACAAGATTAGTCTTTTTTGAAAAGGATAATCTCTATGTTCAAAGAAGCCTTTATAAAGCTCCCATTAACCCTGGTGCTGTACCTAGTGAGGAATCTAATTTATGTTCTGGCAAATGAAAGCCGTTTCAAAGACCTTAGTGCTGCAGGTCACTGTCAGACCTTCAAGGTTCGTTGCCACCAGTTTAATTTTTCTCCTGCTTGGATTCGACTCTGTTTTTCCTCAGAAAGGAGGAGCAAAACTGGACTTCTGAGGAAAGATTTTGAGACATCCAGTTGTGTATAAATGAGAACAAGGTCCATGCAAGGTTTTTTGTTCTGCTTAGTTAATGTGCAGAATGTCTAATATTCCTACTCCTTCCTTGAAAGAGAGATCTTCTGGCAAAGCTCTTTTTCCTTTTTTTCATTTTTCTTTTTTTTTTTTGTTGCATTTTATCACTTAGTCAAGATCTGAAGATGTGAATTCCAGTAGCCAATGACTGGAAATGTCCTTTCAAACTAAAATGCTGAACTTTAGAGTTTACCCCTGAGTCCTCGAGCTACCTTATCTGAACAGCAGAGGAAATTTTTTTCCAGTTTTCTTCTGTTATCAAGGTGGAACACAGCTTCTGGATGTTAGAGAAGTAGCAGTATATTAACCTCAGCCCTGCTTTTGCTCAAAGATCGCAAGTGTTTTACAGGGTTGGCTAAAAATTATTTAACTTTTGGAGTGGAGGGAGGAGGAAGAGATGGACAGAGATTTAGCTCTCATCACTGAATGCCTGAAGTGAGAATAAAAGCCAGGGCTTTCCTGATGCCATGTTCTACTAATAACACTTTTACAAGCTGGTTATATAATTATCTGTTACCGTGAGCTTTCCCCCCCCACTTCAGGCAGATCAGTTATTTTATCCAACCAGAGCATTTTGTGTAGATCTTTGGATAATCCAGTGTCATCAGTTCTGCACTGAATTGCAGAAACAAAGCTGGCTGTTACAGTTTACAAGATGTAACAGACTTCGGGGGGTTTGTTGTTGTTGTTTTTGTGGGGTTTTTTTCCTTTTTTTTTTTTTCTTATTCTGGATGTCAGGAAAGAAATTAGGAGAAAAAGGTGCTTGTATTATGTCTATAGAAAAACTGTTAGAGAAGTAGACCTGGTTTCCTCTGTGTCTGGGCAATAGTTTACTGCCCTCCTCTCAAATTACGGTGCTGTTTATAATATGTGTTTTAATAGTGTAGTTAGCATTAACATTTATGAACATCATAATAATAATTTGCTGTTTCTGGCAGATATCACTATTATTGTGTAAACAGCCAAGGGTTCGTAGCAATCTGCAAATTTATTGGCTATAAAGTCAACATTAAATTAAGCTAGAGAAGAATTCCTGTATGGCGTGTGTGTTGAAGAAGATTTTCATCCTGTGCTCTGGAAGGAGAGCCACAAGCACTCCATCACCTTTTTTATGGAGCAGCCTTGCCAGATGTGGAGTAAAACACGGAGTGTCTGTCTCTTAAGCACGCAAAGGGCTCTGTGTCGTTTCCCTTGGCAAACACGTGTCAGCCAAGCTCCTTCCAGATGGAAGTGGAGGTGGTGGTTCATGGCCACCTCAAGCTGAGGGGTGAGTGTGGAATTACTTGCAGCGTGTTGCAAGAAGCAGCTCCTGAGATTTTACTCAGCCTCAAAATCCTGGGAGTCCCAGCTTTTTTCCTTTTTCTTTTTTTTAACAGATCCTTCTCCCCTCTGCCTTCTCCCAGAAGCAGGGAAGGGACCACAGGGCTCCTGCCTGCTTCCAGCCCCAAGAGCAGTTGCCTCAGTCACCAGGCAACCCTGTTGGTTCCTATTTGGGTTTTCATTAGGGCAGGTCCACATGTTTCACAGGACATCGAACAAGCACTAGATGGGGAGGTGGGTTAGGTATCACTGGCCCTACCAGGCATTAAAAGCTATGGCAGGGAAAGCTTTCCTACATCCAGGGAAGTACAGATGTTTTTGGATGGGGCTGAACAAAGTGTGAGTAGGAAGAGATAACTTCTTGTATTTATTTTGACATTAGATCCTACAGTGACGTGAATTAGGAAGCCAGGTCTGTGTAAGGAGCTGTGACTCATATTACAACATTGGACTGGCTTGAAACACCATTTCCTATTTCAAGCCTATGCCTTACTGCATATATGTCCCATTAAGGTGGTAGCTTAGGTGTTTTCTTGTAATAACAAAAAAATTGTATAAAAGCCATTAATTTCTGTGTTGGAGTATGTCAGGACTGCATTAAGCTTGGAATAAGTTCAGAAGGTCTGACAGATAAACAAGGTGGTGCTTTTGGCTATCCAGAGCAGTGCAGACACTCACCTAAGAATATAAAAACGACATATTAGTTCTACAAACATGGGACAGATATGTGTTTTTGCAACTTATTCTTCAATCTGAGACTAAGCCTGTTGCAAACAGGCAGCTCACACATCCAAGTTAGCTGGTTGTGGCTAGCTGCTTCATCAGGGTTGATACCAATAGGCAGTTATTTCATACTTTTGCAGATCTTTCTTTGCTAAATTAGTAGAAAAAAAAGGTGCCGAAACTTAGATTTTACTGGGGCACTGTGGTGGAACTCGCTACCACTGGTAGAAACGTGTGAGGTACCTGTGTGTGGCTGCAGGCTCCCTCAGTGGCTTTTCCTTTGTCTGACCCTGAGTGAGGAGGAAGAGTTTTCAGTGCTGACAGCACTTTAAGGTCGATCTCCCTGCTGAGCCACCGGCCAGGGCTTGTTTGTGGTGAGCACACTGAGGGCTGCGCTCCACACTGTGCAGCATCCAAGGAGAGGCAGAAGAATAGCTGGCTGTGGAGATCAGATTAAAGGGAAACAGCAAGGCTTTACAAGCTTTTTCTATCTTAGTGTATTTTATTGTCTCATCCTGCTTTTTCAGGCCATAGTGAACAGGTACCTTTCTTCCCTCCATTCACAAGCCAGGTCATTGTTTTTCTTTGAGGGGCAGAAGAGGTGTAAGGAAATCACCTGACTCCTTAAGGGATGATCTGGACTTTCTGTTTATTTTGAGGCTCATGAAAATAAGTTATTTCATGGCTTGCTTATCAACTGGCACCTACTAACATCCTGGAGGAGGGACACAATTCAAATGCTGGAGGAGCCCCACTCATTGCTGTTACAGGAGAAGTCTTGTCAGGAGGGTGCAAACCGGCTGCACAGCTTGAATGGCATGGTGCCTGAGGAGTGCATGAGGGCAGGGAGTAAATCACTCATGAGTTTTGGCCCATGCATGAACTATAAAAAATAAAGGTTGGCTTAGGTAGATCAGTCGGCTATATCAAAAGCTGTAAAAATTCCCTTTAAAAAATTATTCTCCCAGTAAGTTTTGAAATGTTTGCAGAAACTTCAGCCAGGCAATCCACTCCAGATTTTGGCACTCATCCTTTCCCTTCCCCGTGCTCATGCTGAGCAGATGAGTGCAATGGCCAGACCTAAAATGAAGAGCATCTACAGTCTGATCTCATCCTCCCTTGCTGCCTTTGGCTGGAGAGGAGGAGGAGCTTTGAAATCGGATTATTACTTCGAGCCTCTTGGCTTTGGAGCTACAGACTGTTCCCCACGTTGCCAATGGGCTTAAAAGCTTAGCAGAACTCCCACTAGGTACCCAGGAAGCCTCTTACCCGCAGGAGATGGTGACACGGCAGGATCAGCTGTTCTTTATTTATCGTGCAGCTGAATTGTCTGGGGAGGGACCATCGCTAACCCGCTGGTGTTGTTTCCAGAAACAACATCAAGAACAGGTAGAGCCGAGCTGATGCTGTTCCACAACAACATGTTTGTGCTCACACAAGGTGCTGTGTAAAACAGTTGATAGATTTTTTTTAGTCTTTAGCTGCCGGTAGTACTTAGCCCATAAACAGGAATGCTAAATCCAGCATTTGTGGAGAAAGAGAGTTTGGGGTTGGTTTGGTTTGGTTTTTACTGGCGAGGTACTGCTGGCATGGGACTGTGAGAGCTTAATATATAGAAATTATATGATACTATGGGTTAGACTCAGAATGGTGCTGACCTCTAGCTGTCTCCTCACCACCTTCCTTACCCTGTCTTCCCGTGGAAAAAAACCAAACCCAAAAGCCTAAAACAGCACAATCTGCAAGTAGTTTAACAATCTGAATGCATCTGAACCTCCATACAAGTGCAAGTACTAGGAGAGGTCTTTTCCAAGAGATAATAAATGATACCTTTTTGAGGGTGAGGCAAACAGGATGCAATTCAAACAGACTGTGTTTCCTCTCACACTGTTGTGTTTGGAGTTTATTTTCAGCTAGAGGAGTTGAACTTGTAGCTTGGGTAATAGTGGTGAGCCATTTGGGGTGGGGGCTAGGGGAGTTGGTTTGGTTTTTTTTTAAGGGCATGACCCCAGTAATTTTCCAGTAAAGGCACAGACCCCTGATTAGAAATTTAAGCACGCTGGTGTTAGGCTTGCTTTTCTTAATTGCCCTTCACAGACCTCTTGGAAGCCCACCGGTTCTGCTGAGCCTCAAATTTCGTGTGAAGCCATCTCAGTGCCCAGCGCGATGCTTGCCCCTCAGCCAGCATAACTGGCTTATGTTAAATGGTGTAGATTATCTGCTCTGAAGGAAGAAGGGATTATTTTGAAAGGGAGAAATGATCCTTTGGAGGGGAATAGCACGATCTCCCAATGCTTTGGCCGCTAATAAAACTGCTAAAAAGAAAGATGATTGCAGGGGCATTAAGTGTCAAACCTTATGGCTTCTCTCTCAGCCTCACCACTGAGTGAAGCATGCCCCTGGTGAGGATGCTGCAGCTTGTGTTAGTTTCTCCATCTGTAAAATTGCTCTGTGTGTGGGTGTGTGCCTCCCCTGCCTTCACCGGTACTACATGGTTTTAGTGAATGTTCTTTAAATGCTTTGATGCTTTGAGATGAGAGCTGCTCTAGAGGCATAAAGTACTAACAACTAACTATTAAACAGAAACTCATCACTTGTTACTTCAGAGCTTCAAATGCACCCTATCCATGTGAAGAGGTATTTTGCAGGGGGAAGAAATTGAATGAGTAGCAGCTTTACATGTTTGAAGTGCTGAGAATACATAAATTCATAACGAATGTAGTTCTTGTCACAAATCACTTGCGCTGCAGGCGAGATGAGCTAGGAGGAGAGGAAAGCATTATTAGCACTGGTACATGGCTATGGGGCATGAGGGGGACTGGATTGATCAGTCTGAAATCTCTTTTCAGTACAGTTTAGCCGCCCAGCATGAGCTACTCGTATTTGTTTGTATTACACAGCAGTGAAAAATTCCAGTTGGAGAGCAAGCAGCTGCATGCTGTGCAAATAGGGGAGGGTCCCTGTCCCAAGGGGAAGATCAGGCAGCCGGTTAACATAGATGGAGAACAAGAAGCCACAACTCTTTTCACGAGTGGATAGGTGGTAGATAGAGAGCACTGTGGTCTCAGGGTTTTAAGCATCCTAATAGAGGCTAAAGGAGGACAAAATGTGAGTATGCCCATAAACCGAGCCTGAAACATTCTAACCTGAGCAAAATGTCCATTGGCATTGCAAAGAGTTCACATTTTCAAACCTACTTAGGCTAAACTGAGCAGAATTTAGTGGTTGTAGCTAAAGGGAGCTGCTGTTGGAGAGGATGGCTGGCATTCCCCACTGCACTGCTGGCACCAGCGGGGAGCACGTGACATTTGTTCTTTGCAAACAGCCATAATGTGGAGGCAATACGACGAATTCTCCCTGGCTTTCTGTTTATAACCAATCTCCCTCATACAAAGCCGTCATCTCACACCTCTGCTTAGCCCTGGAGTAACATCATGCTCCTATTTACAACGCGCTTGAAATAGCCTTCAAAGTCTGCTCTCAGAAAGTTGAGGGAGAAGACCTCAGAAGGCACAGATAGATGTTAAGGGGGGAACCTGAAGAAATGGAAAAAAGAGAATACCTTTGCTGCTCTTGCTTTTTCCCCCTCCCCAAATGAGAGTCCCCTTCTGACAGGATAGCTTTTCTCCTCCCTCGTGTGTTTGCTCTTCATCCTTTGCCTTCACCCACACCAGACTGGAGGCTCAGAGAACAGCTGAGACCACTGTGGTGATGAGTGTCACTAAACCTCTTCGCCTCACACCCCAAAGCTACTGTAGAAGGCCAGCTTGGCTTTCCATGAGCTCGTGTTCCACAGAGGGAACAGAGGGTGAGGTGAAGATGATGATGTTTCCTTGAGAACAGCTGCTGACTTGTTCCCCCCTGCCAGGAACACAGGGAGGGTGTTCAGCACCCACTTTTCTTGCAGTGGAAAGGCAGAGTGAAGAATCTGAGGGTCCCTTTAGCTTAGGAACCCATAAACCCCTGGAGCATCAGAGAGACCAAAGTCAATGTGCAGGCTTTTGCAGGATTTTGCGGAGGCTGGGAGAGCTACACCCAGCTGCAGACTTGGATAACAGTCTTGGATCTCCATCTAGCTGCTTCAAATTAAGATGACATGGCTGGAAGACTCCATCAGGACCAGGATTAGTAACTTCTTTCTGTCTTTGTGGCAGCCAGTTAAACCTAGTGCTGTTTGCTCTTGTAGGGTGCCATGGCCCTAGGAACAGCCCCAAGTGCCTACGGTGCCCTCCTGGCTTGTCATGCAGAGCACGGCACTCTCAGTAGGTTTCATATTTTGAAAACTATTTACATATGGTGGCAGGAATCCCAAGCAGGAAGAACGTGACCCTGGGCTGCAGGCAGCATGCTGGCTGCTGGCTGGGGACTTGGTTTTCTCAGGCACGTTGAGTAGGTCCTGGGGGCTGAGCACACTAACGGACCAACAAACTGAGTTGTGGGGCTTGGCAGAGCAAGCGGCTCATGGTGTAGCCTCAGCTCTGGGATCATGCCCAGTGGTACATTGCTGTCCATTGCGATGACCTTCTGCTGCTGCTTTGGGTGAATTGGCTGGGCGTGTTCTGTGGCCAAAAGAGGGTTGCTACACTTTCCTCTCTGGACTGTGTTGGCAGGAGCAGTAATCCCTCCCCAAGTCTCTGTCCTCCTGAGACAGCTGGCTCTTTGGTGAGGCAGACGGGCACATGAAGCGCACAGGCTGACTTCACACTAGCAGGGATAAATGGCACTTTTTGGAAGCATTTCAGATCTGCAGTTGACTTCTCGTCTTCCTACCCATTCCCAGTACTTTTTGGCAAGAGTTTGCCAAACTTCTGCCCAGGTACTTGTCGTCTTTAATTATCAGTGAAGGGAAAAAACCATTCTGACTCGATTCAGTGACTGTGTTGAAGTTTCAGCGCATGGCTTGGGGCTGGCTCAGCACATCCCACTGGTAGCTCTCAGTGATCTCCTAAAGCCTCTGCAAAAGCCTGTTGAGTCACTTGGGAGCATTGCAATGGAAAGCTGATAATGGCAGCGGTATGGAAATAGAGCTGAAGGGATTGGGGATTTTACACTGATGGCTAACTTGGACGAGGCTTAGCTGTGCTTAAACTGGTTATGTCCATCAGATTCGGTTATAGATGATTCAGCTCCAGCACAGAGGAAGCCTTTAAACTGTAGTCCTGTACCTCAGCACAGAGCCTGGGGAGGAGCCTAACTTCTGAAGTGAATCCCCCAAACGTTGTGAGACTGCCCCCTGAGCACACAGCTTGCTAGAACCTGGAGGCTGACTGGCTGCTTTCTATAGTTCAAAAAGTCAGTGTGTGAAACATCCCCCCCATCACCTCTGCACTGGGTTGGTGGCAGTGTTGTGAACTCATTTGTTTGCTATTATCTGGAAAGTTGACTGTCCTTCCTCTCAAAAATCTGGGCAGATACCAAAAAGGCACACATTTCATGGAGCGTGGGGCTTTGGTCACCACATGTCCTGATGTCACAGCATTTGTGTGCTGTCAAGAGTGTGACTGAAGTAGCAATTGCAACAAAATGCAGGTAATGTTGGGATTTCATCCATGCTTACAGCAGCCCTGTGGGAGCAGTATGTGTTTCAAACCCCCAGCCTGGGGGGTTAACCATACCTGCCAGAGTGCCTAGTGTGGGGCAGGCAGCAGGCCCTTCTGTCCCAGCCCACCCCTGTCAGCTTTTTTCCCAGGGAATGGGGAGGGACAGGTTGGTGCCCTCTCACCCGCCCCGGCTAACCCTGCTTTGGGCCAGTGCTCCTTCTGGGAGAGGTGGTCACCCTTGCTCCCACCCTTGCTCTGGTGGCTGCCTGTTCCCGACAGTCCTTGCCTGACTCAGGGGGGATTTAGTACCGGGCTGGGGGGAGGGAAAGACGTTAAACAGGCTTTTCCCTAATGAGGTGTGACGCCAGCTGGAGAGGGGGAGAATCCTGCTTTTCTCCTGTCTGTTGCTCTCTCCAACTAGAGGAGGAGGAGATGTGTGTCCCCCCCCCTTCCTCTGCTGATTTGCTGCCTCTTCTGTTTCCTTTCTGTGCTGTCCCCAAAGCGTTTTGGCAAGGTTCAGATTTCTGTGCTCACAGCTCAGTGCTCAAAGAGAAAAGGGGAAAAACAAAAGGATTGGAAGCGTGGGGAGGATGGTGGCGGGGAGGAAGCCCAGCCGCTCGCCCTGGCCAGGCTGGAAAAGTGTGGGGATGGGTGACTGAGGCAGGGTTTGCCCTTTGGACCAGGAGGGGTTTGGTGGCCTCTTTCTCCTGAGAGTCCCTGGCATCACTTCGGCCACCTCTGCTCACATGCTTCACTTGAGGACGGTGGTGCTTTGCTGGCTTGTCCCTTGTTGTAGAGGAGGACTGGGAGAACAAAGTTTATTCCTCCTACTGCAAAATGTGGGCTGAAGTGTTAGGCGAAAACCCGAGGAGATCCTAAGTCTTTGTTTGTGAGATATTAAGATTTGCCTCGTGCCCTCCTGGTGTCCCTATCTTTCTCACAGCACCCTAGTTGTGTGGGAAAAGTCCAGGATTTAGGTGTTGTGGGATGGAAGCTGGAGAATCCAGTGGAATAGAAAATGGTGACATTCAGTTTAACAGGACCAATATTAAACAGCCCTGGGAAATGAAAGTTCCTCTCGCTGCTCTTAGCCTATTGCAAGCAGCAATAGAAAAAATGTAAGCAGAAACACTACAGGATATCTTTTTTCCAAGACCAATAATCATGGTTATACTCAGATCGTGCCTTTACCATAGCCTGCTGGCACTGGGTGTTCCTGTTGGTAGGAACCCAGAGGACCAGCATGGGCTCCAAGCATCTCCCCCATGGCATTGGGGAGTGCAGCGCAAGTGTTTTTCCACAGAAGTGCCGACAGCCTCCTGCCTGCCAAGGATGGACCCTCATTACCCCTGTGCCATGTGTGTGCTGATTAATCCTGGCTTCTTCCAGAGCCCTTTAACCCAGTGAGGCACTGGGATTCTGCACCCAGCCCTGCACTGGTCTGTACCCATTAGCCAGGGCCTGGGAACTCTCTCAGCAGCTGGGTCGGGTCCCCAAACTGGTGCTGCACCTGCCTGAGGACGAGGACAAAAATCACCCCTCTGGGAGACAGCAGGCAGCAAGAGAGGTGGGAAACCACCCAGCCAGGTGTTTCAGTCCCTGCCCAGGAGGCAGCACCTTGCCCAGTGCCCCAGGAATGTCCCCCCGCTCCTGGGATGACCCGCCAACTCCAAAAATGTAAAGGTCACGCCAGGGCCTGGAAAACAATGGCTGCAGATAGGGGCTATCTGAGCCAGTTGTGGCCACTGCTCAAGGAGTGTTAGTCAAACAGCAGGCTGAAAAGGCTCACGGGAAGCAGTTTAAATATTCCTTCATACAAAAGGCTGTCACATCTTAGCAGAGGCAGACTACTTACTGACAGCTTTAACAGACAAGTGTATGTGGATGAGGGAGAGAGGCTGAACCGGGTGAGGGGAATATTCTGAAGACTTATCTTCCCCCTGCCCTTCATTCTGGGTTCTAACATGTCATTTTTCACAAGTTGCAAGTTTCCTGTTGTAATGTGGTAACACATCTGGGATGTTTTAGCATATCGCACACGTTAGGTCCTACATCCTCCCCCCTCCCTCAGGTGTATTTATAGAAGGCAGATATTCACTAAAGTATTTTACAAATAAAATAAATCAACAACTCTAAAATATTAACCAGTTACCAAGTAGTAAGTGGGGTCAGGAGCTGGACTTGATCCTTTGGGGTCCCTTCCAACTCACGATATTCTGTGATTCTGAGTGAATTCACTCAGTAATTACTATTTATATGGTGTGATTACTATTTATGCAACAATAATATCACTCTCTCCAAGGGATTGCAAGCAGCAACTGCAGCTTTTTAATTAACTTAACCATGAAGCAGGGTATTTTTCTAGAGGCCAGAATGGAGATTCCTGGGACTTTCCCTAGCTCTGTGGCAGGGACACTGTATCAGTCTTTGGCTGCCCGCTGTCCTTTCCTTGCCTCGGGTTTCCACATGTAATAGACATGTTTAGAACATACTTCACAGGGCAGGTGTCAGGCTTCTGCTCATGAAGCACTTTGGATGCTGTACAAAAGGTAAATAAGGGCAGTGTTTATAATGAAAATATGCCATTAATACATTTCCAGTAAAAAAACCCCTACAAGTAGCGTTTAATCTGCAATCTGTTATCAATAATTTTATTACTGCAGTTACTGCAGTCTGATAAAAAAGCACTTTCTCTTCTTTATTGGGTAAGTGCCAAAACGTTTATCCTTTATTCTCTGGCCATTAACCTTTATTCTGTAGCCATTAGCTTAGCCATTTGTGTAACAGTCTGTTGAGTAACATTCAAGTAGGAATTTGTATTCAATCCATTATTTACTCTGAAGCCCAAAAAGAATAGCTTCTGATGCCTATGTTGTTTATCCATATTAAATCTTATTAAGTGGTGTACTAGTGATGATAAGTCTTATAGAAAGTGGATTTTACTTACTGTGAATGATTTTCTGGCATACAAATAAAACTGTAATTAACCCGGTAGTATTTTGAAAACAAAGCTTGAAATTGCTACCTGAAAAAAAAATATTTCTCACAACACGTGCAACATTCATAATAACTAAGTTTCAGAGGTTTATCCTTTTTGTGAATCAGTTTCTGCATCACATCTTTACGTGAACTCCATCGTGCTGAAATAAGCCATGATAGTCTCCATCGAGAATTGAGGTTTTAGGTCACGAGTTCTGACATCCCTCTGATCCTTTCCTTTTTACTGGAGTTGGAAAAAAAAGTCACCCAAAGAGAAACAGGTTAAATAATTAATATGCCTGCTTTTCTTTGAGCCATTTACTTGGTAGCTTTCAGCCATTTCTGGCAATCCATCTGAAACTGCTACTTCTCTGTGTAAGTGGCTTTTAGGGCCACACTTTCTGAGCACACCTTTTAAATGAACTCACCAGCTTCGGCAAGTGGAAGCAAAGCAGAAGAATGAAACAGTTGATTCCTGCCCATCAGCTGAACATGGGAGAAATCATGGCTTTCTTATTAGGCTGTCGTATCTCAACCTCACTGAAACATATTTTTCTGCATCCAGACAAAAGCATTACTCTTCTGGCTGGAGAGTGACATTCAGTAAAAACCTTTCAAGGTCTTCCCATAAACTCTTGCCATGAAGAGGTAGTAGAAGCAGTACTTTTAATGATGGAGAAAGTCAGCTTACCCAGTGTGTGCTCTGCTGCTGTACACATATGTGAGGCTACTTGGGTCTTTTTCGTCCTGATGAGCTCGCAGTAAATTTTAAGGAATTAGTTTGATGGTTGGATTTTTTTTTCTCTCCTTTCTGCTCATTAGGAACTGGAAGCTGCTCTTCACAGGGATGATGTGGAGTTTATCAGCGACCTGATCGCCTGCCTTCTTCAAGGTTGCTATCAGCGCAGAGACATCACGTGAGTAACCTCACTCTGTGGCTTAAGCACTTTGCAAGGGGAGCTAATTAACACGGTTGTGGGGATGTTTCACGGCTTTAGAGTGATGACATGGCACTGATCAGCAGCCACCAGCAATCAGGCCAGATGCTTCACCGAGTGGAAGGGAATTCCAGCTCTCTTGGGTTGAGTTGTAGGCTTTTAATTGTACAGGCCCGTTAAGCAAACTTCTTTGTTCAGATGCCATGCGACTGTGTTTGATGCTCTGTGGTAGTGCTAGTGCAGGCACCCACATCTGCTGTTACACTCTGCACTATGTTTGGTCAAATTAGTGATATTACACTAAGTCATTAAATCATCACATGTGTTTTCAACATTTATATGTGTGCATAACACAGAACTTGCTGCCCTGCAGCCACCTCACTTGCATGGAAAGTCCCATTGCTTTACATAGGGACAATTATGATTATTTTCTTAGAAATAAGAGGAGTTTTGAAATCACTTCATTTGCAGGATGTTGGAAAGTCTTTTGACACATTCTCTTGAAGTTTGACATGTTAGTGTCCACTAAAGTAACCTTCCCAATTGAGACATCAGTAAAATATCATTCTTTAGAGAGTTGGCACTCCCAGAAAACGTGCTCCCAGTGATAGGTAAAGCTTGTTGCAGTGTGTTTTATTTGTTCTTCTGTGAGTCACATTAATAGCAAAGCACAACTTTTGAGATGAACACAGCTTGGCAACATACGCAGTCGCTTGGAAGCAATTCTGTGCCCTAAGATCCCCTGTTGTGGAGAGGCTCAGGCTGGTGCATAGGCACAACCACAGATGCTTCCATTGAAAGCTCTATTTCTAATCAACTGATTATGTTCAACAAAATTTATATAGTTAAGTAAGTGACAGATATATATATGTATGTGTTTGTGTGTGTCTCTCTCTACGTATACACACACACACACACATATATATATATATATGTCTAGGTCCTCTTGCATTGCTGTGTTAACATTCAGCATCAGTGAGTACCAGGACCTGAACCAGGCAGCTGTACTGCATTTGCTGTCTCTGAATGAAACTGATGTGATGAGAAGACTGATTGTAAAGGAACTGCAGTCGTGTACATCTTCTTCATCAAAATAGCCACAGAGCAATATAAGCCTAGTTAAAAATGTGCAACAATTTTATTTCTTCTTACTAAAACCATCAAAAAGTAATGGCTAAAGCGTTTTCTCAGCTCAGCCTTGTAGAAGCAGTGAAAGATTAGCCTTTGATAAAATGAATAAATTCCATATTGCAAGGTTGTTCAAAACTCTCTAGATCTACGAGTGTCCGCTTAGCAACTGCACTGTGCAATTGCCTTCCCTTTCACAACTGTTTTAACTAACAAAATTCAGGGGTGAATCGTGGGTGAGTTGCCAGGCATTGGCAAGTTGTCTGGGGAAGGCTGCACATGTACATGTCAGCTCAGCAGTGTTTATTCAGCACTGCATGTAGGTCCTGGCTTGTGTAAGTACAGCTTTGGTTAACTCTGAGATGCAAAACCTGCCGGGAGGTAACTCTTGTCGCAGAGGGAAGAGCTGGTCACTGTGCAGCGGCTTTGTGCAGCCTGGTCAGGGTGCACATGCAGCATGGGCAGGTACCTGCACAGGTGTTGATGTGTGTCTGTCCGTGTACCAGAGGTCTGCCCAAGGAAGTGGAGGAGTGTGAAGCCACATAGTGAAGTTGTGAGAACTTGCACCTCTCCCAAACAGTGCTGAGGAAATCCTGAGGTGCCTGAAGGAGAAACCAGATGCACCTTTTCTGCAGGACCTCCTGCAGAAGGGGACTACCCCGTGGGCAGGGGGATAAAGAGAAAAGAAATCTCTGCAGAGGAGGTGGGGGAAAAGAGCACAACAGGAGCATCATGGAGGAAATGGCTGTAGGAGTGTAACAGGAAAACTGCCTGGAGCCACTGGGATGTTGGAGAGGTGAGCTCTGAAGCACTGCAGAGGAAGCAATAGGAGAGGCTACCTGGAAACAGAGGGAAAGGTGCTGTAGGCAGAGGCAAGTCATGAAGGAAGAAGCATTAAGATGTAGTCTAAGTATCAAAATCTATAGAGAAATGAGAATAAAAATGATGGCTTGGATACACTTCTCAGAAACAAACTTGCCACACTGTTAAACAGTTACAAACAACTGTGGAATATTTATCCAAAAGCCTGAATTTTTTCCTTTTCGCATTTATTTCCAACACCTTTGTTCCCTCTAACCCAGTTCAAGAGGCACAGGCCTTGGCTGATGCACACCTTTCCTACTGCACTTTGTTCGTTCCCAGTTAGTTGTAAGGAGCTGAGCCTCTAATTGAGATTTTGAGTGCTCAGCAGGCAAAGACACGCAAATATAAAATGAAAAATTTGTGTGGGGTTTTTATACTTGGCTTGTCACTGGTGGGCCAGGACTCCACACTTTTTATGTTGCAGGCAGATAAGAGGCGGGGAAAAATCAGCAGTTTCACAGCTCATCACGGTGGCATTACTGCAGCATCTCTGCGGTCGTTTGTGCTCTGAATCCTCCTGCCGAGGCTGTGAGCTGTTAATATCGAGGCTGTAAACTTCACTCCCTTTTGCACCTCGGAGAGAAAGGCAGGAGAAGCTTGTTCTCGTCCTTGTTCCTGGGCTGGAGCACTGCAGCTCAAGCACAGGATGTTTCATATAACTTCATATAAAACATAGTTTGCCTGCCTCTCCAAGGGGTTTTGAGGTTTAATTAGTTTTGTATCGTGTCTGACATCTTTGATGGCCAAAATGTTATCTGCCTATGCTTTCTCACAGTCTGTCTGGGAGCAGCTTGTAGTTCTTGTCACATCTGTTTTGATGGCGTGCAGAACTTGTGGCAGAGCTGGGCTGCCTGGCTTTAATCATGCATCATAGAGGGGTATAAAACTGTCACATACCTTTGCTAATTATAATGTACTCTCAAGTAATTTTGGAAGTGGCTGAGAGCCCTTCTAATGCACAATTTAACATGCTCTAGTTTGATTTGCTTTTAATTCTTTGAAAAAAATGAGATTAATACTTTTGTAGGGTTCTATGATCCTTGGTTTTGAAGTAGAGCAACTTTGCCTTGGTTTTGATATTCTTCATGACAGATTTTTTTTTTTTAAAGAAACACATACAAGAGAGAGACTGTTTTTTCCCTGCTTGATGGCTAAGGAGTGTTGAATGTCTGGTAATGCAAGAACTTCTTTGAGTTATGGATGTGTGTGTTTAACTACAGAGACTGCTTAATGGGATGCTATGTGATCTTCTTCAAACTCTTATTTATCATAACCTATCATAGCTATTAGGAACACTCCATTGACCTGTTTCTTCCCTTGTTAAGTACTGTAGAAGTATAGAACAAAAAAACCCCACTTGCCTGACTTCTGGCATCTTTAGCAATGACCCTCTAGCTGTCCTTGCCTGGCACTGGGTGGTTTGAGCACTCAGCTAGGACAGTTTTCCCATTGGTTTTCTCTTTTTTACTCTGAGCCAAAATACTTGTGTGTCCTGATCTGCAGCTTTTGTTGTTTTATAAATGCCCTTCACAGTATCCATATACCATCTGTACATTGTTTCATGCTATAGGCACACACACACTTGCTTCATGACAGATCCACACGTTTTCCCTGCTTCTGACTTTTGTGCACAGGTCTTAAAATGTCTCTGTTTTCTTCTGATTGTTTCAAAATACAAATACCTGGGAAGAAGGGAGACCTGGAAAGAAGGGAGGGAGAAAACCCATATTAGATTTTGGGCGTTATAGAAAATAAATACAAATGTAGCAGTTAGAAAAACTGCTAGTGCTTCCTTCAGATTCTCTCTGATATAAATTGGGTAGCTGCATAGTCCCTAGGGGCTGCTACTTTAATTCCAGCAGGAAATGTGATTTGATGACTTGTATGAAGACAGGAAGATCAGAGCTTCAGCTACAGCAGCAGCCGCAGCAGGAGCCTTCTGCAGCTGTTTTTAAGTAAGAAGTGATGGTGTGACATGGATGTGTATACTCAACTAAAATATCCTAGAAAAGCTCCTGCTGTTCAGCATTTCTTTGGGTGAAACTCATTTTTCACTGCTCTGTTATTGCATTTTGCCTGTTCTTCTAATGTGATGGCATAAAAAGTTTCAATGACTTTATCACATTTCTCATTGGGATGCATTTTGTGTGCTGCTATTGTGTCTCAAAAAACCGTCTCAGTTGTTTTTTCCTATAACATTTTTTCAACATGGACAAAAGCCAGAAGGTGAGGAGGAAGGAAAACAATATCTCTGACTTTTTTTTTTCCTTGCCCCCTGAGACTATTTTCTTCTTTATACCCCAGGAGATTGGTCCATCACTGTAGTAGAAAACTCTCTTAATTGACTTCTGTGGCACTAAAGAAGGTATTTGCTTCCTTAGGAACCTCAGTTATTTTTGTCTTGTTATTTCTTCCCTAATGCATTGGAATTTTTTTCTTCCCAAGTGGATCATCAATTTTGCACCCACCTTAATCTCTTTTGGAATCTGTAGCCCTGGAGTCTTTGGCTTGTAGTTTGTACCTGGTTTATTCTAACATGGATAATAAGAGGATATTCGGTAACTGCTCTTCCCTTCCCCACAACTGTCTTAGTTATTTCTTTCAAAATGGAGTGAATTCAACAGCTCAGTCCATGCCATAGGATCTGGGGCAGCCAGGCTAAGCTCAGTCACAGCAGACCTGGTGCCCATCACGTTTGGAAGGAGTTTTAACAGCCAGCTCTTGCAGTTGTGCCATTGACCTTGATTTTAACAACTGCTCCAATGGCCCAGCCACAAAGCACCTCACTAACTCAGAATCATATTCATGAATGCCAAGTGAATATCAACAAGATCAGCATTATTTACAGTCTGACTTTTAACAAGCGCTGCCTTGCATACATCACAGATATTGGTGGATGGCCTCTGGAATCAACTCAGTATCATGGGTACCATGGGGGAGCAAGGGAGATGAAGTGGCTACGTTGGTTATCTTAAATCTAATTTTAATATTTATTATAATAATAGCCAAGCCATGCAAGGTGAGCCTTCTAAAGGGTAAAAAGTGAAAATGAGGCAGCTGGCAGGTGTTGGGAAAGGAAGGATGAGATTACAGCAGTAAAATAACACGGTCATTCAGAGATTAATGAGAAGCATAGTGGAATAAAATTACAGAGTTCAAGTCTAACTAAAGCTAAGTAAATGTCTTTGATTCTCAGATGGATAAAATGAATCTTTAGAAAAAAGTTTGAAGAAAAGTTGGTAGCTTGTTCTGGAAGTGCTATTCCATAGATGTGGAGAATAAGGACTGAAAATGGTGGAAGAAAGAGAGGAAAAAGCTGTTATTGTCAGGGCAGATGGATGAGAGACAAACAGATTGGATTGCTGGGGAGAGGGAGTTATGCAAAACATTGACAGGGAGGAATAAGTGGCTAAACTTCAAAGGATGAATAGAGAGCAGTGAGCGAAGGGTCTTGGAGACTGCAGTGATGTCATCGTGCCAATGTCAGAGCATGAAATATGAAAGGGACAGCTGTATTTATGAGTTCTTGATGTTGCAAAGCAAGTACTCTGGAGAGGAGAAAGAAAGCAACTATGAAAAGAGAAACTGAGGAGGCAAATGAAAATATCTTCTACTTTAGAGGAAGAAGACAAAGAGAGAGAGAGAGAGGGGAATAGGATGTGGAAATTCCCCTGGTGTGAAACCTTATGCCCTCACTTTTGAGACTTGCACTTCAAGGCAGTGATGCTCCAAAACACTGGTGCAGGATTTTTCCTCCAGCACAGTTGGTTTTGCAGAGCACTTCTCAGCAGCTCAGCCAAGTTCAGAAACCAGTCTTTAGTCCAAGGGTGAATACTGGAGAAGCTCTGAAGTTTTTGGAGCCTGTTAGCCTTAGTGGGCTTGTTGAACAGCTGAGATAGCTGCTGGCCAGCTGTTAGGGCACTACAATAATTTGGTGTGTGATATCAGTCTCTGTTCTAAGTCACCTATGCTTTTACTTTTTCTGCAATTTTACCTTCCATCCTTCCTCAGTTTCTTTCTGGCTCTACCAGTGTAGTGGTTTAAACTTTAGAGAAAAGAAAACGAAAGACCTGTTCTGAAACAAATCCCAGTAGAGACTTCTTTAAGACCTAATTATCTGTAAAAACTTGATTTTATCCTAGGTCTCCAGAAACTTGTAATGCGTGGGGCTGGTTCTAAGCAATGAATTTGCTAAGCTTATTTGCTTCAAGGCAACCCCATGCTAGGTGTTTTGTGCCTCACAAGGGACTCTTTTCTCTGACATTGTGTATTTTTCCATGAGCAGCAAGGCACATAAGGGCTTGTTTCATATGGATTTGTGCTATAATACACGCATGTGTCCTATTTCCCCATCATCATCAAGACAATAACTCCAGCTTCTTCCCCACAGTGCTCATCATCACTGTAATACCCTAAGGTCCTCTCTACAGCCCCTAAACAATCAGAAGTGCTCATGGCACAGCAATACTGTTGTCTTTCCTTGTGGCTATGAATTGGGAGCATGCTTTCTGTTGATGGGCACTAGGAATGAACAATGCAGCATTAAGCTGGCTTCACTTGTTCTTCAAGGATCCAGGAATGAATAGTAAGTAATGATCCTCTTCCAGTGTGAATGCGGAGCACGGTAAGCCCCATTCCCATTTGCTCTTTCAGAATATGGGAGATGTATTTGGGTCTTTTGTAAGTTAATCAGCTCCAACTCCCAAGGGTTGGTCTGCTTCTCTTAAAGGAGTGCCACCGTCAAGTAACAGCAGTAGAAAAGGAAGAAGCACATGGATTAAAATAGGCGTGCCCATCTCGAAGCCTGTTCAGATGCAGCTGAATGTAATTACGGGAGAAGTGAGATGCCCTCACAGAGAAACCAAAGCCCTTGCTGTTCAGTCATAAGGTGGAAGTTTGGCTCAAGGTACATTCCTTTAATCTGGACCACCTACAAGACTGTTCATCCCTACTGAGGTAGCGACTGCTATGGCTTGATCTTCATTTCATCACATCCAGCGTGGCATCTAGTTGGGCATACACGCTGTGGTTGGTTGTCAAGGTCACACAGAATAGTATGCTAAACTACTAAGACTCAAAGTGGGCACATGAAGCAGCGTGTGGCAAGAGCAGGGAGTGCAGCAGCAGTTCTCACACTTCATTTGGCTGTGTGACCATCATCATCCCCCCCCTGCACGTCTTTTCCAAGGTCAGATCAGTATGTGCTGGCTGTGCACCCAGCGTGCACGACCCCAAGTCTCCCTTAGCAGAACCCTTCGAAGCAATACCCAGCTGTCTGCATCTTGTCAGGCCTCTCACCCCTCACGAGTGTTACCCAAATTCCCCCCCAAGGGATTGACGGAGTTGGCTTCCCCCCGAGGTACTTATTCCCTCTCGAGCACTCAGATCTTTCTCTCCCCCTTTTTACTGTATAAAACAATCTGTAACTAGTTTTTCGGTTAGTTAATAAATAGTTCTAACACTGGCTCTTTTTGTATTCCTTTTTGACCCCTCGAGAGATTGCCTTTTGTTATTCAAAGCCGAAGGTAGCTGACACAGAAGCAATGCAGAAGCCCCCGGGCTTCGCACGCTGTCCCGGCTGCGGGATCGTTATGCCTATAAGCGATTCCCATCGTCAGTGTGATAAGCCTTGGAGAAGAAATGGGCAGAGAGGAATGCAGCACTCTGAATTCCTGACGGGTGCTGGGAGGCATCCATCCATGTGGGGACTGGAGGAGGTTCACCTACTGATCAGGGCCTTTAAGGATCAGCATTTCATGCAGCCAAGGGATCCTCCTGCCTTTGTCTGACTTTCTTTACAAGGGCCTCCTATCTGTCTGTTGGGGAGAAAGATACCTTCTTTTGTTAAGCTGTGCTCAGAAATGTCCGGGTCAGATGATTTTGTTTTCAGGCCCAGGAATTGCTTCTTGAGATCTAAAACTGATTCTAGGAATTGCTGTGTCTTGGATTTTTTTTGCCCCGAGGAGAACCTAGGTTCTCTTGCATCCAAAAGGTGACACAATTTACTGGTACCATTAAGTCTGTCGGTGTCATCAAGCCTGCTGATGTGCCTGTAAAATCATCAGTTTGGCATCAGTGTTGCTTAATCTTGGTGGGTTTGTGCTTCACCAGGGGACCAGCTGTGTCCCACAGGTCAGTGCATTCTTCCTTCAGCTGGCTGTCCTGCTCTGCACCTCTGTCTTGTGCGCCAGTAACACCAACTTCAGTACCAATCATCGGGACATCTCATCACCATTATCTTCCTGTCCTTTAGTGCCACTGTATCCCCAGTGCCTGCAGTACACAACCCAGCACTGGCCCTGAGACCCAGGATCTCTCTCCTACCTCCTGCCGTCCTGCCTTTGCCACTGATCTCTGTCACTCACTTTCTGATTTTGAACATGACAGACGGTTCTTCACTTCAGGGTTTCAGGAGATTCTTGCCTTTTTCTTGGTCTGAACATACTCTCAAGGAAAAATTCGTGTTCCCAGTCTAAATGCAGTGACAGGATATCCTTGGCTAAGGAAGTGTTGGGCTCCAACTCTCTCAGCTCTGACCCTATTCTTTAGCACACCAGGGAATTCATTGCTCAATGAAAGTTATTTTCGCTGGCCCTTCCCCAGCCAAGATCAATGTCATGGCAAGAGATGACCTACACTTAGACATCTGCCTTGTATCTTGCAGAATCACATGCCAGCCAGACAGCCACAGTTTTTTAGGTGTGATGGTAGGCATTTTCAGTTCTATTGTTAATTTATCATAGGTTATGGAATGAGATAACTTCTTTCCCTGGTCTTTTCCACCTCAGACATAATCTGTGACGGCATCAGCATTGTTGTGCCTCCCTTTCTGGGTAAAGCTTTAGTAACTGATACTGCCTCTCTCTCGGTCTCCCTTGGCTCAACAGATTGATTCCTCAAGGCAGGGAAAGAGTGGCTTTTGGGAACGTGCAGCTTGTCCCCTCTGTGACTTGGTGGACTGTTCAGTGTAACCCCCAGTAAAGAAGCAGAAACCTCCTACAGCCTGACAAACACTCAAGTCTTCTTCCCATTCAGACAGGCAGGATATCTGACAGACCAGGAATTTTCTGGTGGTTCCTATATATTTCCAGATGCAGGATATTTTACAATGTCAGCCATATCTCAAGGACCTGAGGTCTCTATTTTTAAGCAAGAAGACAAAAAGTAGCTGCAATATCATCTGCTTTCTTCCATGCTGGAGGTATGGTACAAGTTTCAGTGCAGTTGTAGGTAAGAGAATGCATGTCAGTGGCTGATGATAGAAAAGGTTTTTTCTTGGAGTTCAAACCTACCCATGTCGTGCATCACCCTGAATGCAACTGATTTGTTATTGCAACCATTGCCTAATGGTTTCAAGATAATATCTTAAAGGTAAAATTGAATAAACTGTGAAATAAGAAGTATCTTGTGGGGTTAGCATGTTGGCCAATCTGGGCAGGTGTGTTTCAACACGACTTTGGTGTGAACGTGGTCACCCTGAGTCAAAACCAACAATGCCCATAGAAAATAACATAATCATTCCATTTATTGTATTTATGTGGATGTAGTTAAGGGAAAAGACAATTTTTAAAACTGTCTCAAATTGTCTTTTCATATTTATTCAAGGTAAATACTCCTTTCTGTTCATCTGTTGCTACATTAATTCATGTTTTCACAAATACACGTAACAATACTGTTTGCTCAAACTAGTGATGTTTCGTGATCTTTTAGCAGAATGATTTTTCCCCCTTTTTAATGCAGTTATCCAACTCATTGATTTGTCATTACCAGTTTTCACACAAATTGCAGCATCGGGAGTGGGGGAGGGAGTTCCTGCTTCTCTGTCCATTCCACTACCCCAAAACCCTGCATGCGTTGAGAGCACTAGTCACCCCTTCATGGAGATTGTGCAGAGACTCACTGAGTTTGAAGTTTTATTTTAAGTTTTATTTTAATCCCGTTAATATTCCCTGAATCTATCTGGGTAGTGTGTGCACTGTCCTGCTCATCCCCTTTGCCCTCAGGACTTTCTCTTTTCATTTGGTACCATATGCCTTCAGCTGTTGTTTGGGATATTTCTGGCTGCTCTGGTTTCATAGCTGCTCATATTCCTATTTTTTCCTCTCCTTAAAAAACAAAGAAATACAAGGAGCCCTGGTTTTACCTAAAAATCATATGCAGGCCCTTTCACCCAGCATGCATCTAGTTAACCATATGTGTCTTCCTCATCCTCCAAGAGCTGCATAATCCACCAGGCTTGGCAAATCCAAACCCTCTTTTCTCCAGTGCTTTACATCTTCACACCAATTGCTTTCTTCCCCTGGCTTACTTGGCCAAATAGGCTGCTGGTCTCTTGGGATGGGGAGATGGATGCCGGGCATCTGCTCACTTCTTCCTGCTATTGTGGTGGGGAGCGTGAGGGGGAGCAACAGAGAGGCAGATAAGGGCAGTGAGGGGCAGATGGGCATAGGTGATCATGGCCATCAGTGCCTTCGGGTTGTATTTCCTTCACCAAAAATTAATCTCACCTTCTCACATGAAAGGCGAAGCAGCAACGAGCCTCTGTTGCCTCCCTGTGCTTTGAGGTGTTAGAGGCAAGACCATGACATGGAAAATGTGTGGCCGCTCCTGCTCATCCCAGGGATGGCGATGAAAACAGAGCACCCCCAGCTCACAGAAGGGTGCTTGGAGCTCCTGCAAGCCGGGAGACAGAATATGACAGGACAGTTCAAAGTAACAGGTATGTGTGATTTCTCCTGCCGGTACTGCCTTTCTCTCACACAGCCCAATTAACAGGGGTCACAGATTAGCTGCCTTGGCGTTTTGTGAACATAAAGCAGTGAAAAATCCAGGGTGAATGGGGAAAAGAAGATCAAATAGACACTTATCTCAGCACTCCTGCCTGTCCCCGGCATTTGCCAGCCTAAGGGAAGAGCCTTTCCAGAAGAGACCAGTGCAGGATGGTGCTGTATCTGTGCCGGTATCTCTGCTGCTTTTCTGCATTTTCTCAGCAAAATAACAAACAAGTTACCCCCAGCAGCTGTGTCGTTTGTAGGGTTGATGCTAGATAAGAACCAAATCACTGGAGAAGCATGGACCAAAGGCAGCTGGGGAAGATCAGAGCATGCCCTTTTGCCACACTGGTGTCTGAGATGGGTTCAGTTCCTACTGCTGGCGTCTCCCTTGGGAGGGGTGGATCTGCTGCCTCCTGTCCTTTGTGTGAGGGAAAAGGGGTGAAAGGCAGCACATATCTGTTATGGGGAGGTAAAAGGGCACCTCCATCTAGTTCAAGAGTTGCTGAGTGTAGTCTAGTAGTGGTAAGGAACCCAAGCTGGAAACTTCCTTGGTTGCTCAGTTTTACAGCTGTGGCTGGGGTGAGAAGTCTGGACAAGCAGACCTGGAACTTTCCTGAAGGGTGGGCAGCTGTGGTGACCTTGTGCCTTCCTCTTCTTCCTTCGTGTTCCCCTTTTTTTTGGGGTAGCAAAGCAACGGTCCCACTTCAGCTGTCATACCCAGGTTAAGTGGCTGCACTTGCTTCTGTCAAGCCAGCACATGTTCCTGTGGTGTGATCCCTTATTAGACTAGACAGCCCACATCAGCTCTCCATTCTCCCTGCCTCCCCGGAGACACTGCCTCGCTCCATAGCTGTTCCTATTCTGCTTCTCTGTGGGATACAGCATATCTGCCAGCTCCCCTTCCAGCTTCCCCAGTTTTTATTGTATGGAAGATCGCTCAGAGTAAGATGGAGGGAGACGAGTAGTAGGAGAGTTCTTAGCTGCTGACAGCCATGGGTTTTCTTAGCAGGTTTTTTCCCTGTGTCCTAAACACAAGCACTTTCAGAGTTCAGCTGGGAAGTCAGTGGATTCCACGGCATCCAACCGTGTAAATTAGATTTCCTTAGCAAGATTGAGCAGCCCTTCTGCTGGAGATCCTGTCCTAGATTTGTGTTATGTTGGAGGAAATGTCCAGAACCTCAATGTCTTCTCTAAACATCTCTTCGGCATATTCTTGGGAGTGGTCTGGACTTAGTACCACATTTCAGTTCTGGAAGCAAGATGCGGGATGGACAAGTGAGGGGTGGGGACAGGAATTGCTAGGGTGCTGAAATTACTCTGCTGTCTTTTACTTCTGTGGAAGCCATTGGGTATATCTTTCATTGATGTGGAAACCTCCAATTGCTCGTTTCAGACCAACAAATCCAAATTTAGGGAAGAGCTGCCTCTATTTAACATCTGCTAACGAGCTATTTTTGGTCCTTATGCTTTGGAAAAAACCCATGGTTGTAATGCAGAAAGGCTGTGTTCAACAACGGCGAAGACAAATGTTCTCGTGTGTAGAGCTCAGTGCAATTGATCTGCTCAATTCTCAGATGTCTTTCTCTTCCCCTTTACTGCCAGTGCTCCTGATGGCCACACAGGTAAGCTGCAGAATTACTGAGGTTTTGGCAATGTCTGCATTCAAAAAGATAGTTCAGGCTCACAGTGGAGGACAAAAGGCAAGCCTGTAGATGCTTTGTGATAGTCTTGTACTCCAGCAATCTCTGCTGTCTTTACAACTCTGGGAGGAGAAACTTCACTCTGGAACTTTGATCAGTGTAGTTTGATTTTATTTTTTTTTTCATCCCTTACTTTGTGGTCTCATTCTGGATGTGTTAATGCCAGCTGTCCTCCTTTGGTCACAGCCACTAGCAGGCCAGCAGGCTCTGCCAGGGTTGGACCTTGCTGAGGTCTGTCGTGAGTGTGTGGCCAGGGGTTACAGCATCCCTCTAGACTGTCCCTGGCTGGAATTTTTACGTCCATCCCCATCAGTGGTGCAACTAATGTCACTGCTAGTTGAATTGCAAAACAAAATGTGGCTTCTCTTTCATTTTGCTCTGCTGCAGTGAAGTGGAGAGACCCTTCAGGGAGCTTGTTGCCCCTGAGCCTCTGCCAATTTGGCCACCCTGATGACAAGCTGGCCCACGGTCTGAGGAGTGCGTGGTTTCTGCTGGCTTGCACACCTTCTGAGCAAACTGCACACAGGGCTTGGAGGGATACCTACCCAACCCATTCCCCTCTCAGAAGGATGAGGTAGCATCTTTTTCCCCCTGCATCATGCTTGACTTAGTTTCTCAGTAGAGTAAATTGTTCGAAGTGAAGTACCAGCTGGTCCATAAAGCTTCCTCCCCCACCTCAGATAATAAAGCTCATTACTACAGTAAAAAAAAAAAATAAAAAAAATCTCCATTGTTACATGAGAGCTCAAGGTCAGGCTGGTAGTAGTAACTCATATTGCTTCTAAGGTCAGCCTAAGCTTTCTCTTTCTGACAAGCAACGATAGATTGATCATGGGGGCCCTTACATTATTTTTTTCCTTCTGAAATAGGCTTTGCTTCCCCTGACCTTGTTAATGATGTTTGACTGAGGTCATCCCAGCAAACCCTGAATCTTTCCCATTACCTTCCAGAGGGCTTGCCTTTGTGCCAAGGCATTGTATACTTGTTAAGAATTAAGCTTTCCTGATCTCTGCTGTAGCAAAGAAGCTGTCTTCATCGGAGAGGCGAGAAATATCTTGAATGCCATCTGTCAGTTAATGCTCTCATTAACACCTGAGTGACTCCCAGCACCAAGCTGGTGCCTTTTTGCCAATTTAGAACTTAAAAGGTGCCAGCCCATAAGGTGAAATATCTTCAGTCCATAAAATTAATTCCATGATAAAACGTCTGTTCTGGTAAGACCTTGATTTTTGAGGTGGGTCTTTCTTTTAACTAAAGAGATCACAGAGGCAAAGCCTGTGAATTAGACGCTCAAGAAGTCTCCTTTCATTTAGTAATGAGAACCTTCTAAAAGCAATGCTTGTGCTGGGTAGTTGGGGCAATCTGAGTCTTTTTCAGCTTTTAAAGCATTTACCAGATAAAGTATCACTTATATTATTTTTCTTTCTGGCTAACTGTCTGCAAGAGTAATTATATTCCTGTTTAAATGGTCTTTGTGGGAAAGGTTGAGCTCTCCCAATCTTATTTTCCATGTTCCTCCCACATACAAGTCTTGGTCGGGATATGGAAGAGGTCTATTGTTCCTGTTCTCTGTCATCCTCTGGTTTTGTCAGGGTTCTTGGTTTTAATCTCAAGAACAATATACTGTCTAGGATTAGACACAAGTCAGGCTTGCCACTTTTCCAGCAGTTTTAGCTCAAGACTGTTCCAGTATTTACTCTTCTGTTGCATTTTGTAAATTAAATGAAACAAGAGACCTAAAACACTGTCAGCATGATAGATACTCTAGCTAGTGGGTCCAGGCAATTATTTGGCATCTGAACTTTCAGAAAGCTTATTTGTGTGCCAAAAGTAGCTGAGCATCGTTGGTAGATTTTTGTCTCCAGCATTTCCAACTCCTTATCCTAATGTTTCTTCTAATCTAACATTTACTCACAGAGGATTGAGGGTTTTTTTGGGGGGGAAATGGTTTCTAGGGTGTTTTTTAGAGACGGGGGGGCAGGGGGTGCTTGTAACAAAATTGGCAGCAGTAGGCCAGATAGGGCACTGTGCTGTGACAGTAATTCCACACTCAGGCCATGGCATGCTGCCTGCGGGAAGTGCAGATTGACACGGGGACTCTCTTACTGAATCAGTGTTTGGTTTTGCTTTTGTTTGTTTGGCTTGATTTTGTTTACAGTTTTCCAGCCAAGACTTGATTTACTTTGGAGTCTTTAAAACTAAAAGCACAAGTGGCTCTGCTTCCTTTGGGCATGGGGATAAAAAAAAAAATGGCAAAAAAAAAAAAAGGCGTGTGTGTATGTACACATAACTCCAGCCCCAAGGGTTTTCTGGGTCTGCTTGGAAGGAATTTCACATTGAGTTTGCCCTACTGGGAGCCTGTGGGGCTGGGGTCTCTAGGTGCAGCTGTTCCCTCCCAAGCATGTGCACCAGAAGCTCTGAACAAATTTTTCCATATATCCCGTCAACTCTGTGAAATTTTCACCCTCTCTTGCAGAGCTCTCCAAGGGACCCCCTCTGTGGCGGGCACACGTGCTGGCCAAGCTTCTTTTTGTGACAGCAGAGCGTGACCCCACGCGTTAAAAGCCTGGGCAATGGGAAACGTGCCTCTCCTGCGAGCAGGGGGAAGCCACTGGGATCGCCAGGCGGGGGGAGGAGTCCTCAGCTCCCCTCTCCTGGAGCACAGAGAAACCTCCCTCTTTGGGAGGCAGCCGGGCAGCAGATGGCCGGGCTGCGGCGCTGAGCTGTCAGGGGTGTATCATTTCTCTGGCTGTTCTGGACGCTGATACCCATCTTGGAGAGCAGCCCCTCCTTCAACTTGCTCCATCTTCTTTATGCCCTGATTTTTTTGCAGCTGCTGCTGAAGATCACAGGCAACTTGAGCTGCAGCCTCGCTGGTGCTCTTGTGGATTGTCTGACTCTGTTTCTCCCCTTTGACATGGATGTGCTAGGTCGTGTCCTTCCCTGTGCCCCAGATTTCCTTTTGTATATGCAGAGGTCTGCAACACATGATTAAAACTTTCAACCACAGTTGCAATTCAGCTTTGACCTCCTTTTTAATCTTGGCAGAAAAAGATAGGGACCTCTGACTACAGCCCCCTTGGTTTCAGAGTACAGAAAGGGATGAAACTTAAGAATTGCATTGGGCTTATGAAAAATCATCTGCATCCATATGGGATGTATCACAAAGATATGCATGTTCTATTCCACCCCTGCCCCACTACAGCTATCCAAATTGTTCTGCACATCAGGGGGCAACTGCAAAGTAAGAGATGTTTTGACAAGTGAGGGAAATTTTGTCTCAGCTTTCTGAAATGTTAATGGTGCTAACGAGGTTGGGATGGAATAAAGGAGTTGGAAGGATGACGTTTTACAGCTGGGGGTACCTTTTCTGATCTCTTAGTTGATTTCTGTAATACTTTTCCTTGGTTAATGAGCTGTATGGAAGATGGTTGTGCTGTACGTGAGGAAGTGGTTGACATGTGGTGACAGTCATGACCTGTGGTCTCAGTGTTTTGTAAATTGTTTCTAGGACTCCCAATTTACTTTCAGAAGAGAATTGGTTTTCCTCTGGATACGTGCCCTGATACAGAATGTGTCCATGCACCAGTTCAGCCTCCTTGAGAATGCTCCAATTTGACCTAACATTGCTTCCATTGATCAAGTGCTTTGCAAGTCTCAGTGATGCTGAGAACCTCTGGAGAACAGATACATCTGTCTCCTCAGCTCAGTTATCTCCTTCCTGCCTTCTTCCCAACCACAAAAGGTTTTCGAAGGTTCTCAGCTGCAGCAGAGACTCTGGAGAACTTGACATACCTGCAAGTGTATCACTGTCCTATTAGTGAGCTTGAAAAAAGAGTGTTTAACAGACTGTATCCACGTCATTCCATTCCTTGGCCCTGTGTCTCTGATTCTTGATTTTGAATTTTTAAACTGTTAATCCTGAGCATTTCTGCTTTGCATGGGGAAGAACTCCAAGGGCAGGGTTACTGCAGATTGCTGTGCTCCCTGCGGATTTTCTCCTCCAAACCAAGGGGGCTGTTTTAGGAAACTTTTTCAAAGGGAAACGGAATAGAGACAGGCTAAGTGAAACTAACTAAAGGTGTGGCAGACAGGCTGAAGACGAGCACCCTACATTTGTCTGAAGAAAAGAGGTCCGTTCCCATTAAGAGGGAAAATATAAATTGGGCAAGATTGAGAGTGATTGAGAATGCCTTGAAACATCTGTTTCTCATCTCTGGTTCTCATTTCTATCCTTATTCAAAGCGACAAATGCACAGTAGCTGTCTTTGAAAATTGATGGGGGTAGGAACTCAAAAGTGCTCTTAAAAACAGAGTTTGTAATGCGTTGAACACTGGGTGGATGGCAGAAATTTCTAGTGTTAGCCACTTACGTGAAAGTCAAACCAAATTGGTTAAGTCAACAGAGCCAGTCCCTGGAGGAAAGAGTCACATAGGCAAAGATTTCAGATGATCTTCTGGAATTGAGAGGCTTCCTGGATCAGTTTTCTTTGCGAGCAGCCAAAATGGTAGGGAAAGATGAGTGAACTCATGCAAGGGGTAAAAGTATCTGCCTGATCCATGCCATTCTCTCTCCTTCCTAGGTAGGAAAAAAAAATTAGCTGAAAAAAATAGGAGCAGATAAAACCCCATTACCTTTGTGGCTTCTTCCTGGCATCCCTTGTCGCCCACTAGTTATTCAGGATCCTAGGGAAACTGCTTTTTCTGTCAATTTTATTTGAAATAGCCAGAATCTGTGGGTCAGACTTGATGAAATTATCTTCTGCCTTCAACTCTGGCAGAGTGGAAGAACTGGACTTGGAGTGGCTGGAACTCAAATGTTCTCTGAGAGCTTATAGTCATTTCCCTTCTGCAACCAACTAAGCAGCCAAACATGGGTGTCACTTTCTTGCTTTCAGGAAAAGATGTTCTCATCAGTGTTTCTATTCTGGAAGCTAGCCAAATCTGTCTTTTTGTTTGGTTGGTTTTGGTTTATTTGGGGTTTTTTTATGGCTTCAATAAATATCTAACATTGAAGATGTGTGATCAAATAAAACTCATAAAAAGTCTATAAAGGGAATCTATTATTGCAGCCTTTTCCAAGTTGATGTCCTTACTGGAAGTTGAGTCTTGAGTTTTATGAGGAAGACACTGTGGGGATGCACAGCTACTTCATGTGGGTGTACTGTGCACCCACATATATTCACATATTTCACTTTAAAAAAGGATATTTCCTGTAGCTTTTACCCTAAAATTACTACTTGAGGCAGCACATAAAATGACATTTCATAAAATGTCAGTCCTCCCTTTTTGACTGAACTTTGTCAACGTAGTGGCTGCTTCAAGTTGCATTTGTTTGATTGCTGATATTAGTGGGGGTGAAACAATGATACTTGGAAATATTGATACTTTGCTTGTGTCATGCAGGAAAAAACAAACTCCAGGTTGCAGAAGGCACTAAATCCAAATACATTCAATCTGAGCTGGTAACAGTCATCTGGTGAGAGGAGATATCTCAGGGAGGTCAGCTTGCGTTTGACGTCAGAAGGAAGCAGGCTGGTGAGGAGTGATCTGCAGGGTGGTAATATCAACTCTTCTCTACTCAAGGAGGAAGGGAAGTACTGCCAGGTGGACATGGCTTGAGGCATCTGTTCCTTCATTCTTGCAGTCACTGTCCAGCCATAGTCCTTACAAAGAAGTCCAGTCACCAAGTGTGTGAGGACCTTTGTCTAATAGCTAACTTCTAGTTGACTTTTAATGATCTTTCTTCAGTTGGATCACCCTCCTCTGTCTCTTTGTTAAAAAATAATAGCTTTTGTAGAAGTTAGCAGTTTCTCAGGGAAATGCGATTCTGTAGCGCTGGCGCGGTTCCATTAATCATATAGAGTAATCTGCTTGTGCCAAAAACCTATCAAGTTGAGCTGCCTTTTTGAGAGCTGGTGGGAATGTGTACCTAGTGGCGTTCTTGCTGGCATATGGACTTCCCGTGTGCGCAAGAATGGCTGGGGCGTGGGGGGGTCCTTTGCTGCGCTCAGGGTACACAACTCGAGCAGGCTGAGTGAGCCTAGCAACTCTCAGGAGTCAGAAGTGATATGGACAGATCTTCAGAAAGTTTTATATTTAGGGACATGTAGCCTCACCAGCCCTTTTTCATTGCATTCACTTGAAATCTTCAGCATTCAGAATAAAGGCTCAAGTCTCATTAAAATATAGACAGGAGTTCTTTTAGCCTTAAGCTCCATCATCAGTTTTATGCATGTCAGATGGGGACATTTACCCTCAAAGACAGATGAGGGTAAAAAATGTGTACTTCCTTGGGTTACATGATAAACTGCTGGGAACGAAAGCGGGACTTCGTGTGCCCCAGCTAGAAAATGAGAAAGATCATTTTAGTAGCAGTGGTTATGAAGGGCTTGAATGTTCAGCTTGATCATCTGGGAGACTGCAGAGGAGAGAGTCCTCTGGGCTGAGCCCTGTTTGAGAGTTACACTTGTGTTGGTGACGTGTCTTGTTGTGTGTCAGGGTCTAATCTGTGTGTGTTAACTGGGTTGTGCTGATGTCCTGCCAGAGGCAGGGATGAAGGAACAGGCAGAAAGTGGGAGCAGCACCTTTGGGGATGGAGGGAGAGGAGAGTAGGGGCCACAGCAGGAGTGTGGGAAGCATACAGCAGCAAAGTAGGGAGGAGGTGATCAGCCGTGGAAAGTTTCAAGGCACTGAACCAGGGCATGTAAAACTACTTTAGAGGCAGCATGGGGGCAGCAGGGCTTGGCAAGACAGATGTGGGGGGCAAATGGAAAGCTGAAGAAGAGGGTTTATGCATCAAATGGGAGAGGTGGAAGGGGATCAGGCCAATAAACTTTGTTACATTCTATTCTAGTAAAGGATGAATGTTAGTGCTAGCAGAAGGCACTGTCCATTTGGATAGAAAGGGAATGAAGCTGAGTTGCCATCATGTTGAGCTTGTTGTCTCAGCTTAGAAAGAAATAATGGCAGTGCAGAGTCCTGTAAGCTGTCTCTGGATAATGTGAAATCTGGTGGTGTTGCAATGAGATTGCTGTGTTTTGGGAATATGAGTTAGAGAGCTGCATCCAACTGTAGCTGTCGTGAGGCACAATTTTCCTTCAGGTGCTGTCTCTTTGTTGTGTTTGCTCGAGTTGCTTGGTGCACCAGATGTTTCTGGCACAGCAAACTTCAGTAAGTGTATGGGATTTTTTTTCCTTGGTTAGATCCCAGACGTTTCACAGCTACCTGGAGGACATCATCAACTACCGCTGGGAGCTGGAGGAGGGGAAACCCAACCCTTTGCGGGAGTCCACGTTCCAGGAGCTGCCTCTACGCACCCGGGTGGAGATCCTGCACCGCCTCTGTGACTATCGCCTGGATGCAGATGATGTCTTCGACCTCCTCAAGGTGCTTTGGGCAGCAGGGTTGGGGGAAACAATGTGGCCGCAGGAGCTGGGCCACACCAGTGAATCTTCCTAGGAAGAGACGGGTTGATGCTTTCCAGTGTAATTTAAGGCCAGGTAACAGTGTGTTGGCAGTTCTCCGTCTCCTCCTGTGCCTTGCAGAGGACCCAAGGCAAGCACTCAGGAGTTGGTTCCTTGGCCTGTGCAGATGTATTCATAATACAGGAGTCTCTAAGTAAATTGGCTTCATTGGCCACTCTTCCTAAGAGTGAATTTGGAGATGCTCCAATGGCAATGGCAGGGCTGTGAGAGCCGAGACTGCTTTGCTGAGGGATGGTGTGAGATGAAAGGATGGGGGCTGAAGTGTACTGGGGGAGCTGGGGGAAGGGTAGAGGCAGGAAAGGGGGGAGGGAGCTTCTCAGGGCTGTGCGTGACTGTCGCCAGCACTAATTAGACCTTCCCTGTCAGGAGCACCAGAGATGAAATGTTAAAACGAGAGAGGCCATTCAAATTAGAGATGCCAATCTAAATCCCTCCCTGGACAGCGAGCGAACGTCGCCTTCCCCCTGGAGTAACATTTTCCCAGCTTGGCCAGGAGGAGCAGCTGTACTGCTGCTGTGGCATGGTGGGAGGGGAGGAAGGAGGGAGGTGTTTGTGGAGGGGTATCATCATGTTTTGTGTGACAATGTGGCCGCTTTTCAACTTGTCACCGTCTGTCGGGGGGGGGCTCCCGGTGGGCGCAGGGCTTGGACGCCGACAGCCTCCGCGTGGAGCCGCTGGGCGAGGACAGCAGCGGTGCCCTGTACTGGTACTTCTACGGCACACGGATGTACAAGGAGGACCCTGTGCAGGGAAAAACCAACGGAGAGCTGGCTCCAGACAGGTAACAACTCACACACATCCCACCCCCCCAGCCTGTGTCTGGGTGCAGGGGGCGAGGGGGCCGCGGCACAGCCAGCCCGGCTGGAGGGGACTCCGCCTGACTGCTGTTGTGTCGGGGGGGCCCTGGGAGAGACCGAGGCAGTGCGGGGCGAGACTGGAGTTGCCAAGCAGACAGCGGGGCTGCCCCGCGTCGTGCATTGTGTCGGAGCCAGCCTGCAGCCTTTGTGGCACCAGGAGAGCCTGCTGTGGGAGTGATGCTGCCTGCCCCACCACATTCCTCCCTGTCTGCCCCACACCGTTCCGTGCCGTGCTGGCGGCTCCCAGATCAGGCTCCCAGCCAGTGGGAATCCCTCTTCTCCCCTCCCTGTCCTATTGCTGCTCTGATTTAATCCCTCCTTTGGTTGAGTTCCTAGCAGCTGTTCTGATTTCCGTGCCCTTCTCCCATCCTGCCAACCTCAGTTCCCTTGCTCAGCAGATATTTCATGGTGGTTTTGCCATTTTTCAGGGGATGTGGGGGACAGACAAACACCCCAAATGTTCCTGGGAAAACAGGCAAGAGACGAGGGCGACCTCCAAAGCGCAAAAAACTACTGGAGGAAAATTTGCTGAGGTATGGAAGGCTTCTTCCTACAAGAGATGTAAAATACACAAGTTCCCAGAGGGAAGTATAATGTCTTTCTGGGGTTCCCCCAATAAGTATGTATATACCATGCAGCCATAATTTCAGTTCATCTCTGAAGCGAAGCAAGTTCAGACTTGGTGGATGCTTTGATCGCTCTCCAAAGCAAATTCTGACTGAGCTGGAAGTTTGGTGAAACAGTGGGCATCACTTTTCCAACCACCTCACTTGAAATGCAGTTCCACTGTGCAGTGTTAGAGGATTTGCCCCTTATAAAGAGCACTGTCACTGTGTAGCACTTGAGGCCAAAAATCCTGGCCTGCTTGAGTCAGTATAGATTTTGGGATGTTTTCCACAAGAACTGAAATACTGTACTTGCCAAACTTCATCCTGCACCCTTCACTTAAAGACTTCATGAAGCTATAATGAATATATAGATGTAAAAATATACATCAAATGTGCATTCTGTATGGCAGTTTTTTTCATGATTCTGCTGTGCATTGAATAATTGCTGTGTACCCCATTCTTCTCCTGCATTTCAGTGATGTGAGGTAAGGTATTTATTGTATCACTCTTTCTCTCTTCTTTTTTTTTGGTAGGGAGAAGGCAGAAGAAAACTTGCTGATCCATGAGACTCAGATAAGAAATGGTAAAGAGATTTTTTGGCATCAGGGTTGATACCTTCTGCTGATGTGGCTCTTAAATTATCTAAGTCCAGAGAGATGTCTCTAACGACCCAGCCTTTCTCAGGAGAGTCTTTCCTCTGGGGGTTGGGGCCAAGTCTGGAAGGAGGGGTTTGTGTTGCAGGCTGCCTTGCAGCTGGGAGCCTGGGCACCGGCAGGCTTCCTGTCTTATCATGGGATGAGTTTGGAAGGAGGAAACCTAACCCAGTGGGATACGCTAGACCTTGAGGGCTCACCTACAAAAACTGGTTGTGAATGGTTCTTACTCTCCCAGGGGTGAAATAAACACATACCCCTGTTGGTAGTAGGTGTGATTTGTGTGATTTTTCAGGCTGGGAATAAAGTGGGATCAGTGATGCCAAGACAGAGAGGGAAGCACTTTTTTGATCCTCCTCATTTCTCCTTCCTGGTGGCTGTTGAGTGGCTGAGTGCAGTAGATGATGTCTTGGGGGTACCCACCTAAGGGTTAACGAGGCAAGCATCAAAAATGAGTTGGCAACATGATGTGAGAGTGAGTTCGAGGGAGCTGGGACTCATTTGTCATACATGTGTATCCACTGGCTTCCACAAAACCCAGGGACTCAGCCTGCCTGTTCCCTCACAATAAAAGGCAAGGGTGGCATTGTCTTTCCCATGCCTCCTTCCCTTTGCCCTTTGTCTTCAGATTTCCTGGCGGCTGCTCCGGAGCTGGGCAGCAGAGCCGGAGCGATGCACATGAGGCACTGGGGGTTTTATCAGATCATTGTCCTCCAGCAAATTGTGTCACTTCAGCTGCAGAGTAATCTTCTGATGGCACAAAGCAGTGCCTTCGTCCTGTTTGCTATTGAAATGAGTTGTCTGTAGGCAGCTGGCAAGGGGGAATGGGAAACAAGGGTACAGGCCTTGGGGACAGCATTCAGGTAAGCTCCCCACTGCAGGTGTGCAGATGGCTAGTCCTTTGCCATCTTGGTTACCAGTCTCCAGGGCATTTACTTGAGCTGAAGCCGAGGCTGGGCTAAACTCCAGGCTGCCCTGTGACCCGGAGGTAGCATGTGCTCGCTCTGTGCCGCTGCCACAGCACCCAGGCTTCTGACAGGGCAGGTGGCTGGAGGGAGGCTGCAGATTTCCAGTCTTCCTAGGGCAACCTGACAGCTTGCATGCCAGAGCCACTCACAGCTCAGATCCACAAAGGGCCCAGAGTCAGATTCAAAGAGAAAGGGAGCCTGGTTTTTCACTTCTTCATATTTTTCATTGCTGGTTTGCTTGAAAATGTGGTGAGAAGGTGCTTGGCATTCACCAGTTGCAGTGGTGACCATTGCTTTTGTTTCAGGAGGCAATGGTTAGCTCTAGAAAAGTCTAGAGGGAGCTGAGAACCCCCTAGCCTGAAGGTGTTTGATCCAAGACTTCTCCCCACTCTTCTTCAAAAAGAAAAAAAATGGGCCACAACCTTTTTTGCTCATAGAGCATCCTGGGGCAAAAGCATACAAGTTGTAACCCATGAGGCTTCCCTACTCTGTGTAAACATTCATGGAGCAGGAACTGCATTCCCACTCTCCAGGTGGATGTTCCAACCACCACACAAAAGAGCTCTTCCTTCACAATTAATATTCAAATGTTTCACACAAGGTGGAACAGTTCAGAGTGTCTTGGTAGTTGGGACATGCTCAAAGCAGTGGGTGACTGCTTCAATCCCACTCTGGATCGAGCAGGGATGGGATGTGAACTTTTGGAACTTCCCTCTCATCTGGTAGCCTGATGAACCCTGTCCTTCACTTCCTCTTCTGTTCTTTCAAGTGCCTGCAAACGAAATGTTTCATTTGTGGAGAACAGGAGGATTTTTTTCACTGCAGAAAAGGTTTGCAGTGCTTTAAAAGAAAACAAATAAAGGGCATATTTCAAGTTATCTTATTTTTCGATGGTTTTATTCTGCTGCCAGACTAAATGAGATGTTTGCATTTCTCTATGTCCTGCTTTGGCTGGCTACTCTCATTACAAGAAACAAATTAAATCCTTTTTTCTGGTCTATTATAACTGGAATGTGGGATTACTACAGGGATGTCATCCTACTCATGTTGCCACGTACCACCATTATTTTTTCACCTGTGTTCTTCCTCTGTGTCTTGGCATCACTTTCAGTGTCACTAGGGGAGATAGCAATGCTTCTGGTGGATGAAGAGAGCTATAGGTCTATAGCAAAGAACATGTTTTCCATAACAGTGGCCATTTCAGTGTCTTTTGCTCTTCCTGAGCCTTGAGGAGAGAAGAGAAGGGATCAAGAAGAGCTGTTTGTCATAACTGCTGTGGAGATAACATCCTTTCATGTTTTTGAAGGGTCCCAAGGGCCTGGCCGTGGGACTTGGTGGCTGCTGTGCCAGACGGAAGAGGAGTGGAGGCAGGTCACAGAGAGCTTCAGAGAGAGGACTTCCCTTAGAGAGAGGCAGCTCTACAAACTCCTGAGTGAAGACTTCCTGCCGGAGATCTGCAACATGATTGCACAGAAGGTGAGGAGACATGACATCCTGTTTACCTCTCTTTGACCACTTCCAGGAGCATGGATGTTTGCTGAGTGAAGGAGAGCTAAATCCAAGCAGCCTTGTCACCCTGTTCTGCTTCCCCCTGCCTCCAGCCTGCAAGTGTCATGGATGTGTTCAGTTTGTGTATGGAGGGAAAGGCTCTCCCCCATGCAGTGGCAGGGCTAGAGTTGATACTCAAGGATCTGGTTCGTGATTGCATGACAGTGTTGGTAGGATGGCTGAAGGGGTTATTGTCTTCAGCCATGTTCTGTGTCCCTTTTCTGCTAGCAGGGAATCTCTGTGCTTTTGAACTGCTGCGATTTACAGCCTAGCTTTTCTTTGCAAACTGCCTGTGTTTGCACTTTTACTGCCCCTTCTCAGCTGGCTGAAGGGGCATTAGCTGTCCTAGCTAAGTCTGCTTGAGCTGGTGTGTCAGAGCCCTGAAAATCTGAGGGGTGTTGTCCGTCAACTCAATGTTTTCAGGTGGGAAAGATTTGGAAAGGGATCCTTTGGCTGGATGGCTTTGTAAAATGGGCCGTGTAGTCAGCTTGATGTTCTTGGATTGAGTTCAGTTTGCTTGTTTGCTACCCTTGTATAAAGCTAATAGGGATTTCATGGTCACTTCTAGCCCCCAGAGTTTCTCCTGCCAGTGTCACCGATGTGCCCTAATTTCCTCCACTCTCTTTTTCCTTCCCTCAATTCTCAACCCTGTTTCAGGAGAAGCGTCTGCAGCGGACAGAGTTTTCTCCCAGGTGGATGTCTGACCATCAGCCCATCAAACCAATCAAGCAGGAGGTGAGGGGGGGTGTGAGGGGGAGGACGACGATGGAGGGAGGCGAGAGCAGATGCCTCCTGGGGGAAAAAATAAACCGCAGCATCGCTATTCAGTGGGAAGGAGTCGCTTGAAAGTGCTTGTGCTGAAAGAGAGATGGGTGGTAATGCCCGTCAAAGGCAGGCTGACACTCGGGGTTTCTATGGCGAGCAGGGAGGTGCTGCCCTCTGGATCGCAGAGGTAACCGGCCTCGCCACAGACTCCGGTGCAGCTGCATATGGAAATCTGCACTCAGTCTGGGGAATTCCACTTCAATGAAAGTGCTGGCACATTCGAGGCAGTTCAAAGAAAAGTTGAAGAAGGATGAGAGGGCTAGAAGAACCGGCTTACAAAGGGAAATGACAGAAATTCAGCCAAGGGGAAAACGTGAGGCTGCAAACACATGAGAGTGTGGATAGTGCTGAGAGAGAGAAGAATGACTGGTGCAGTGTACGGAGCTGAGCTGGGAGGGGAGTCAGCTGGAAATGGAAGTCACAGTTTAGGCTGCTTAAAGAAATGCTTATCAAACTGCAGCTTTGTTGGCTGAAAAGGTTCTTTCCGTGCCTCTTCACCCTCATCTCCTCTCCACCCCATCAGTGTAACAGCGCTGCTGCTGAAGATGCTTATGGGTCTGTGCAGTGAACCAGACCCAGGAAAATGACTGGAGTTAAATATAACCTTTTTCTTTGGTCAGGGTTATTTTTAACACAGATCAGTTTTCCGATCCAGTTCACCACACAGCCCCTAACAGTCGTGCCAGCACAGTCGACATGGTGCCATGGAGATGGGGTGTCTTTACACTGGCAACTGCCACCCAAAGCAGTTGGTCAGACAACATGGGATTAGCTTTGGAGGAAAAAATTGTCTTGATGCTATCAGGTTGTGGCATAGTCTCTCACTGTGGATTTAATGAAAACATAGTTACCTGATGTTTTGTCAAGCCCTGGGGAATTAGGCTGCAGGGAATATTCCACGTGAGCCAGAGACAGGGATTCCCGCAAAACAAAGGAGAAAGTACAGTTCCCCGCAATAAATAGAATTACTCAGAACAAATAAATAAGAGGAAGGAAGAACCTCTCATCGTGCTGCAGATAAAGGCCTGCTGAGAGGAAAATGAGACCCCAGTGATGGTCAGTTTGGGGCCAGAATTGCTCTCTGCAAAGCCCACCATGCAGGAAGCACACGGACACGTGTTTGTTCACAGGCAGCAGAAATCCCAGAGGAGGAGGGGAGTGGGAAACACATGGAGCCTGAATGATGCTAATCAGTACCGCAGGTGCTCCAGGTCTGCTGTGGCAGAGGGCTGTTAATTGCTGCCTGTGGGCCAGTGAAACGTTTCCAGAAGCGGGGGGCCCTCCTGGCACCCGCTGTGCTGGGACACAGGGAGCCAGCCAGTTGTGAGGGTGGTGATGCTTGCACTGCTCCCAAGCAGGATGTGGCAGTCATCCCTGCCATGGGGGAGCCAAGGACGGTGCCAGCACGTCTGATGGCTTTTTTGTCAAGCAAGAGTGAGCAGCAGGCGAGTCTGGGGGACAAAACCTCAGCCCGGTGCAGGTGACCCCTTCCTCCCGGCTTCTGCTTCAGTGCAAGATGTAACTGCTCCGTGGGCTCCTGATCCTGCAGGGGATTTCTCAACAGGTGGTTCAGATTAGCTCCTCATTAAGAGCCGCCTGAGCAGCACTCTCATTAGGATCGTACTGCGGAAACCTGAGCGGGAAGGCTTGGCGGATGAGGGGCCGGGGTGTCCAGAGCGCCCGTGCCTCCTGGCCTTCTGCCCCTGAAGTCTGATACCCACTGCCTGGAGAGCAAAGCAAAAGGCAGAAGTTTGGCCCCTCCAGGGTCCCAGGGCCAGGGGAGGGCAGTGATGTTGTGTCCTGGAGTGCTCTCTGCCGGAGGGAAGGAGGTGGTGATGCTGTGGTCACGATGGTTTTTATCCTCCAAGGGGGGAGGAAGCTGGAGAAACATGCTTTTGTCACCTCTGTGGTCAGGAAGGAAGTTTAACTTGCTTTTGGTCTTTGTTTTTATCATTCCAATAGAGTGTCAGCTTCACCACATCTAATAGGAGTTTACTGGTTTGTGTGTGCGTATTTTTTTAACCCTGACTTGAGCACACTCATCCCCAATGGGCTTAAGTGGGGCACCAGGCAGAGGGTCCCTCTGAAAATCAGGTTGTTTCTGTGTCTGAAGTGTCTCAAAGAGCCCGTGCTGCTGCCCTGCAAGTGTTGCAGTTCTGGGTGTCTGCTGTAGTCCATGGGGCTTATTCCATTGCGTCTGTGTTTTCTGCTTTTCCCTTTTCTTTGCTTCCTGGATCTGGTAGGATGACACCCTCTCCTTTGCTTAAAGTTGTCCCCTTGCTTTGTCGATGCCATTTTTGTGGTGGATTGACCTGGAACGTGCTATGGGCTGTGTGTCACGCCGTTACAGTGTAGGGTGCTGAATGCACCCTGCAGGCTTAGGGAGGTCCTGGTGTGAGCAGTGCAGCTTGGATGTTGTGCTTGTGTTTCCATAGGATGTGAATGGTGGAAGTTGTATGAATCCAGGGAAAGGGAAGGTCTCATCTGTGTACCAACAATCAAAGAAATTAGCGTGTCGTGCCAGGCTGGCTTAGATCTAGTGATTGGAGAGTCTAAAGGCTGATGGTCACATCCTCAATAAAACATCTTGGTGTAACAATGTGCTGATTCCTGCTCACCTCTTTCTCTTCTATTTCCTGCAGAACCTGACTCTTTTGATTCCTACTGCAATTGAAAGATTGATCAAGAAAGTTAGGGGTAAACTGATCTGACTTGAAAGGAAGTTATTTGCAGCTCACAAATAGAAAATTGGATGGTAGAGCACTTGGGAAAGGGATATGAAAAGAATCAAAAGTGGAAATGTAGAACCCAATTCCGTAGGTTCTTGACCTCTTGTACTTGGCATAGCACTTTCAGTCCTGGGCATCCTGGTGTTTCGATATCTATCAGGGAGGAAAGGTGTGAGAGACAACTGGAATAATTGTTCCAAGGAGCTGAAAGCATTGCTTTATAAGGAAACATTCAATTTAACTGCAGAAACGTGAGAGTTTTGTGTAAGTGTCTGAGGAAGCCTGTGAAGTAAAGGCTGGAATGTGACTGAAGAAGAGGAGAATTTATGTTCCCCCAGAAGAGCATAACTAGGAATGATAGGTTGAGAAACAAACTTTAGACTGAATGTGAGGAGAAGCTAGCTAATCTAAAGGCACATGGACTCACAGAATGATTTCCCCAGGAAAGGGATAGAAGAATGAAGTACTAACATCTGGCAAAGATTTAAAAAAGAAGATAGGCAGATTTCCCTCATGGTGAGATGATGCTGTAGGTTACATCTAAAAAGATCAGTTGTTTTGGCTGCCCAGTCTGACCCTAAATGCAGGATATGGTGCTAATTTTTTCAAGAGTCCCATAATCCTCTCTTGGACACTTCTCTGTGACAGTTGGTGGTTGAAGCATGATTTTCTTCTAATGTTATTGCTGCTCGAAGCAGGGAGATGATACATGATGCTCATCCTCAGAGAGCTGCAGTGGGAGCTCGTAGGGCAGCACAGGGCTGTGTAGGGGAAGGGGAGGCGAAGGGGGAAATGAACGTACAGTGAAACCAGACAACATTTCTAGGCATTTCTCAAAACACCCCCTGGTTCCACTCCTAGGCAATGAAACAAGGACAGAATAGTAATCCTAGGGCCAGAGGTTTTTTTCTGGGGATTAATAATGAGCCTGGAGAAGCTGATGGTCTGAGCAGCAGCCAGTGGACCCCAACTGATTGCTAATCCTCAGGAAATGCCTCCTGCCTAAGTGGTGGTTGCTGGTTATTCCCTGAAAATGAAGTTGGAACAAACTGTATGTACATTGTTCTTTTCTGGTTGATATTCCCTGCTGACAAGGCACACGTACCTTGGTCTTGCAGAAGTCCGAGGGGTGGGAGTGGCTGGTGGATGACTGATTCATTTGTTTTTTAATTAAATTAAGCTAATAACGGTAATTCCACACTTTCATGTACATACCTTGCACTTTATTGGAGAAATAGGAGCAGGCAATGCTTGTTTGGGAAACCTGCAGCCTTAAGTATGATCAAACACAGCCTTGCAGCCTGCTGGCAGTGGGGAGGTGAGGAAGTGGGGCAGTAAAGAGCCAGGCATCCTTGAGTGAGAAAACTGGTTTGGGGACACAGCGGGAAAACTCAAAAAAACCAAACAAACAAGCAAGAGCTAGTTCAGGGGAGATTAGCACACAGAAATTTTGAACAGGAAAGGAAAACATTCCAAATGATACCTAGATGTAAGGCTGCACCAGTCTCTCTTCGTGTTGAAGTACTCTGTTTTATAGCAGAGCCAGGTTTGGCAAAGTAGTTCTTTCTGCTCACACTTCCCACTTGGAGCTCTGCTAGCTGGAAGAGGTAGAGGTGTTCTGTAGGGCTGTCAACAGCCTGAATCCTTTGCCCAGAAGGGAAGGGAAATACACATGGTGCGTCCCTGACAGTGTGGCAGCTTGTCTAACCCATTGCTTCTCCTTCCATTGTCCTTGTATCAGTAGGATTACATTGCTTGACAAATAACTTTCCTTTACATGATGCTTTTCATCTAGGAATTCATACATACGAATCCTTTTTCCCCATTTTTTTCCCTCCCAGCCATTCATTGTAGGTTTGCTTTAATACTTGCTCGAAGTAATCCTGCCTCCTCTCAGACTTGAATAAGCAAGTGCTTTACAGTTTCTGGTGCACTGTTCTGTCACAGGTAAACCCGAACGTGCTGAGTTCAGTGGAGAAGCAGAGGCGCAGAGAAGAAGAGGAGGAGCGCCAAATCCTTATAGCAGTGCAGAAGAGGGAGCAGGAACAGCTGCTAAAAGAGGAGAGGAAGAGAGAGATGGAGGAGAAGGTCAAAGCAGTGGAAGGTAATGTACAGCCAGTGTGAAGCAGGAGTGCAAGTTTTCAAAGCTAAGATTGAAATCTTGAATTGAGATCTGTCATTTGCATCCCTCCCTGGCCAGACCTGCTAATGGGAATATGTTTTCTGGCACTTAACTTCTGATAAATTGGTCTGATTGCGGCTTCTTTTCCTTTATCTGTCTCCCTTGGTGTTGGTGGCTGTTCTCTAGGGCGCCCTTTGACTGTGTTGTCTTCCTCAAATCATGCTTATTTTCTCCCTTGCCTCAGCTATACTTTTTTCCCCCCCTGCTATACATGTTGTTTCTCAGTTCTCTTCCATCTCCCCACTTGTCTCCTCATGGATTTCTCTGTGTGCAGGATTAGCTGGATTTGCTCTCACTGAATAGCATTAGGTTCTTTTGGCCCAAAGCGTGATGAAAGAAGAATTCCCTTTGAGGACAAAGGGACGGGGACAACATGGGAGTAGCAAGGGTAGTATTTTTATATCACTACTGGCCTTATCAATTGGAGAACTAAAGTTGAAGGGACCAGGCTACTTAGTGCATCAGAGATGGCAACTTGAGGTGTTGGTGTGATTTTTTTTTTTGTGGTTATGAATGAAATGCTGATTTAAGCTGTTCTGCAAGAATCAGATGTGTTGTGTTTAATATGTCAGATCAAGGCACAGACAGCAGGCCTTCAGCTGTGCCATGTAGGCACGGATGTCAGAGCAGGCTCATTTCCAACCACCTTCTCTCTGTCAACCCCCCATACAGGGATTCCTTTAGCTGCAGCTTTAGCCACAGTGACTGGTTGGGCTGCTGTAGTGCTAGGGAAGGGCTGTATATCTTCAGAAAACTAGTGGTAATGTGTAGCAGTATCAGTGTAGCGAGTCCTTAAGTGGATAAAGAATCAGAAAATAAAAATAAAAAAAGATTGGGTTCATGCAAACCTTGTAAACTTTTCCAAGATGAAACAGTTTGCTACCAGATGTTTGGTAGCAGGCCAGATGTTATCTAAGAATAGTTTCTTTTACCTGGTTGCCTTTCTAACCTTTAGAAAATCCAATTACTTCCTTGGCCTTCATGTACTCCTGGTTGCCAGTCCTAGCTAATCTAGTACTTTAAATTGAGACTCATCCAGCTTCCATATCTGCCATAGATATCTGTTTCACCTTGGCAAATTGCATATTCTCTGTGCTTTAATTCTTCGTGGGTACTGACAAAATTAATCTTGAAGTTCCAGAAGAACTGCAAAGATAAATGGTCCTGTAAAATAGTTTTGTTTTAGTATAAGCCACGTCTTTTTCTGGGTAAATGCAATCACTAAATCATTTTATTCAAAGGCACCAGAGCCACTCAAAGAAACTGGCAAGGGTTTGGGCACTAACTGTTTAAAGCCAATTTAAGCATATATTCATGCTTTTCTTGGCAGAGATGCTTTTATTTTTATTTATTTTTTTTATCACTAAAACCAGCAACTGTCCTGGTAAAACTGGCTTCTTAAGGATATTTTCTTAGAGCCTAGCACACATGTCACTAGCAGTTGACAGTACTTATGTCATGACAGTACTTACGATGGACAGAAAGTGATTTGAACATGAAGTAATTTGTTTTGCTTGGTTCAGATCTGTTAAAACTGGATATCTATCGGCAGAAATTTTAGAGTAACAAAGATTTTCAGTCTGTTAAGGATATAATACTAATTTTGTAAGGTCTCTGTAGAGGAGGGATGTGAAATACCTGCTCTGTGAAGAACTTTATCAGCACTTCACCTTCTCAATTTTGGACTGTATGCCTGTTTCTAGATCACATTCCTGTTTCCAGTCCAAGATTTCACTTCCCCCCCCTCTCCATTGCACACCCCAGGTAGCAAGTTTCCTGCTGAGGCCATCTGTACTCTCCTGAATTTATGAGTTAAGGCAGCTTTCTAGATTCCTACCACTACAGCAGGTTAGAGTTTCCCAGTTCCCTTTCCAGATACTGCTTCAGCATAATCTCTCACATATATGACTTTCTAGCTGATTGAGGTACTTCCTTAGGGCATTGCTCAGATTTTGAAAGCTGCTGGGTAGGACTCAACCCAGGCCAACAGTGTGAGAATAATCTCTGCTAGTGCTCTTTAACCTGCTACCTTAATCACTAGCTGTGGTAGAGGTTTCTACCATTAATACTGACTGGGATCCAATCTGGGACTGGGATAGTGCTCCCTGATTCTTGTCAGTTTACCAGCTCAGATCTTTGGCAGGCCTCGGTGGATTTCTAAAATCTGTATCGCCTTACCTCCTCTCCTGGCTGCTGTGCCATGAGATTTTCCTTTTGCTGCCCAAATAATCTCCTCATGTTTTCCTCAGCTTTCTCACTCAGGCATCCATTGCAATGCCACCTAAGTGATGCTAATTTTATGAAAGAAGCATGAACTACTGAAGTGTGCTTGGACAGACTCAGATCCTGTTACTTGCAATTGGATGTTGGAGTTCTCATTGTGAAATGTCATAATAGATGCTGTTAATATCTGTAAGAGAATGCAAGTCCTATACTCCCAGCTTCAGTGCTGCCCAGAGTCTTCTAATTTAGGCTTTCTTTTGCCAGTCTTTGACATATCTGGCAATGGATATCCCTATAAGTAAGCCACCTTGTAGCATTCCTACTTCTCTTGTGCCCTCAACCCCCATCCTAAGTTGGTTTTTTTTTGACTGACAGAGTAAGAAATCAGTATTTTTTCACAAGAGCTTGGTACTTCTTGAGTCTTTGGCATTTTCCAAAGACAAAGCCTCTTCTAGAGGGTGTTGGCCAAGTCTCCCTATCTTTCTTCCTCTCTGGGTGATCTCTGATGTGGCCTGTTTTCTGGGGTCCTACTCCTGTGACACATCTCCTTGAGCATTACTTTCACAGAATTCAGCTCTTACAGAAGGTTGGTCTAACCACAGGTGTTTTGCAAGTCAGATGAATTCAGATTTCCTATAAGAAAAAGGAAATGAGGTTCATAAGAGCCCATAAACTTTCTATTATGAAGCAATCTGTTAGCCAGCTGTCTGGTTGCAAACCACAGGTTATATTACTAGCATTGCTTCTTCCTGTCTCTCACCTCTTTAAATGAAAGCTGTCCCAGTGGCCCTCCTGTGTGGCAGCTTGCTTGCTCTGGCTGCTGGCCATGAAGACCTACCTGAGCAACCTTCCCGAAGCTACCCATGGTCATATGGAGGATATTGATGTCCCTAGTTACTCACTGGCCTCAGCTGGTAGACCTTCATCCTTCCCCTGGCACTGCTCTTCATCCCATTCAGTTCAAAAACAGCTGTCTTGAGTTTATCTGCCTGAAGTGAAGCACCTAAAGGAAGGTAACAACAAGCCAGCTCTTTCTGCAGTGCTGATCTATGCTTAGATGTGCTTGAATTTCCCTCCTTGTACCACACCAGTTCTGGAAGCTGCCTAGGGAAGCATCTCTGTCATAGCAGTGCTTCAAAATCGGTGATTGTAAACCAAGGGAGAATGAAGAGGTGTGTTGATGGGGTGTTGGTTGCCTGCTCCTGTGGTCTTGCTGCTTTTGCTGGAAGAACAAGACCATCTCACTAGAGTTCTTGAGGGCTTAAGGTCCTGCCTTCTGTTTTCCTGCAAGGTGTCTAGTAGCAGTCACAAATGTTTTTTCTCCTTTTCCCACTGCAGAACGGGCCAGGAGGAGGAAACTCCGTGAAGAGCGGGCCTGGCTGCTGGCACAAGGAAAGGAGCTTCCCCCTGAGCTGTCCCACCTGGATCCCAGTTCCCCTACCCGAGAAGAGCGAAGGACCAAGGATATGTGAGTACACAGCTGGGCATTGCAGCACACAAGTGCTTTGAATAGTGAGTATGGCAAGGGGAGAAGTGAGGTTGGAGAACAGTGAGGATTAAGCTGGGAAACATCTGGACTGGGTCCACATGAGAGGAGTGTTTGTGATGAGGCCTGTATGTTAGCATTACAGCACTGTGCTTGGGTGAAAGGGAAGATAAAGTGCAAGAGCATGTCTTGTATGTATTCAGTCTGCATATTCACTGTGGTGCTTTCCATTACAGCTTTGAACTGGATGATGAGTTTACAGCCATGTACAAAGGTTAGTCCTACCCCAGCCTTCCCCTTTGGTTGACGCTCAAAGTGAAATCCTGCCCTCTGTGTGTGTGTAACCATTCACCTTTCTCTTGCTAATGCCAGTTCTAGATGTGGTGAAGGCACACAAGGACTCTTGGCCCTTCTTGGAGCCTGTTGATGAATCATATGCTCCCAACTACTACCAGATCATTAAGGTAAGATGAGAAGCCACCTCTCTGGAGAGCATCTTCTGCTACCCATCCCCTCTGAGGAAGCTATAACTGCAACTTTGTACGTCCCACTTTTTTGCTGTAACTGAAGAGAGGTTTGATTGTATTTCAGGCCCCCATGGATATCTCTAGCATGGAGAAGAAGTTGAATGGAGGTCAGTACTGCACAAAGGAAGAATTTGTTGGTGATATGAAGACCATGTTCAGGAACTGTCTTAAGTACAATGGCGAAGGCAGTGGTAAGAGCAGTAAGATAATAAATTTGTCTATTTGCAGTGCTCAGTCAAAGCAAACAGCGATTTCTTCCTGCTCACCAGTACCCAATTTGTGCTTCTTCTCCTTCAGAATATTTTTGGGAGACCAGATGAAAGAGTAGGACCTTCCAAGTAGTAAGGCCTGGGGTTTTAGTGGGGCTTTTAGCACAATTTGGTCATGCTGGAAAGAGCACGACGTACTAAGGACTCCCATGTTGGTCGATGTTGATGGCAGAACATACAAAGAGAATAAAGTTGTTTCTTTCTGAGCTCATCCCTTCATTTGCTTGTGTGTGCCTGAGTGCCCCTTTTACTCATAATAACAGATTTTGAAAAGCATTGCAATCTGGTTAGCTCCCAGTGTTTGTAGAGTAGCACAGAAAAGCGAGGAATGAACCAGGTTTGTCGTCCTTTGGACATAAAATGTTGGGTTTAGGTTCCTTTCTGTTGAGTGAACAACATGAGTCTGCAAATGAGAAACCCTGGGTTTAATTGCCATGCCAATTAAAAATTAAAATTCTTCATGTTACCTAGGTAAGAAATCAGTTCTCATATGGTGAGTCATCACTGCATACTGTGTTTCGACAGCAATACCTTGAAAGGGTGAACAGTTAAGAGCTAATCAGCTTGTTGCTGTTGGCCACAAGTAAAAGCATACCGGCACTGCCACTGGGAGAGCTCTGTTCCCCAAGGAACTTCAGGGTTACTTTAGTGGAAACAACTGGAAAGTCATTTGCTTCAAGGCCTTGTCATTAACACCTCTCGCATGTCTTTTCCTTCCTATCCACTCAATAAAAAGTAGAAGCCCACCTCAGCAGAACTGTCCTGTGGAAATGACTCACTGGGGACGCTGGTGTTGGCAATAGCTTTCATGTCAGGGTCAGCAAATGCTTTAGAAACAGTACATGGATAAATGTTTGCTGATTTTCCTCTGCCTTATAGCCTACGGCAAAAATTCGAACGAGTCCAAGAAAAGTCTCTGAATGTAATCAAATAGCATCGCTGGAACTTCTCATTTCTTCTCTCAGCACTCTGCTGGCTAACTGCAGGTCACACATCCCTGTGAGCAGAGGTGGTGCTCCTCTTAATGTAATTCTTGGCACTAAGCTGGAACACTGAGTTAATGCTGACTCTGCAGGCCGTGACGCCAATGGTACTTTGTCATCCCTATGTGCCTGTCCTCTGGTGGGGTTACTGAACCGATCTGATGCTATGTTGCTTATGGAGTTTAGCAACCAAAGCCAACTAGTAAGAAACAAAAGTCTTCCTCAGAGAAACTAGGTGAAGGGGAGATGATTTATCTGATAGGGAAAGTCTGATGTTGTGTAATTGTTTCTCTATAAGGCTCTGTCCCTGATGTTGTTGGGGTTTTTTGACTACAGAATATACCAAGATGGCTTACAACTTAGAGAGGTGTTTCCACCGAGCAATGATGAAGCACTTCCCTGGGGAAGATGGAGACACAGATGAAGAGTTTTGGATCAGAGAAGACGGGAGACGAGAGAAGAGGAGCCGGCGGAGTGGCCGCTCCAGCACAGGCAGTGTTTGGACTCGGTCACGAGACCCAGATGGGCCAGGCAAGAGACAGCAGCGCCTGGAAAATGGAGGAAAACCTCCACCATACCGAGCTACTTCCAGGGCTCCTGCTTCTTCCTCCTCTTCCTCTTCTTCTTCATTCTCCTCGTCCTCTGTAGAGGACCCAAGTGGCAACCCAATGCAGACTACTCGAGAAGTGGGCCCTTCCAATGGGAGAGGTTTCCCCCGCTCCCTGCAGTATGGCGGCATGCCCAGCCCTGTGCCACATCCTGGACAGATGGTAAGGACCAGTTTCTGCTGTTTTTCACCCATCAGACTTGTTGCGGGAGAAGGCAAAAAGGAATTAAATTTTCTATTGTGAAATCCCTACTGCATGACAGGAACCTGTTCCCAGTCAGGGCTATGGTTTCTCCAAGTGAAACTTTTCAGCCCTTAGATTTAAACTGGTACAATTTTGGTCTTTACCACAATAGCTGGGAACAATCTCCTAACATTTCCTATGGCCAGCATGTCCCCTTCAAGGCTTGCACGAGCCCTGGTTCCCCCAGTTCTCTTTGTCTCCTGAGAGTTACCCCATTATGCACTGAAAGCTATCATATTTCCTCTCTTAACCTCCAGTTTATGAAGCTGAACAAACTGGTCTTCTTTTGTCTCAATTGTTTACAGATGCCTGGTAACTTTGTGCCATCTGTGTAATACTGCATTTCCTACCTTGAGCATTTATAAAAGCAGTAAACGAAACCAAACAAAAGCCACCCTGGACTGCAGCAGTGACCTATCTTTAGCACAACATTTCTTCTCTGAATACCACCTGTTCTGCTTCCCTTCTGGGCTGTTCCTCGCCCATCCTTCACTGCCTTTTCCATTTTAACCAACGATGTCTTATGGTGTGGTCTATCAGCTGCTCCTCTGAGATCCAGGCTATCCCTCACCTTTTAGCTAGAGAGCAAACAAAATTTTTAGAGTGATTCTTGTGATGTAGATAAATGAGAGGCACTAGGAGAGCTGGGGACATGAAATATTTTGAAGGAAATCCAGCACGTTCCCCTGTTGGCTTCATGCTTCCATACTCTTGTGGTTCACTCCTCTTCTTGGAACCACTGCCCCCTCCAGTCTTCTTGCTTTCTCCCAAGTTCTTGAGTGGCAAGTGAATGTATTGCAACCTTAAGAGAAGGGGTGAGTGGCTGGGGTGTGAGAGCAGCTTTGGCAAGGGAGCTGTGTCACCTTGTAGAAGAAAGTCTACGGTTTTCCATGGTATCTCCAAACAAGTCTGTCTGCTCATCCGTGTGGTCCCTCCAGCCTGTAGTACTACTGCTGCTTCTCAGCACTTACAAGTTGTTTTATTTCTCCTTCTATCCCCCAGAGACCAGCCGTGCCGGGAACATTTGGTCCTTTGCGCGGATCGGATCCCACGAAGCTGTACGGCTCTCCGCGAGTGCCTGAGCCCCATCCCGGAGACCCTGTCCAGCAGCACCAGCACTTTGCCATGCAGGTAAGAAACGCTGCAGCCAAGGGATGCAGCACCCCAGGGCCCACAGGTGTGATGGCTTTCATTGAGACCCACCTCCCTCCCTCCTCCGCAGCCGGCCGTGGGACTGAGCGAGCACCGTGGGCACCGGCTGGCCACTCCGGAGAAGCAGGCGTGTGCAGGACCGGCCCATGTCTCCGGCCTCGGCCCCCGGCCAGGTGCCCTGCAGCTGGGGCACGTGAGCGGCCCCCCGCCCGACGCCGTCTACCCGCCAGCCCAGTTCCAGCAGGGCTTCCTCCCACCGAGGCACAACGGGCCCCCTGTGAGGCCGCCCGAGGGCTCAGAGGTCTCTCCAGGCCACATGTACCGGCCCTACAAATACCTGAACCGCGCACATCCAGCCCTGTGGAATGGCAGCCACGGCCCCACTGGCCAGGCTGCCATGGGGCCCGAGGAGAAGGCGCCCATGGGGCCGGGGCCCTCGCTCCAGCCCCGGGCCCTGGGTCATATGATGGACCCCCGGGCCATGAGGCCGCCTCTGCCTCCCAGCCAGTGGACAGAGCAATCGAATTTCCTACCTCACGGGGTGCCTCCCTCAGGGTATATCCGACCGCCTGGGAAAGCCGGCGGCCAGAGGATGCCGCAGCCGCCAGCAGCTCTGTTTGGGGGGCCACCTCAGGTTCAACGAGGGTGCCAGGGCGGGGACTCCATGATGGACAGCCCGGAGATGATCGCCATGCAGCAGCTGTCCTCCCGCGTGTGCCCGCCGGGTGTGCCTTACCACCCTCGCCAGCCGCCCCCGCCGCACCTCCCTGGGCCCTTCCCACAGCTGGCTCACGCCGCCTCTGCCGCCGGCGTGCAGCCCCCAAAACCCATCGTGGGAAACGGGAGCTCACAAGATCCAACTGGGCAGACCATGGATATGGAGAGCAACCAAGGTAACCCCTTGCATGCCCACTGGTAGCACTTGACCTCCTCTGCCAGCATTTGTTGCCTGCACCTCCCAGAAAATAATTCAAATTTTGATCAAATACTTGCGAGGGATGTGGCTTTTGTGCATGTGTTTTTATTTTTTGTTTTTAATCTAAATTGGAATATATTTTCTAATCCAGCCATCACTTAGCTTTTTCTAGGACTGTTCTGTTTCACTGTAGCCCACTGTAGGGCAAATGCAAAGCTTAGGCTCTGAAGCTTCTAGAGCTTACTTGGACTTAATATAAAAATTAGGTCTGCAGAGAGTTAAGTAAGGAAAGGAGAAGTTATGTGAAATGGCATAAATATATAAATATACTCCATTGAGTGTACATCAGGATGGCTTCTCCTCTGAAATGCACATTTGCCTTGTGAACTCTCATCATCTCAAAATCTGCACACAACTGGACTGCCCAAAAGCCTCTGAGCAGCTATATATATAGTTCAGGTGGGATGGCAGCGTGTCATGTGTGCCCTCACAAGTTTCTTTCTAGCTGAATTTGATTTGTTCTATCTGTTAAACTACAGATTAAAAAAAAGAAAACAAAACCAACCCTTAAAAATAAAACCTAAAGCAGAGATCAAAAAAGCCTAGAGATGAAAAAAAATTTTTTTTCATTAATTCTGGCTGGTAAACTAGAGATCAAAACCCTTGTATCTTTTATGAATCCCTCGTGTACCTTGCACTAAGAGGAAACTCTTTCCTTGTGTGGCATTGCTTAAAAGTTATCATCATAATTTAACTTGCTGGATATAGAACAGAGACCAGGGGAGGATGTTGAGTGATTGCAGGACAGAGTACTTGCCTCTCCAAACCCCAGTTGGTTAAAATAACGCTGCGATCAGTGCTGCAGCATCTGGGTGTGTGGTAGTACCCAAGCTGTGGGCAAAAGGCATTTGTGGAGAGTAGTTTAAACTTGATATTAGGAAGACATTCTTTGCTATGAGGATGGTGAGACACTGGCACAGGTTGCCTAGAAAAGTTGTGGATGCTCCATCCCTGGAAGAGTTCAAGACCAGGCTGGATTGCTTTGAGCGACCTGGTCTACTGGAAGGTGTTCCTGCCCATGGCAGGGGAGTTGGAACTAGATGATCTTTAAAGTCCTTTCCAACACAAATCACTTTATGATTCTATGACCAGGAGGGGCAAAGCAGCCTGAAATCAAGCTGCCACTGTGCTGACTTCTTAACTTCTTGTTACGTGGATCCCACTGCAGTATTTCCTAACTCTGCCTCTCCTTTAGGCAGCCTCTGCACACGTGTGTGTCAAACCAAACACGTAGGCCATGTTACTGCCACGGCAGTATGACTTAGCAGTGGCTTTCAAACTGCAGGGTGTCTGTGTTGTGAGGGTTCAGTCCACGTGTGCCATCTTTTCAAGAGGGGTGCAACCTTGAGTAGTTTTTAAAAGAGCTTTTTTAGAAGAAGCAGCTCCTAAAGCTCACCCAAGTTTGCAAAAACGCACTTCAGAATTGCTAAAGATCTCTGAAGGGAAAACTGTTATGGGTGTGGGAGGAAGGCTGCAGCCCCACAGAAGAGCAGTTGTCCTGGTGCCATCCTTTAGAAGCCCTGGAGAGAGGTTTATGTAGAGGATGGGACTGGAAAGACCTTACTGGCTTTAGAAGGTCACTCCTTGTTCTCATCTATTTGCATAAAAGTGGAATGCTTTCTTCATCCAGATGTTAGGGACATTCGGCAGAGCTGCCTAGCAACTGTGGGTCTGCAGTCAAAGAGAGTGCTGAGAGGCTGCTTTGGTAGACCCAGTTAACCTGGCCCGAATTACTCTTTGGCATGTGTGCTTTTGGGTGAGCATGAACAGGCATGTGTACATATCAGGCAGAGAGGGACGGTTTCCAAAATTAGACCGATGTGTGACTTTCTTCCCTCTCTTTCAGTGGAGACACCAGCAGGCATGGACGAGAAGGCTCAGTGCATCAGCATTCCCGACGGGGCCTACACCAAACTCCTACCTCATCCCAAGCCCCCGCTGCCCATGGAGTGCGCCAGGCGTGCCTTGCCCCCGGATGGGGAAGGGGATGGCTCTGGTGTGAAGGGTGACCTGAAGGCAGGGCAGGGCAAAGGCACATGGTCAGCAGAGAGCGGCTACACTGGTGACCCGGGCTGCGTGAGGGACCTGGTGCCCACCTCCGAAAGAGGAGGTCCCCTGCCTCAGAATGGGGCGGTGGGCGAGGGGGTGGCAGCCAGCACCGAGGGGAAGGGTCTAGCTCCCAACCTGCTGGAGAAGCCCCTTTGCAGTGGGGGAAAGGCTCTGCCTGAAGCGGCCGTGCCTTGCATGGGGCAGGGTACTGGCCTTCCTGGCATGGATGCTGGCTCCATGGGGGCCACACCCAACCAGTATCACCCTCTCTACATGCCCAGTCTGGAATACCCGAATTCAGCTGGGCGGTACCACATCAACCCAGGCCTGCAGGGGTTTGGCCCTGTGATGGGAGGGAAGCCACCTCCTCCTGCCTCCCACCCCCAGCATTTTCCCCCGCGAAGTTTCCAGCCGAGCAGCGCCCACCCCGGGGTCTTCCCACGGTATCGGCCCCCCCAGGGCATGCCGTATCCTTACCAGCCACAGCCTCAACCTTCTTACCACCATTACCAGCGACCACCCTACTACGCCTGTCCACAGGGATACTCGGACTGGCAGAGGCCTCTCCACCCCCAGGCCAGCCCCAGTGGGCATCTCAATGCCCACCCGCCCCTGGCCAGACCCCCTTTCTCGGAGCGGGGCTCTGCCAGTGGCTTGCAGGGATGCGAGGCACTGAGCGCCGCCCTGGCCTCTCCCAACCGCATGGACGTAGCAAGTGCCAAAGAGGTTTCTCCAAGCGACGGGCAGGATCTGGGGCCCGAAGATGAGAAGTCCGAGGAGTCCCAGGAAAGACCAGAGAGTCCCAAAGAGTTTCTCGATTTGGACAACCACAATGCAGCCACGAAGAGGCAAAGCTCAGTGGCAGCGGGGGAGTTCCTGTACGCAGCCCCCCCACCCCACCTGGGCGCAGGGATGGGATTTGGCCCGTCGGCTTTCCCTCCCCATGGGGTGATGTTACAGACTGGTTCTCCTTATGGATCCCGGCATCCTGCGAGTCACTTCCAGCCCAGGACATATGGATCGCCCATGAATGCTCACCTGTCTCATCATCCAGCCTCCAGCCAGGCCAATGGCCTCTCTCAGGAGGGCCCCCTGTACCGCTGCCGGGAGGAGAACATGGGTCACTTTCAGGCCTTGCTGATGGAACAGAGAGGCAGTGGAGGTGGCATGGGGGGGCCACCCCAGGACTTGTATAGACCCTCGGGGTAAGATTCTGTTTTCTGCAGGAAGGCAAGGTGGGAGGGGGGTGATTCCTGAGTGATGATCAGTGCTGGAAATCCTTGAAAGGCTCTTGAAGGCTTGAAAGTCAGAGGAGATGGCAAGCGAATTTGAAAGGCTAACAGGTGACGCTTAGACTCCTTGGAGCAAGAGCTCTCTTAAGGAGAGAGTCTCCTTGCATCTCTTTAAAACGGTCATGGAGAATCTGTTAGCCTCCCCATCCATCCCCACACCAGTACTTTGTTTCATCTGACAGTGTTTTGTTAATGTGTCCTCTAGGGTTGTGCATCTCTTAATCAAATTGACTCTTGCCATTTTCTTTGCAAGTGTTTTATTTCATCTTGCTTATAGTGAGGCAAAGTAGCTGACTAAAGTGGAAGTTGGCTTCTTGTTATGAACTCCTTCAGTGTTGCCCTCTTTTTCACCTCCTCTTGCTTTGCCCCTTGTCTCTGTGTCAAATTTCCCTCACAGAAAGTGAGACTGAGACTGTGTGGATCATGTTTTATTCCCAAGTGAAAAATTCTACTACTCCAAAAATTCCCTGTCCAGTGTTTATAAATGTGCTTCAATTGCTACTGTTTTGTCATCTTCGAAGCATGACGGTCCTTCCCTCTAGTATTCAGGGAACTTGGCTTACAACTAAAATGTTGGATTAAGGGTTGTGCTTTGGGGGGAAGCCAGACAGAGCAATACACAAGATGCATGCTTGTATGCTAATGTTTTATGTATGCATTCAGTGGAGTAGTTTCAACAAGAGTAGGGATTTACTCCTGATATTCATGTGCTAAAACTCTCTCCATTCAACCTGACTCCAGAATGCAAATGCATCAGGCTCAAGTTCCCTTCCCGAAGATGCCTACAGCAACCATGTCCCGGGAAGATTTGACGTCACAAAAACCATCAGCGTTGCCTCTGGATCAAGTAAGGGCTGCTAGAGAGAGCATAGCTGAAATGCAAGTCTTTCTCTTTCCACTTAAGTAGGTTAAAGGAGTGAAGTGTTTGATGAGAGTGGGAAGAACTGAAGGAAGCTGGGAAATTGCCTGCTGCTATAGAAAGGGGTTGGGAATGTAAAACATAACCTAGACAGATTGATTTGTCAGCTTTGAACTGTTTGCATGTTATCATGAGGTTACTCCTTTCTAAAGCTGCCAGCTAAAGCTTCTGACTCTTGTTTTTCCTCTTCCAGAGCTAGTCCGAGGAAGGAAGGACCTCATGAAGACGAAAGCCACACGTGATTTGGACAACGGGGAGGAGGGGCAGGCCTTCCTCCCTCCCTCCCCTCACCCGAACAGCATGTAGCTTCCTGGGTCTGTGGAACATGGTGCCGTGATGGCTTTTGTGTTGGAAACCTGGAGCGGTGCTGGGCCCCAGCCAGCCGAGCAGCTGGCTTGCCACTGCAGGGCGAGCATCCCAAACTAGTGGCTTTCCATGACCAGAGACTGCGTCTCATTCAGGGTTTGGGGGATTTTTCGGGTGGGGTGGGCGGGGGTGGGGACAGAAATTTTCATTGACTGCTCAACTCAGGTATATTTTTCAGGGTGGAAGAGGATGTTGATGGAATTTTACTTGTAGTATTAACGTGTGTGATTTGGAGCTGGATCCAGTTTACAGAATTTAACCTGTTGCCTTTCTAAATAAATTTCTGTTGTTGGTGAATGTATTGTACATAATGGGGGAGGGGGTGGGCCCAGCTTGTAGTGGGCTTAGCACTGGAGGAATTGTTAACTGTTTACAATCATATCACACTGAAATCTTTCAGGATAGGGTGAGGATTTGGGGGGAGTGGGGAGAGGTGAGGAAATGTGATGGATGACTTGCTGTCCTCCTTCCTGTCCTCTGCAACCAAGACACGACTCAACGGTTGGTTGACTGAATAGCGGGAATTGCTCAGGAGCATAACATGTCCTCCTCTTTCTCTTGCCTTCTTCCCCCTTCCCCTCTCGCCCCACCTCCACCCCTCTGGATCCAGGGCCTGAGTGCACTTCCAGCTCCTGTCATCGTGGGGGAACAAGGAAACCAGGACCAGGAATTGAAACCGGGGCAGGACACCCATGGCATTGTCCCTTCTGCTAGCGTAGTACCCTTCTTCCTGCCTTTCTGATAGGAGAAACGTGTGCTCTAGGAAATGAAAAATGGCATAACTGGTCATCTTAAGACATTTGGTGAAGCAAGTGCAGCTGCAGGTGGAGCAGCACCTATCTAAATTTTGTGCAAATCTGTACTGCCCTGCTGCTTGAGGAAAGGAGCCAAGTCCCCACCTTTCTTTCTCTGACTCTGGGCTATATTCCCTTCTTAGCAGCAATGAAGTAAGAAAGTACTACAGGCTTCCTGACCACTCTCGCTGAGGAGGAGGAGCAAGAGGCTGCCTTGGGGGAAATAGTAGGATAACTGCCGTGAGAGCCATTTGTTGACCTATGAAGTTGGATTTGGTAGTCAGAAGTTGCCAGTGAATCAGAAAGCTCTGATATATCGTCAGGTGTTGAGGTGGCACAGCTCAGGGTTTGAGGGACAAGAGGGCTGTGTGCTGGAGTTGAGCTGGCTCAAGTTTGTCCTCATTAATGATATAGCAACAGGTCCTATGGGACTAGTGGCATCTTCCTAGTGCACAGTCTGCAGGAGCTCCCCTCACCAGTGGTGATACTGTACTGGGGAACCCCTGTGTGAGAGCCACTGGCATTCAAGTGAGTTCAGTAGGAATCTTTTCTGCATTTATTTAAAGCTAACAAGCACATGCGGTTAGTTATTCTTGGGGGAGCTAGGGTACAACAGGGAATTTGTTCCTCTACAAGACTGGACACCAAGACCTACTGGGACCATAGCCCTAGTGGGCAGGCTGCTAGTTGCACTGGGGGAGAACAGTGGTACAATTTAAAGGAGGACATGCCAATGTGTGAGACAAGTTATGCTAACAAGAGCACAAATATCAGCAAGAGGAGGACATAGCAGCATGCCCTTTAGTCTGTGGTACCAGCTAGGGGCAAGGGACTTTGTCTTCAGGTTTCTGTAGACTTTTTCTGGCTGTTTTCTTGTCTTGGGAGGTGTCATCACTCATATCTTCAGCTGGACTGCACCAGCATTCATGACTGCACCACCTGTGTTCTGTTGTGTAGACCTACCACATGCTGGCAAAGCTGTACATGCAAATGGCAGGTAGCATCTCCTTCTCTGCTAAGCTTTTGGAAGTGCACAAAGCCTAAAAGATGAGAAATATTCTTTCCTGAAATAGTTAGAAAATAGAAGGGCTACCATGTTAGTGCCCTCTTACCAATTAGCCTCACTGCTCTGTTGGTACTGTACTTTTGCTTCTGATGAGCTGTGCGGGGCCAAGGCATTCTCCAAGCCTAACAGGAGTTAAAATTCCTCATTCAATTACACAAATGTGCTTACAGACGCAGTTCTTATCCACTGCTGCAGACAGCCAGTGAACTACAGCTGCTGGCTCCTTAGGCTGGTGAGTTGCCTGGGTCATCTGCCTCCTCTGCAAAGGAAGATGTCAGCGTAATGTGAATTACTTACAATATCCATCTATAGGTGCCATTACATTAGAAAAGGGAGGGTGATTTTTCTGATGTGTTTTCTTTCCTTTTGTGTTTGTCTGTCAGGGAGCAGTTGTCACTGGTGGATTTATAGAAACTGGAAGAGGTGACCCTGAAGGTTGTCCTTTGACTGAGAAGTGAGTAGCTCCTCTTCCCAGTGACAAACATTATGTTGTGGCTTTTCCAAATTTGTCCCAGATCTGAGGGTGTGCTTCTGGCTCATCAGCTGGCAGTGGGTTTTCAGAGGTGCCCTGGCTGCTCTAAAAGGCAGGTCTTGATCCTTCACTGAAAGGAGGTACTGAAGCAATAGTAGATGTTTATGACAAACTGCAAGTAGAACTGCTCTCACAGAGAATAAACCTGGGACAAACAAGAATTGCTTCTCCTTGTAAAGCAATCTTTAGTTCACTGTAGATATAAAAATAATTTTAAATATCAGATTTAAAAACCGAGGAACTGTAAAATATAGCTTGTAAGCAAAGTATTCAGAACTCTGGAAATGTGAATGTAGATTCTGAAAACAACCCCTACTGTACTTCAGCCTGTATCTTCTCATTCAGCTCATTATGAACACTGTGGAACAGGAGATTTTAAGAAGTTGCAAAAAATTCCAAGGAAGCTGAAGGACACTTCCAACTGAGACTGGCACTGAAAACATGGTTCTAGTGGTCGCAGTCTGGATGAGTACCAGGCCCAGATCAAAACAGGATGAATAAGAAAGGCAGGAATTGCTTGTGGTCTGCCTGGAGAGCATAGTGGAGGGTTAGACAGTGATGGATGCCCTGAGGAACCTATATGGAGAGTGTGCAACATGAAGATATTATCCTTTATCTGGCATAATGCAAATCTGGGGAAAGGATTTGTCTTGCAGGTGGTAGACAGAACAGAGTAGTGAAGCTGACTCCTCCTGGGAGGGTTTCTAGGTAAATGGCTTTTGATGTAGTCAGTATAATTCTGATTAGAGTGACTAACAAGCTGCTGTTGTGAGGACAGATGGTTTCTATTAGAAAAGTACTAATACAGCATAGAGGGAGCTATGGCTGGGCTACAGCAATAGCGCTACCACAGGACAAGCTGAGGTGGAGAGCTGGTTGTGGAATCTTAGCTCTGAGTTTCCAGGTTTTGAAATGCTTTGGAGTTTTGGAGTTTTCCCTTTTATAGTATCTAGGAATCCTCCCAAAATCAGAGTTCTATCTTGCTTGGCACAATCTGAGCAAATCACAGGAAACTGGCATCCCTTAGAGGTCGTGGGGCTGGGAGAGGATTTCTGGGGTGGAAAACCAGTGGAAGTGTATGGTGAGGAGCAGATAATATGAATTTTATAGTTCATGGTTTCCAGACCTATGCTGCACAGGGCTTCTGTGTAGATCTTGTGAGAGACAGATTTGATGGATTTAGAAGACAATAACATGTCAGCTCTTTATGTAGAGAGTGGTGCTCTTTGCCATGGGTTAGCATGCAGTGCAGAAGTGTAGCTGCATTTTAAAAGAACTTTTTGCTTTTGTGTGCCATATCTGTGTCATTATCTTAAATAATATTTTAACACAATGTAGAGAAATTCTGGTGACTGGTTGGATGCACTCTGTCTCATCCCCCAGCATTGTTGTAGTACAAGTGGTCCTTTCTCAGAAAGCATCCTGAGCTAGTGACTTTGCAAAGCTTCCTGTAGCTCTTACTTTTCCCATACAGAGGGTGTGTTTTGCTGTAATTATGGATTTCGTGTTAAACAAGACTATATAATACAAAGAACAAATATGATGCTGACCATGCTCAAGCATGACAAAAATTTGCGTTATTCTCAGAAGAGCTTTGTATACTTCTCTGGCTTTTTAGCATGTTGCTCCCCCCTCCACCTCCTCCTCTTTAAGTGGTGTGAGTGTTCCCAAGCTCCCGAGATGTCAAGTTGCCTTTGCAAAGGCCACTGTATAAGTTCTCCCAGGGACTCTGAAGCTTTGAGCTTCTTAAGTAGTACAGGCCCTGACAATTCAACTAAAAGGGCTGAGGCTTCACAGTGACTTTTAGCTGTGTTTAGCAGAAGTTTGCAGTTTATAAATTCCATGGTGTTACCCACCAAACCACTCAGTAGCAATCCAAGGCACCAACCTGCAATGAGGAGGACAACCTGGGACAATAAATTTGAAGCTTCAAGGCCCAACTGGTTTGATTTGTGACTTTAAAGTATATGGAGACACTTTTCTTGGAAGAGCTTCTGATTCTTTCTTGTCTGCCAAATGCCTTTCCCATGCAGACTTTCCAAATCAAATCGCCTGTGTGTATTTTTGTAAGTGTGGTTTCTCGGGGTCTTGGAGAGCTATCAGCTTCTTGATGTCTTATCTGAAAGCTAGTCATAGAAGCTGTCTTTCATTCTGCTGACTGAGGCAGCTCTCCTGCAGCTTCTCACTCCAACACTTCTTCATTTAAAATGAAAGTATAATTAGAAAACAACCTTCCTTTATTTCCTCCACTGATCCCTGTTAGGCTTTTGTGCATCTCTGTGTTCAACCAGGGCTGCTTCTTTGTTCTTGAAGGCTTTGTTCTGCATTCCTTTTCCAAGAAGACCATGTTGTGGAATTTCAGAGAAATGTCATCTCAAGGGGTGGCTTGGAGAAGAACGGGGGAATTTGTGGTGGTGTAGTTTCTCCTGGTTCCCTTATTGCAGATCAGCCAAGCAACTGAGTCTGCACTTAATCAGAGCAACCCCTTAAAAAGTTTTTTCTGTGGTGCATCAGTGGTAGAGAAGTTTGCTCTTGCAGAATTCCTGTTTTGCTTTTAAGTCGGGTGCTGGTGGTTGAAGAGCAGGTGTGTGAGAGCCCGTATCCTTTCTGTAAGGCCGAGATTGAGATCGCAGGCTGTGAAAGTAGGGTTGCAGCTGCAGGCCATGTGACAGGCTTTAGGAACGTGTGCTTATTGTAACCGAGAAAGCATCTCAAACGTTGACCTTCCAGCCTTTCCCCATCTGTACCTGTTTAACATACAGATGGGGGTGAGCACACTGGGGCTTGGCAGGACCCCTGCCGCCCATGCGGAAGGAAAACGCTTTTAACCAGCACATAATGAACTGCGCGTTCTGGTTTTCACTCTCTGCTTGCTGCCCACCTCCCACTCTGAAAAAGGGCTGGGGAGGGACCCATTTCCAGCTGTCTCCCAATAGGAGCTCCTGGGGACAAGAGCAAGGCTCGGTCCACCCCTAGGCAAGGAAATTCAGGACAGGGTTTATGTATTTGAAATTACATCCAAGCGTACATTTGAAGCGAGCTGTGTGGTGCCCTTCCCTTTTTGGTTACTGCCCTGCCTCCGCTCACATGCAGGATTTGAGAGACGGTGGAGCGTTTGGTGGATTTAGAACTGCTGGTCTTGCATCGACTGAGGGCTTTTTCCCTTCATTTGCAGCAGTGGCCTAGATTTCTTTTGGCAGAGGTCGTCTTCTTTTAGAAACATGGACATCAAAGTGGACAGCGCATCCAAGAGAGAGCAACAGCTATGTCCACCAAGGGAGGAGGGGACAAAGGATCCATTAAGGCTAAAGCTTAATTGGGATTTTGACCAACTCTAGCAAGTCGCTCTGTCCTTTGCCCCTTTTATTTTGGAAACACTTGGCTCACCTAGCAGAAAGGCAGTAAGTGAAATGTCTTCTAAGTAAAAGTGGAACCAACTCTGTGTGGGCAAAATTCCCTTGTTCTGAACAAAGTTAGACCAGACAGCCATTAGGGACTCCTTTGGGCATCAAACAAGTAAGAGGCACACAGAATACCTGTGCACTCAGGCACTGGAGCATAGCAGAGGAGCAATCTCCTTTCTGAAGCCAGGCAGACAGCTACAGGAGCTTGAGCTTCAGCTTTTAGTCCAGAAAGTCCTCTGATCCCCTTGTGTGTCATGCCAACACTTCCCTTCTCCTTGCTTCCTAGCTTTCAAGTTTCTTTCCCTCTGCTCGCTTCGCTGCAGTCGGTTGCTGTCAAGTGCAGAGATGAAAGCTCATTGCCCACGCGAGCACAAGGGCAGAAGGTTGAACTTGCCAGCTGTTTCCTCTGCACACACATACAGACAGCAGGTGGGGAGAGCACATTTACTCTCGTCATGAAATTAAGGTGTCCTCAGTGGCTCACAAGTGTTCTCTCACATGCCCCTGGGGCTTGCCACCCTGGCACAGCGATGTCCGTCCCTCTGCCAGCACAAGGATTTGCTCCTGGTCCTTGTGCAGGGTTCCCACACGTGATCCTGGCATGTCTACCTCCAAGGGGGTTTAGGTTAAAAATATATGCTGTGTACAACTGTGAAAGCTCTAGTCTCTCTTCCTTGATAGATCAATGAACACTGCTGCCTGATCTTTTTCCAAGCAATAACAACATGCAGCAGTGCAACTTTGACCTTCCCATACTGTTGCAGGAAGCTCCACAGTTTCAGTGGGAAGCAAGGTGCTTTCTGTGGCCCTGCATTTTTATCTATATCATGTTCCTGCTTTCCCAGAGATTAGTGGATGGGTTTAGGTAGCTGTGAGAGAGCTGATTGCTGCTTCTGTATTTGGGAAGACAAGAAAGGGAAGAGAACAAGTTGATAAAGTTGAGCCTCATCCACAAAGCCGAGTACATGGAAGAGGAGTGCCTGTTGTTGCCATGGAGCAAGGGTTGGGTGGACCACTGAGGTAATGCCTCTGGGGGAGGAGAGTGACCCACTGCTGCTTCACTTGGCATTGACAGGGGAGATAGCAGCAGAGCTGATGCCACTACGTCCATTCATTTTTGTGAAGTTGGGTAATGTTGGGGGTTTTTTGTATTATTGTAAGTTTGTAAAGAATGTAATCTGTCTGTCAGGGGCACAAGGAGAAAATGGGAGCCTTTCTCTTTTTGGGTAAGGCTGTTCTTATGTTGCTGTGCTTTTTGTTGTTGGGCAGGGAGGGGCCATGGGGGCAAAAGCCTGGCCCTTGTCAACTGCTTGCAACTGTCCCAGGGCAGCAGGAGGGTGAGTTGATGCTGCAGCAGAGACCTCCCACACCAAGCTGTGAAAACAACCTCTGCCTGTGTCCCTCAGCAAGGGGAATCTGACCTGTGTGGGACTCTGCACTGGCATGCCTTGCTGGGGGTGGGATGTAACACTCGGGTGGTGGTCCTGCTTGTCTTTGACTCATTTAGAAAATGGGCTGGACAGCTGTTTATGAAAAGTTTGATCTGACAGCCTGAATTTCTTTGTGCAAGAAGGAGTTTATGCTGGAGCTGCTTGCCCCAGCACTTCTTCCTCCAGCAGGGGCTCAGGTGCTGCACCTGTCCACCACCTGCTGCCCAGGAGCCCCAGCTCTCACCCTCACCTCCCTCCCCATCCCATAGAGCACAGTGTCAGGGATCCTCTTCTCTCTCCTGCTGCTGCAAAGTTGTGTGAACTTTCCTGGTCAATACTGGAAAGGGGAATGCTATTTATTTTTATATTGTGTATATTTTGTCTTGGTCTGCTGATTACCTTTGTTCCCCAAGAGCGACAGTTACCTCAATAGTTAGTTTAATACTGTGTGTTGGGTAATTTTTTTAAAGAACTTTTTTAAAATCTTGATCCTTGGAGGTCTTTAGATTTTATTTCCATATGAATTGGTTATTTTGTATAAAGTACATTCTTAAAATAGCAATCAGCCTTGCTGTATGTGTGTTTTCTTGTCTCCTGGATGGTCTCCCTCTTCCTTTGTAAGGGGAAGCGGATGGGGGTGGGAGGGTAACACAGAGGGCTTTTTTTCAGAAAGACAAAGCCCTGAACTGCAGTCAGACGCAGTTGTACCACCTGAAATCCATTTACAAGAGAGCACCTGGAGAGCTAATTTGGATCATTTCCCGTTCTGAAGCACAGCTGTCTGCCTATGAACAACCCAGTTGTGGAAATGAGCTGCTTTCCCCTCAGAGTCCCTGGTGGGCTGTGAGTTTTCCTGCAGCCCAGGTGTGCTGGAAAACCTGCCTTTCTCCCCAAAACATGACATAGTTTTAGGGTGCAGGTAGTCTTTTCCCCCACACTCAGGTGAAACCTTTCTGCTTTAAAAGCAGTGACTGCCCTTGAGTAAAGCCCGTGGAGTGATACTGCTGTGAAGGAAGAACTTATGGAGCTCTGTGGTTCCTCTGTGTGCTGCTTTAATCTGAGCAGCACAGGGTATGATGGCCCTCAGGGGCTGTTAGAGGAGGGGGAAGCCTTTCAAGCTCAAGTGCGGTGGTCCAAATCCATATTGGACCCAAAAGGGCGCTTGCCATTGGCTGTTTATTGAATCTCTCGTGTGAGATGGGGCAGGGGTTGCAGCCCTTGCAGCAGAGACGTTTTTAAAGACAACTTGGCTCTTTCTCACAGGGGTTTGGGTGCCAAAACCAGGAACTGGCTGTACTGTTTCATCCTGGAAGGTGCCTGCTGTAGGTGCGTAGAGGCAACTTGCACTTGGCCCTTGCTCAGCTGGTCCCTCAATAAATTACTTCACTCAGTTCTGCTGATTGAGCAGCTTTGCATCCGAACAAATCGAGGCAATTTTCCTTAAAAGTTGGTGCCAGCAATAGAGGGCACGGGGGGGATGAGCAGCAGAAGGCTGGGGGTGCAAGGGCTCCCAGGTGCATGCTGCATGCCCCTTTCCTCCCCAGCTCGATCTGGTGAAAGCTCCCTCTGGCTCCTCCAGGGCTGCTAACAGACGCTCACATCTCCTTCTGCCAAAACAGCTTTGCAGCTGTAGCCTGCTCACTCCATGGGCTCCATCTGCCCCTCCTGCAGGAGCATCCCTGGGGCTGGGGCCGCTCCCAAGATCCATGTGCTCTCCCAGCTCTCAGCACCAAACTGCCTCTGCAAAGGGATGCTCAGGAAATGTTTGTTCTTGATACAGGACCCCCACGCTTTCTGGCCAAACCAGGGGCCTCGTGCTGTCCTTGTAGCAATTCTTTCCCTCCGTGTGCCCTAAGCGCTGAGTTCAACCCCTGAGGCTGTCAGCATTTTAGGAAGATGAGCCCCAGAGAAGGAATTGTTGGAAGAACTGACTAAATTCTCAGTGCATCCCTGCTCCTGGGGCTTCACCACCAAGGCTTGGTCTAAGAGTGGCTTATCCTTCCACATACTTGCATGTTTTATGCCAAAAGAAGCTCAAACAGCTCAAGCATGCCCTTTCTGGGCATTTGAAGGAGCCTGAGATGTGATGACATCTTGAGTACCTCTAAACCACCGGATGGGTGTCAGAGCTGCCCCTGCTGCCCAAGGCAGGCAGATAAAGCCAAACATCCAAGCAGGACACTTCCTGGCATGGCCACAGCTCCAGGCCCTGCAGAGGCTGGCTGAGGACCTTGGCTCCTTGTTCCTGGGGCAGGCTGAAGGGCTGTTCTCTGTCATGTATCCCCCTTCCCCCTCTCCCCTCTGCGGGGGCCAGAGTTCGGGGTGACAAGAGCAAGCTGTCCAATTTAGGAAGGGGAGGAATTTGGTCGCCCTATCAGTCCCAGGAAGTGTTTGGGTCAGAGGGGATTGGCACGGGAAGATTTTTAATCCTGGGGCTAAGCCAGCGCTGAGTGGAGTCAGCACTAATTGGAACCAGTCCTGGGGAAGGGGCAGATGGAAGGTTACTCCTTTTAGAGCTGCCTTGCAGCCCAGGCGAAGACAAAGCTTATCTGTGCTATAAGAAATGCCATGTCATAACCTTGACAAAATGCTATCATGAGTGTAACAGGCACTATCAAACTAAGCCATGAGTCCCCCTATTTTTTAACATTTCTGACTACTTTCTGCTGTCCACTGTTGTTGATTCTTCTCCTCTTTCCTTGCCTCCATGTGTTGGCAATGCTACCCCTACCCCCCTGTACAACGTGGGCTTTCCTGAGCCCTTAGACTGAGGCTTCAAGCTCTCAATTTTCTCTCTAACCTCCTTCTCCCTGAGAACTGGGATGCTTCCCACACCCAGGGGTTTTTGTCCAGCCATTTCAAAGCAACTCACTACTTTATGTGGGCTTGACTTGGGGATGGATTGGGCGAATCAGTGTCAATAGGGACCAGTTTGGTGCCCAGTTTGGGTGTGGAAATAAATGGCAGCCCCTCACCCCCCCACCCCCCACCCCGTTACGGGGCAGCCCCTGGGGAGAGCTGAGATTCCAGGCAGGCTTTGCTAAAGCTGATGGATGATACATCTTTGGGGGATGGAATGGTGAGGGAAGAACAGGAGTGCCTCTGCACCCATCAATGGTTTGTTTTCTGGGTTTTTTTTGGAAGGCGAGGATTAATTTGTATATTTCTCTAAAAAATGAAGAATCTTGCAGGTAAAGTTCCCATCTTGAATTTTCCTATTAGTCGCCACACTTTTAGCATGGGAGACACTAACTTGCACAGAGAGGCAGGACTAAGGCATTTCAGGTAGCTCAAGAAGACTCAGTTTTAGGCTAAAACAAATTATTTCTGTTCAGAGAAGTGTTTACTTATAAGTATTAGGAAAAATACATGCACTCACAAATTCAAAATTTTTATGTTTTTGTCCTACAATGAAATGTAAAATGCAACTTCTCCAAGCAGCCAGGGATCTCTTGGGAGGTGGGACCCTGCTGTAATCTCCTCCAGCCCTCAAAGCTGCAATTTTTGTTTGGTGGAGAATCCGCAGGCACAGGCAGGCAAAGCGAAGCTGTTTGCTGGTGGGGCAGCTCCCATCCCTGCCAGGTGGGGCCAGACCCAAACCCCTTCCTTTTCTCCCAGCCATAAGCTGGGGCAGAGCTGCAGTGTTGGTCCCTGTATGTTTATACACACACATAGGGAATGTTAGGGTCTTCCAAGTGCTAACAGAAAGATGTAAACCTCTTCCTGACCACAACAAGAGCCCCAAAGGCTTGTCCTCTAATGGTGTCCCCCAAGGGCCCTGTATTTGCCAAGCAGCAGAGACAGAGCAGAGAAGGGGGGGGAGGTGGAAGGGAGCAGGGGCAAGGGCTTGCCACAGGCCTGGAGCAGCGTTTCAGGGCTACCCTTCCTCCTCGATTGGTTCCCAGAGGCCACATGTTTTTAAAATTCCTTTCCCAAAGAGGCTGCCAGGGTGGAGGGATCATAAAAAGTTCACCCCCTTGTCACAAACGCACCCGTTCTTCCGGGGCCGGTGGGCAAAAGTTGTTTGCAATTTCCTCAGGCCGTGACCTTTGTTTTGACCGTGGCAGAGGGGGATTGCAATCCATCAAACCCTCGCCTGGCCCACGCCGGGATGAGGGAGAGGGCTGCCTTTGGCTGGCGGAGGAGGGAGTGCCTTTACCAGGGGCAGAGGGACACAAGGACACTGCCTTGCCCCTCAGGCTTGCTCTAGAGGCAGGGGGGGACACCTCACTGGAAGCTCAAACTTCCTGATGTGGGATTCTGTGAGAGGAAACTTCACTCTGTGCCACACGATACGCTCCTGCCAGAGAGATCTGAGAGAGTTTGCTTTGATTTTCTTTCCCAGGAGGGATGCTGGATTGAGATTTGCCACATCGGTAATGTGGGGAAAGATGCCTCGCAAGGCTTATGCCCCGAGCCAGCCCTTCAGACTGGCCAGCTTCGTCGGGACCCTACTCGTAGCAGGACAAAAGGACTTGTAGCTTGGACAAAAACGGAGATGCCAGCAGATTTACTACGTCCAAAGGCACACCTGCTAATGGTCCCTGGCTTTTCCGGACTGCACGGGTTTTTGGAAGATCCCGAAGCACTAAGTTTTGTTAGGAAAATCAGGGGGGAACTAGAATAATCCCCTGGGAAATGGCTGGCACCTGCCTCTCCACTTGAGTTCCCAGGGGGGGCAATTCATCCCAGGAGCAGGTGCTCCCCTGCACCCCGTGTCCCTTTGAAGACATACCTGCATATGAAACGAATCTCCCCCGAGGAAATGCAGCCTGTGCATACCAGTCTACTCTGCTTCCCTTGGCTGTCTGCCCCTGTCTTCCCTCCCTCTGATCTTCACTTCCCTAGGGAAATGCATCCTACCACACTTCCCTGATGTTAAATACAGATTCCCTTGGGAAGTTGCTCTGTCAGGAATCCCCCTTGATCAAGCCTTTGGAAAGCCCCTAGGTCTGAAGGGAGGGTTGCAATGTTTCAGCCGTCCCCTTCCTCTCCAGCCTGACCACTTGCATGGGAACCAGGGTAATTTTATTCCTAGGAAGCTGCTGTGTGCTTGTTAACAGGCACAACAGATCATGATGAGGAGAAATGTGCTGCTCGTTTCCTTATTTGATGAAGATCTGTTACGGGAGGAGAAGGATCTTTAACACCTCAAACCGAGCACATGCTGCAGGAGGTTGTTTTGCAGAATCAAACCTCAGAACTCGAAAGTTATGAAGCAAAACAAGGTAGCTCTCTGGACTAGGAGGCAGAAAGTCTCCCAGAAAGTCTGTAGAAGACAAACCAACCTCTTTGTAGGCATCATCCTCCACTCCCGTGCCAATTGCTGTTACACTTGTTTTCTGAATGCCCACACCACTTCCCTGCAGTTCTTTTCTCTCTCTAATTTTCCCCCCTCTGCACCTATGTTCTGCCTGCCACCAGACCCAAGCCTCTGTCTGTCTGTCTGTCTGTCTGTCTGTGTGCACTGGAGTCAGCAGAGCTGGGGGCTCAACCTCTTTGATGTCCCACCAGAGCACGACCACCACAGCAGCTGAACAGTGCCAGTGGCTGCAGGCTCAGGCAGTTGTGCAGGGACTTTGTACCTTCTGTGTTGACCCCAGGCCTGCTGGCATTTAGCATCTGTCACCGCCAAAACACTAAACACAGCTCTCCTTGTCACCCTGCCCAGTATCCCAGACCTGGCCCAGGAACGTGTTGTGCTGTCTGGGCTCAGAGCAACCATCTTCAGGCCTCACTGAAATTAAAGTCCCAAAGGTCACTTTCCTTTCCCCAGGCCCTGCTTTAGTTTGTCTCCCTCCAGCCCAGGCACTCTCCATGCTGCAGCCACAACTCCCATGTGGCTCAGAGTGGTTTGGGAGGCCGACGCCAGGCATTTCATCGCTTGTCCCAAGGCACCGGAGGGCATGGGAACAGCAGAGAGCCAGGACTGGACGCTGCTTGGCTCCACCAGCGCCTGCCTTTTCTCCAGGGCTGATGCTGCCTGACTGCTTTGAAAGAGAGAGCCTGTGGAGCATGGGAAACAGCAAGAAACTTGGGTTTTCATCCTCCTCTCCCAGTCACGCATGTCTCTGGGCCTGCCCTATAGGCAGATGTGTGGCGGATGCCCACGTACCAGATGTTCTGGGAGATCAAAGTTGCTGCTCGCTGCATCCTCCGTTCACGTGTGTGTACACACCCCCACACGCCTCCCAAAAGACTTGTAATGTATGTTCTCTATCTTCTGTCCAAGATATTTTCCTTCCCTTCCTTTGTTTGCTTTCCAAACCCCCTTTTGTCTTTGGCACTCGCTGCAGCCTGGGACACGCCAGCAGGGAAAGGTACTTTTTGTTCCCACTAACCACATCCAGCGGCAGAGGGGTGAGCCTAGTGTGCCTCACGGGTTTTCCACCCTGTTTCTCTGCTCTGGGATTTGCCACTTGGGGTGGGAGGCAAAGAGACCCAGCACCGGGGTGGTGCTTTACAGCACCCCTGCCATCTACCTCACCTCATGGCTGAGAGGAGCTGAGGACTGTTACAGCTTCACGATGACCAGGAAACCCCCTGGAGATGTTCACCTTTGCCCCCTGCAAATTTCTGCAGCCCTCTTATCCCCTCATAGTCCTGTAGGGGATTCCCAGCTTCTGGGGAAGCTCCATGGATGCACTGGGATCTGAGTGTGACACAATACCTCTAGCACAGAGGTTACTACTATACTGACCAGCACAGAAAGCCTGTTGGGTACATCAGATATCTCCAAAGTGGGGTGCATGCAGAAGAAAACACCACTGGAGTGCAGGAAGAAAATATAGTTTGTATTATTAATAAATAAAATAATATTTATTTCATATTTATATAATCCTCTTTTAATTTTGTAATAATTTATCATGTCTAGTTAGTACAGTAATACCTACATATAATTTATAAGCAAACATATATTGGGGGTGTATGTCCCTAACGCATGTATTTATTTTTACCAGTTTGGAGGCTGCTGGCCTAAATCACCAGCCAAAAGGTTAAAATCAAAGCAAAGGATGATGCCTGAATGCCAGCAACACACTCAGCAGAGTGGACACCGCTGTTCAGAGATAGAGCAGCCAAGCTTTGGTCAGCTCCAAAGGTTTGCTCCAAGGGTTTGCCTCTCTCCTCTTTTCCCTTGCTATTACCTAATGAGGGGTCAGAAGGCTTCCAGGGACCTCCAAATGACCTGCAAACCTCCCTGATAGGTGCTGCAGATGGAGGACTCCTATTTAGGTTTGCACGGATAGGTGCTTTCCCCACCTTCCCATTGTGTCAGGTATTCAACTTATAAGTTAAGCAGGCTCTTGCCCAGCTCGTCTTGGAAAAAAAAAAGCCATGGGCTTTATTTTTGATTTCGGTGAAATGCTATGTCCACAGCACATGGTGCAGAACAGCCACCTCCTCCCCAGGGGATGTAACCTCTCCTCCCAGCCACCAGGCTGGAAAAGCACGTGCTGGTGAGCTACAGCCAACTTATAGTTTAAGCTGCTGGAAGCCCATAGAGGGTTAAGTGCCTCTCCCCAGCCCACTTTAGATGAGAACAATGCAGAAGCAGAGCTGTGGCACAGCCGTGCCCCTCCTGCCATCCCCTGATGGCTTGGGGACATGGTGCTGCCTGGGGGGCTCAGCATGTCTCCACAGGGAGCGTGAGTGGCTCTGGACCTTTGGATGGAAGCTCTGGCCCAGAGGACGGACACGAGCCTGCTGCCAGCCCACCACGGCAGGAGGCAAGAGCTGTCTCCAGCCCAGCTGTCCCACTGGCACACACAGCCAGAGAGCTGCTGCTCCATGAAAAAGGGAAACACAGGATGAAAAAGGAACTGTTGGTACAGAGCAATAAAACCATTCAGATGCAGGGAGATATGGTAGCAATATATTAAATGGGGAACAGAAAAAAGCCAGATGGTTGCTCCAATTTACTTTACAACTCCAGATGACTTCACAAGAGGTCACTTAGTGTAACTGAAAGGCAAATGCTTCAGCTTGGATGAAAGCAAACAGCTCGTGCCTGCCAACAAAACGCACACGAGGCTGAGAAATGCAGAATGGTATTGGAATAGCTGAAATAATAACATTTTTAAAGGTTTCTAATAAGTTAGCACCTTTAACCTGCATTGCAGCAGCAGTCACTGTTTTGCTGGGATTAAGATTTCAAATGCCAGGATTTTAGAGCTTGAGAGATGAACTGCTCAAGAATGGTTTCCCAGACATGGTACGGAAGCTCTTCCTCCGTGCGGTTTATTGCCACAGGTGGGATGTGGATGTCTTTATCTGTAGGTGTTAATAACTCTTGTGTGCCTGCTCCTAAAGTCCAGTGACTCTGCAGTGTTGTCCCACAGAGCCCACCAGTGGTGGCAAGGACACCTGGCAAGTCACCCAGGCAGCAGATGAAAAAGAAGCCTCCCAGAACCTGCTGTCCCATCTCTGGCTAGTGATGCTACCATCTTCCTTCAAAGTGTTTGGAGCTGAGAGCAGAAGGGTGGAACAATTGGCTGTGCTTAAACTGCTTGCTCTACATCATGTGCAGGAGGGAAAAATGCTCATAATTTTTTTAGAGAGATTAATAATTTCCTAAGTTGCTCAAGAGTTGCTTCGGGACTAAATTCTAGCATTTTGCCTCTGATAGTGAGGCTCCTCTCTCCTTCTGGAGCCCGATGAGGAGAAGCACCAGCATTTCTCCAAAGGTATTCCAAAAAGCTTTTGTCTGTGCTGGGTCCCCACTAAGGGTTGCCATGATCACCTGGGTAAAAGTGGCCTTTGTGGCGAGAAAGGTGTTACAGTGGTACTGCAGGAAATGGTCCCAAGGGAGCCAGGTAGAGACACATGTGGATGAAAGAAATGTTTTGCAAAAGATAACTCTCTCCAAATACCAGGAGTACTTCAAGGTGTCACTCTCTCCCTTATTTGTGTTCATTTCACCAGCTAAGGCAAGCCAAGACGGTTGTTCCCTTCTCCTGTCCACTTCCAACTAGACGTCAAGCTGTGCCTGTGTGTTTGGTTCCCATTTGTCCACCCATCTGGCAGCCATGGAGACCTGAACAGTCCCAAGGTTTCCAGGTGTTGCTGGGTTGGGTATGTGCAACCTCTTGGTGTTCAGGTAGTGGATGTGTGGGCCAGGGTCTGTCTGGAATAAAGAGCTGACCTCCAAACACGCTTGGACACAGGAAGGGAAAGGGCCTAGAGAAATTCTGGGAGGAATCAACTTTGATAGTTTCACTTTGCAGTTTCTCCCAACAGATCAGCCTTGAACTATACCCAAAAAACCCATGCTAGCCTTGATTTCCATAGCTTTTGATTTCCATCATATAGCAGGGCTGGGAAATTACATTTTTTGGCACACTGTCAGTACGATTCTTAACCTGAGAATGCTCCCATACAGATGTTCTTCTTGCTTTCTCTAAAGCAAAGCCAAAGAAGCGGTATGGGATGCTCTGAACGAGATGCCTAGGAAGACAGATTTGGGGTTTCCCAGCCAGCTTTATTTTGGCTGAGAGCAGCAGGAACTTCCCAGCCCTGGAAGGGCGTTCTTGTCATGGCCTGTTCCTTGCAAACATGTTTGAGAGGCAGGATGGAGGCCCCCACCTGCCTCTCTGAGCTGCCTATATCAAACTGCAAACTCAGCCAAATCACACTGCAGTCTGTCTGGGCTCTTGCTCAGGGCTAAACACCTTTTGCCAAGTTGCTTTACTGCAGTCTCAAGCCTTTGCTCCCCAGAATAGCAGCAGTTAAGTTCACTTAACTAAAGAAATTTTTTTTTGCCTTGCATTCTCCCCTAGTGTCATTCACTTTTATTTCCAAATTTTTCTGTCCTTCCTTCACTGCAATTTCTTTGGTAAAAATACAGGGTAATTTCCTCTTAACCTCTCCAGCTACTCTAGGCACAGGCTGTGGGTCCATGGATATGGCTCCACCCTCGCTGTACTGTGTATCCTATTGATTTTTGTGAGGTATTAGCTAAAACTCTTCCATTTTCCAAGAGATGCACATTCTGCTTGCTAACATCAACAGGTCAGGACAGAGAAGTACAACAAGCAAGGCACCCTCCTCCTGCCAGCCTGCCTCTGCCTGCACACCCAGATCTGGGACCTCCCTGGACAGTGAGCATCCAAAGGCCTGTAGCTGGGCTTTCATGGCAGGATTCACCCAAAACCTGGGTTTCACTGCTGGTTTTAAACAAGGCTTGTGGAAAACACGGCTGTGTTTTCCTGCACAACTGGCTCCCTGCAGCACCCTCACCCTCTGACAGCCAGCTTGCTTTCAGAAGCTCTCTCTCTATCCACTGTCACTGGCTTAATAAAGGCATGGGGGCCTCAAGTCCTTGGTACTTTCTGCCTGTTTTCTTCCAGTCTTTCTCTCACCCTGACACTTAGGTGCACCTCCAGGGATCATTCATACAGCATCTGTCTCTTTGATTAATGTTAATACGTCTCAGTGTGAAAACTACCTACTAAAAATGGGGTTGTGACTCAGATGTGCAGTAACATTTCAAGTCCTCTGCCGAACACTTAGTGTCAAGTCCGCTCTTAAATTTTCCCTTGCCAACTCTGCAGAACAAGGGCAACATTATCCATTTCCCCGACTCCTTTCCCAGCACTAGACTGAAGTAGTTCTTATAGTGCTTGCCTCTCCCATCACAATTTAATTCTTTCACCTGAACCCTGATTTAATACCTCCTTTGTTCCCTTGTTATTTGTCCAGTTCCTAATTGTGCTGATCTGGCTTAGGGGCTTGTTTACTATGCCCAACTGGAATATTATGCATGCTTATACAAAGATGAATATGGATCAATATCCTCATTGATTTGCCCTAGGTCATCAAGTAAATCAGTGTGAGAAAAGACCATGCATCCTACCTTGTTTGCTTCATTCAGCAGTACAGCTCAACTAATAAAAAAGTGCTGGAACACTGCTCCAGCAAGAACTCTGAAACCCACAAGTGCTGCTTTTATTTCACCTCTTACTTGTAAAATTCTGTGTATGAACGCTGAAGAGAAGTCTGGATAAAGTCACAGCAGGATTGCTACCTACACTAGGCACACCTGGATGGGATATTCCATTTTTCTCTGTATCTCTAAGGTAACAAAACTTACAAACTTACTCCCTATCACCTGGAATGAAGGATCAGGATGTTCCAGGTAATGCAGGCATTTTTTACAACCAAATTATCTCAGTTGTCCTGAGATTAAAATTAATCCATGCCTCCTTGGCATGAGTTTTAGTGAATAAAACCTGCCTGAAGATAACGTGGCAATATGACCCACCACTGTGGAATGATGCATGACAGAGCCACCTGTCTCTTCTGTACCCCAACCTTTAGCTTATTCTGCCCCTGATTTTACCTACATACTACATGGCCTGTGGCAGGATCCCAAAGGAAACAGCAGCACAAAAGCCACACTTCCAAATGATAATGGCCAAATGTAGCTGTTCACTTCCTCAGAGATGATTCTTAGGATCTGTTTGAAGTCTTTTCATGGAGCACTGGAACAAATATTCACAGTGTACATCCTCTACCAAAGACTAGTAACCTCCTCTTGTCTCGCCCCTCAATACTTTATTTCCACACTCTGCACTTTATTCCTGTTCCTAGCCCTGGCTGTAGAGAAAAAGGGACCAAGTAAGTTTCAGCTGCATTTTCAAAGCACTGGCAGAGAGCCTATTGATGAGCTGGATGAAACCATCAGACAGGAAACAACTCTGCTTCAAAAAATACTCTTTGAACCAGGAAACAACACAGTTAAGCATGCATATGTGAAGGCTTATCCTTTGCTGCAGGTGTGTCACAGACCTAGAGCCCAAAGCTTAGTCAGGAAGCTGGATCACTGGCAGTTGCAAAGACAAAAGCTATAATAGTTATCCAAAACCTAGGAAAGGTGGGACTTTAATCCAGATACACCTATTGCCTGTTGCACAGAAAAGCACTAAAATAAATACCATTAACTGTCTATGTAAGAAACAAGAACTGGCATCTAAATGTAACAGCAAGGAGCAATAAAACAACAAAAAAAATCCCAACCTTGATAAAGAATCTTATTTTCAAAGAGTAAATTCAAAGCATTTCTTCCAGACACTAAGTTTGGATTCAAGATCTTCTTAGCAGTCAATCTTCATTTGAGAGAAATGAGGCAGTAAAAGGCTCATCTAGCATGTAGAATCCACTTCTCATGAGGGCATGTACCTCAGCTTGAGAAGACAGGGCCTCAGGTCAAAAAAACTGCATAAAGCAGATTTCAAGTGTTCTTCATGGCACTATGTAAAATTCCTACCCCTCTTGAGTCACTGCAACACTTCCAGAAGATGGTTTCAAAACACTCTCAAGCACTAACTCATCAGCTTCTTATTTCCACAAAAGAAGTTTCAGAACTGAGGGCTAGGCAGAGAGTCAGGTAGTCTGGCTGAGGCTTGTAGCACAGAAAGTTACCTCAAGAATTTTTCTATCCTATACCATAAAACATGGAGACAATACTCATCATCACAGCATTAATTACCAAACTTAACAGATTTGGTAATTAATATAGTTATACTACCCATTTAACTTAAAAGTTACTCTAACAACACTGCAACAGAGTTAGCTGCTGTTCCTCAAGTCCTGGAATTTAATTACTACAGGGGTATGGTTTGGACCTCCTGCACTGAAGCAACAAAGTTATGACTGGAAATGGATTTTATTGGCTTTATCTAAGTAGCACAGTTGTGTTTTATGGTTCTCCTTGTGAAAGAAGACTGAGGGAGCAAAACTACTGACCCGCTTTTCAGGGAGAATGCCACTCATCCTGGAGTCCTGTTCAAAAGATTTGTGGACCATTCAACAATACTCCAGCAAATAGCTCGAGACTACTCCATGCACTTGAATTCTGGCTTCACAGAAGTTAATCCACACAGCTCAAGAAGAAAGTCCTTACACACACAGTCCCACTTTTCAAAGGCTGCTGCCAATGCCCCAGAGAGAAGTGACAAGGAACTCCATACACACACACACATTTTTATTTTAATAAATAGAGTTTACAGGCTCAGGCTTTTTATTTGAAATCACATATACAGAAGAGAAACGCCTGACCAAGTAACATGAATTAAACTATTAACCTTGGGAAGGAATGCATGCCCTCTGTAACACTGAAGACCTAAACTGAAAAGGGATTTGCCAGCAACAAATAAAAGCAAATTTGCCAGCACAGTAATTTACTTCACAGATCAGATAATTTGAAAGAAATGTGGCCAAAGCAAAGAAAGTGATCCCAAATGGACCACTTGTCTTTATAGCATCACAGCAGTGTAAGGAAAGCCAAGAGCCCAAATGCCTCCATCTCCTAGTGCCACTTCTGGATGAATATGTATGTCTTCACATCCTTTGAGCAATACATTCTAACCACAAGTAGAGAGGCTAAGCACAGCAGGTATGCAAAATTATTCCATTGAAGAACAGATATTGGATGACACAGTAATGTTACATTTGAAGATTTTAAATTAGCAGATGCTTTTGCATCCTTTTCAGTATGGCAGTGGAACAGATCCCACCTTTTCTCATGGAGGTTTAGTCCAAAAACTTCCTGTTGGCATTAGCACCAAAGAGAGCCACTCTGATTTCTGGCATCATCTGTGGAGAAAGAACACATCAGTTCTATGGAATGGGCAATATAATTGCTCTATGTTCTTCCTGCAGGCACTGTGGGACAGCTAGGCTAGGCTTCAAAATTGACAAATCAGCTCACTTGAGCTTCCTGAAGTCTTTATCTGATCACACATTGCCTGCTACTCTCTAGACTGAAAGGACTGCCTGTACTGCAGCACAAGAAAGAGATGCCAGAGCTGGTTTGGGTTTTTTCTTTTTTTTTTTT